>OX463861.1:7253113-7575476 GCA_949825065.1 Odontocerum albicorne
GAGGGATATAATATATATGAAAAATACAAAAGGGGTGATCAGGGTATTTGACGTTGGTGCCACCAGGACATGACTATGTAAGCAAAACTTCTTCATTTGACACTATAATACCATTGCATTGTCATTCTTGACACTATAATACCATTGCATTGTCATTCTTGGCTTGCGGTACGTCTGTTGTATTATGGATTTAAACTACTTGACATATCCAAGAAAAGTTGGTTGATTTGAAGAAATTGTTATATATCAATAAGATCAACAGATCCGCAATTTATAACTAATAAATAATAAATATTTATAAATAATAAATACGTTTTTTTTAAACATATTTAAATGCAGAGTAGTACTCAATCTAATGGCCGCAGCCACCTTCTTCCTATTCCTACATAATTTTTTTTTTAAATCTGTTAATAAAACTGTGTTCGATTCCACGTCAGATCACCCTTGATCTCAGTTAGCATTATACACTCGTTATTTTATTTTATTTATTCCCTTTCAGACTGGTTTTACTCTTAGAACATTTTAAAATTAAATTTATGTTTTTCTGTAGCTTATGTGCTGTTTATCGTATATAATAATTCTTAAAACACTACTAAACAACATAAAAATAGCGCTATATAAAATTCTGTCTAACTTATTGGAAGTTTAATATTTTTGTCATGAGAACTATGGGTTCGATTAGTGAATACTGTGTTTTAGTTACGTTTGAAATTAATTTGGAACCAAAAATTTTGTTCTTACGACACCTATTCGAGAAATACTAAACTGCTTCCATACAGCATATTATCATATACATTGATAAAAGTTTGGCATTCTGTTTTATCCATCTACTTCGATGGATAAATAGTGAAATGATATGTATACGTGTATGTAATTAAAATGCACTATTTAAGGCTTTGCTCAAATGTTATTACAAAAATTCGGACCACTTAGTTATTTTTTTTTCAAACCTTGGTTATTTAAGATCACCTGAAGTGATGTAGGCGAGTTTTATATGAATACGAGATACAATGACCTTTAGCCAGTGACCACATTGATGGTGTCTACACCGGTATTCTCAGCAAGTGATCTTTCGCGCTGTGAAATAATATAACAATATATGGTGATGTCTACCTCCGCCTTCAACACTGCAAGACATGGCAGACCTCTGTCCGTGGGATGGCAAGTCTTGCTAAGTGATGTTTTGTTCGTTTTAAAAATACTGTTGAATATCCATCGGTGTCTTGTTTATTTATTCATAATATGTATATCGTTTACAAGTCCAACAATATATCTACTTAGGACAAAGTATTTCGTTTGAGGATTGCACTCTCAATGCAATAAATAGAAGAGCAAAACTAACTTGGAGTTCCTTTGGAGGTCTGAACTACAATTTCAAGAGCAATCTCCCAATCTGTCTCAAATGGAAGGTATTAAATCAATGCATCTTACCAGTACTAACATATGGATGCTAAACATGGACGCTTTCTGCACGAACGAAACAAAAACTCCAGGCAACACAACGTAGCATGGAGAGGTGTGCATGCTAGGTTATAACAGGAGAGACCGCAAACACAATGAGTGAATACGCACCCAAACAAAAGTTGACGATGTTATAGAGGTCGCAAAAATACTGAAGTGGAAATAGGCTGGGCAAGTCGCCCGAACAACGGACCATAGTTGGACGTATGAAATAATCAAGTGATACCCAATAGGAAGAACTATACCTGTAAGAAGATCGAAGACACGCTGGGTGGACGAAATACGTAAGCAAGCAGATATTACGTGGCAGCAATGTACAAAGGACATGATTAGTTGGAAATAACTTGGAGAGGCCTATATCCTGCAGGGGATGAATGTAGGCTGATGATGATGATGTAAATCGTTTAGTACAACTTTAGGAAGCGCTTGATAAATTCCAAACGTTTATTTATTAATTTTTAACAGCCGTAATATTTAAAGTCTGCTCTGAATGTGAGTGGAAGTCGTGTAAGAATAAGGCCGAATTATGATTGGATCAAGTGAATGATATTTAGAAAGAAGGAATTGTAGACAATCGGAGAGATCATAGAAGTTGTATGAAAATATGTATGGATCTTGAGGAGGCTAAGGATGTCTGTATTGTGATATAAACGTTGGCGCTCTGTCCTCTCTGCCTATCGTGACAGGAAAATGAGGTGAAATGGGGTGTATGTATACGAGAATATCTATAATTTCCGTTCCGTGGTTGCAGTCCTAAGACTGGTTTGCAGCAATTTGAACTCTTCTCCTCCATTCCCCCCTGTCCTGTGCGGCTCTTTTTAAGTCTGTGTATGTTGAGCAGCGCACGTCCACCAACAGGTCCTCCAGGTACTCTCGGCGTGGGCGTCCCCTAGAGTTTGTCCCCTCGGTCATGCCCTCCATTATGGCATGCAAGAGGCCCTCTTGTCGTATTATATGCCCGATCCATCTTGCACGCCTTTCGGACAGGATCCTGAGCAGGTGCCTTCCTCCTTCGATTCGTTGGAGAACCTCTTCATTTGTGATGCGGTCTCTCCAGGAAATTCCTAATAGTCTTCTATAGGACCACATCTCAAAAGCCTCTAGTCTTCGTCTATCTCTTTCGGATAGGCACCATGTCTCGCAGCCGTACATCAAGATACTCCATACATAGGTCTTGATGAGGAGTATTCTCAGTTTAAGATCTATATTATTTGATTCTATTATTTTCGACCTTTTATTAAATGCAAGTCTAACCTACACTTCCAATAATAATTATATAAATCGATTATAATTACTTAAGAAATAATTAGTGAGAAACATGAAGCTGCTTTCTATCATTTATCAATTGATTCATATCAAGCTTTATGCTTGTTTACATTCATATCAAGCTTTATGCTTGTTTACATTCTTAATAACGTTTCCAAATGGGTAACTTGTTGGGTTTTTATGGATATTCATGTTAAATGGATTAAAATGGTTAAAATATAGCACATAACAAAAACGAAAATCCGCAACAAAATTGAAAAACATCAAAAGTTGAACACGTAATCAGAATTGAAAAACAATCACGTACATCAAATGTACAAAATAGTTGCCTGATCCTTGGCATGGAATAATCTGCCTCTTAGTGTTAGAGATACGGGTGACATATGCAGCTTTAGGAAACACTTGAACATCCGTTTTAGGAGGAATGAACACTGCCGCCCGGCAATAAACGAAGAGATTGCCGCCTTGCAATAAACCCGCCAGATTGTATTTATATTAAGTGTTAAATAATTAAATACACTACACTACATCTAAAGCCGAATGTGTTACTGTCACAAAATCTGCAAAAGTTTTGCAAAAATACCAACCCCAATAGAAAAAGTTAACATACTTCCTGGAATATTTTCTTCAGATATCCGCTGCAATATTGAATATAGAAGTGAGAAACACAAAAAACACAAATACCTTATGTATGGTCAAATACCAACAAAGTGAAGACTGAGCGGATAGTGAGCTTGTTGATTCTTATAACTGAAAACCTGTAGATATGGATGCAACGATCGGGGTGTCTGTCAATGAGACACCACATACTATGGGCTGTATAAAGAACTCTTAATCCTACGAACCCACGCGGGTAGATAAAAAAAAACTCCTCAGAGAAAAGATTGGCGCAGAGGACCCACCACTATACATGTGTGGTGGCATTCAATGAATGTTGCACTTGATGGCTTGTCAATTATACCCCGTTAGCAGCTCGGAAGAAAACCTGCTGAAAGGAGGTCCCAATGTCGTCACATCTACATCTTTCTGGACTGACAAGATACAGATCTGTCAAGATGCAAAGGTGTCGGTACACGAATGAAATAGAAATAAATTAGGCGTTTTATCTTAGTTTCAGACCTCATTTTGCTTGAACATAACTAGAAGTGCTGGTAAGTTTTCTTTTATAAATTTACGTGTTACTAAGAACGCGTTTGAAGTGATACTGTATTGCTAGATATCACTATATATGCATTTAATTATTTATTATTTTAATGACATTGGACGATGAAATTAAATGGGGCTAGTTGAGTAAAAAAACTCTTTAGCAGTTTTTAAAATCCGCCGTCTCTCGGTTGTTATTAATGATTGGAACAATGATCAAAGCAGTACGGCTTATTTTTTCTCGTTTTGCTAATTCAACGCCTTATTTGTCGCTTCTTGAGCAAATTTCTGAGAAATACCAATGCAGTAGGGCAGCGTTTTCCAATTAAATTTAGTCACGGAACCCTTTTGTATTTCGTACAACATAATGGAACCTATCAAATGTTTTTAGCGTAGCTCTAAGAAAGGGATATAGACATTTTTCCTCTGTTTAAAAGCAAAAAATGCCTTTAAATTGAAAGTAATTTTTTTTCCATTAGAAGATGATTAAATTTTTTGTCTTCTTTCATGCATCATTTCTCTATTTAAATAAATAAACATAGGCTTATTGATATTAATATATCATGAACACATATAAACATAGGCTTATTGATATTAATATAGCATGTACACATATAAACATAGGCTTATTGATATTAATATAGCATGTACACATATAAACATAGGCTTATTGATATTAATATAGCATGTACACATATAAACATAGGCTTATTGATATTAATATAGCATGTACACACATAAACATAGGCTTATTAATATTAATATAGCATGTACACATATAAACATAGGCTTATTGATATTAATATAGCATGTACACAAATAAACATAGGCTTATTGATATTAATATAGCATGTACACATATAAACATAGGCTTATTGATATTAATATAGCATGTACACATATAAACATATTCTGAAATTGCATATATATTACAATATATACTAGGTAAGTCCAGAAAGTAAGTGTACTGAATTTTTGTAGGCTACAATTTTTTTTATTTAAACAAAAAAATTACGTGGTTACCGTAGTACATATGTAAGCTATTTTTCGACATAGTCGCCATTCCTCTCAATGCAGGTGGTGAAGCGGGGTATCAACTTTTTGATGCCTTCCTCGAAGTAGTTTCCCGCCAACCCCTTCGTCCATTTCTCCACCTCCTCCTTTATCTCCTCGTCGGTTGAAAACCTTTTTCCACCCATGTGCAGCTTCAGGGAGGTAAAGAGATAGTAATCTGAAGGTGCTAGGTCAGGGAAATGCGCGGGATGGTTCAGGGCATCCCATTTAAACGAGGCGAGCAGTTCCTTCGTGACGTTGGCCGTGTGTGGTCTGGCATTGTCGTGCAGCAGGCAGACCCCCCTTTGTCAGCATGCCTCTCCTCTTGTTCTGAATCGCCCTCCGCAATTTTTTTAGGGTCTCACAGTATCTTGCAGAGTTGATGGTCTCCCCTTGAGGCATATATTCAATTAAAATTATGCCTTGACAGTCCCAAAACAATTTCGTCAATTTCGTCAGTCATAATTGAAGGTCTTCCGCTCCTCTGATCATCATGCACAGACGTACGACCGTTTTTAAACTCGCGACACTACTTGTACACACTCGTACGATTCGTAGCTTTATCACCATATGCAGTTTTCACCTCATTATAAACCTCAACCGGAGGTTTTCCCTTCCAAACGAGATAACGGATGACGCCGCGTATTTCGCACTTGGCGGGAGATTGGATTTACATTTTTCATGAAACGTGTTGTCGCGTCGACACTTCTCGACGTACTGACCTCGAACCGGTCTCGTTGCGGAGGGGAAGGGTCAGGCTACACGGAAGTGTAGCCAACATGTCGAAAATAAAATCCATCCGGTCGTGAGAGCCTCAGTACACTTACTTTCTGGATACGCCTCGTATCTCAAGATAATGGTGAAGAAAATACATTTAAGAGAGAATCTTTCTAAAAGTATGGGCTTATCTCGTAAAATTCCTCTGGTCGAGATATACCCCCACCAATAGAGAGCGGTCCGGCCGCGAGGATATAGTAATTTTTTAGCCCACACCTTTGTACATGTAGATTAAAAAAAACAGAAAATTAATAAATGGTACTAAATAAATAATACTGTTAATTCGGGTAATACTCATAAAATAAAAGTTCGCCGACAAAAAAAATAGCATGCAAAAAACAATATATAATATATATTCCGCGATCACACACATTCTAAGGCAATGGAAAAAAACACATTCAAGATAGAAGCCACCAAAAGGTCTAGTCTCATCTTATAACACCTTCCCAGCCGAGACATGCACCTACCATTAGGAGGGCGAGTAATGCCGCAAGGATATCAGACACTTTTCAGCCTACACTCTTGAAGACATTAATTATTGTACAATATAATATAAAAATTATTATAAATAAGTAGTAAAATAAATGACCAAAAAAAGCAAACCCTCACATCATCTCTTATCTCACCCTATTAGACATGTAACACAATGATACATAAAAATGACAATAAATAGGCAATAACACAAAAATTGTTAAAAAAAGGAAACAAAAAATATATATAAAGTAAACCCACACCACACACACATACATACCGCCTAAGATTCACTGTCAGCGAAAAAAAGAGAAAAACTGGTAATAGAAGCTGATATGTGCCTTTCAGGGAAAAAGTGATTAGGCTTTATTTTTAATTGTAAAAGAAAATTAAAGTAAGGGCGGTTTCCCACCGCGCGAATTATGGATCCAAACATAGGTTTTAAAAAATCACAGCCTGTTGTGTATCGTTTCCTAGTTTTTAGGTAAACAGGCGCAGTGGAATATATATGATTGTCGATGTAATGTATAAATTCTGGATTACAATAACAATAACAGTTTTGTTCACAATCTGTGCAGTAAGAGTGATCTGACCCAAATACTGTCTTGTCCGTCAGATATAAATGTACCTGAAATATTTTTATCTGTATAATTTATTTTTTATTTTTTGCGGAACCCCATTTGGCAAACGTTGCTGCAGGGTTTGAACAGGAAGCTAGAAGTATTGATGTTACGAGATAATTGGGAGGAAATGCTTATCTAACGATGTTAGGTAATCATGCGCATCCTCAGGCGGAAATTCCAAAGAAAATATGACCTGGAGGCTAGTTTTGACCATTCCGGCGGTGTAGCTTTGCTAAATCTGAAGATTTTTTTATTTTTTTTGCTACTATCAAAATGTGTTTCGTTTTCGTATTTAATAGTACATGCTGAATGCTATACTTAACTGGGACTTGTCGCCGCTAAGATTTGGATATTAACGTAAAAAAACTAGCGTTTTCAACATAAAATGGAGAAAGTAGAAGAAAAACAATACTTAACCCTTCCTGTCCTGTGATGTGTAACTAGTACACATTACTTCTAAAAACTTTAATATCTCTATAAATATAAGAAATACTGGGTTCAGATTTTAGGTACTCCTTTGTAATACATTAACGCATTGAATGAAAAAATAATATTAATAATAATTAGCACTTATCGGCCACATCAGAGATATTTTGTGAAAATCGTGAATAAATTCACCAATACAATCAAACGTGTGATGTACGTATATTCATTCTAAAAATCCGAATGGGTGAGAAACTGATGCTACTCGTGTTAACGTCTCACTCTCACTCTACTTCGGTATATGGGAACGCAAAAAATAGAATCTCAGTTCGGTCGCTTCTCTCGTGTAGTAGCCAGCCGGCTTTCGTTCGAGGTGGTCGCTTCGCCCGTTTTGTGAACTTCGTCCGATGTTTTTTTTTCATGTTTTCAGCAATTAAATTTCAATTAATATCACTTTTGACTTCAAATTTAATTAATTTAAGCGATGGGCTATGAATATTCTTATTTTTCCGATTTTAAATCGCTCATTTTTACATATGTATTGATGGGTATTGAATACATATCACCGGAACGGACGATTTTTTTTAGCACAGGAATGGAAATGTTAACCATGTTTTTTATTTGAATTTATTTCCAAATCACAATTAATGTTGTTTTTCAGGCGTTATATTATATTCTGTATTTCCTTTATAAAATCATGGTCTATCTTGCATTGCAATATTTTGCATACTGGCTGAAATAATATTATTGTTATTATCAACACGTCGATTAATGCAGTATGTGCATTTTCAATGCAATATGTACTAATTTAATCCAGCATCCACATATTTAATGCAATATGTGCTTATCTAATGTAGTATGTATGTAGATATAATCCTCAGTGAGATACAGGCAAAAGCCTAGTTTACTGGGGATACGATAAATGAAAGGCGACAAACCCAGATCCATTAAAATAATGTATGTCCAAATTAAATTATTTGTTGTTTTTTTCGCAAATTATGTATATTTCTTGTCATGTGTAATAATAAATAAATAAAAAATAAAAAAATATTTAGTACAAAGTATATCCATTTTTAATGCAAAATGTATATAGTTAATCCAATATGTCCATATTTAATGCAATGTGTATATATTTAATGCCATTTGCACATTTCAATGAATTTTGACATATTTCTATAAATATGTACATATTGCATTAAAGTTTCATTAAATACGTGTATATTTAATGCAATGTGTCCATATACCATATAACATATTGTTATACACACATATTATTTCAATGTGTACACATTTAATGCAATATGTATATGTTTAATGGAATATGTCCATATTTAATGCTATACGTCAATTTATATTATGATATATTCATATTCAATGCAATATATTATACATATTCAATGGAATATACATATTCAATGCAATATATACATATTTAATGCGATATATACATATTTAAAGCGATGTGTAAATATTTAATGCAATATGTCCATTTTTAATACAATATATGCATATTCAATATAATAGGTAGTATTTAAAACGTTATGTGCATATTTATTGATTTCTTTTACAAAATTTATTTATAGTCTTAACATACATGGAAAAACGTCCTTTTTTATATTTTTACTGGCGATCGATTTTGAATCATTATGCGATCGATTTTGAATCATATGCGATTTTATTGGCATCAATGTTATCTATGCCAAATTGCCAAGAAACCAAATGTCATTGTCATAGTTGGTTTGTGTAGAGAACCACGGCATTGCCTTAAAATCAGCTACATAAATAATTTGGACGGAAACACGCCAAAATCGAAAAATGCCAACCTTTTGTTATTCTTCTGTCTCTTGCCTCTTTGTTCTTGTCTTGTTGACCACTGCTGACTGTTACCTTTGTGATTCATCGGCCGCTGCCGGAGAACCAGTTTAGGGTGGTCGGCAGTTTGCAAAAAGTTGTCGCGAATCCAATGCTCAGGGCCGTCCGGCTCTTAACGATGCGAGGAAGACAATTAAAATGGTGCAACGAAGACAGTCTAATGCTGCTTGATATACCATCAAATGTCAAGGAAAGTGATTTTCGTCCAATCCTTGGGATGTGTTTTCAAAAGTTATTTTCATTTTTGACTGATATTGTCAAAATGTTATTTTTTATTAAATACTTTCTTTGTTTCATTAAGTAGTTGACTTTACTTCATTAATTACGTTGATTTTCCTTCTTTAAGTAAGTTGACTCTCGTTCATTAAGTACGTTGACTTTCCTTCAGTATGTATGTTGACTTTTCTCCATTACGTAAGTTGACTTTCCTGCATTGAAGACGTTGACTTTTCTTCATTGAGTGAGTTGACTCTTCTTCATTAAGTAAGTTGACTCTCCTTCATTAATTACGTTGACTTTTCTTCATTAAATACTTTGACTATCTTTCATTAAGTAAGTTGACATTTATCAATTTAGTTCTTTGATTTCCCTTCATTAAGTTAGTTGACTTTCCTTCATTAAGTAAGTTGACTTTCCTTCATTAAAAACTTAAACTTCCTCCATTAAGAACGTTAACTTTTATTTATTACGTACGTTGACTTTTCTTTATTAAGTAAGTTAACTTTCGGTCAATAACTACATTGATATTCCTTCATTAAGTACGATGGCTTTTATTAATTAAGCCGTAGAATTTTCTACATTAAGTAAGTTGACTTTCCTTCATTAAGTTCGTTGACTTTCGTTCATTAAGTATGTTGACTTTTTTATTTTCATCCAAATGTTATTACATATTCAAACATAAAGAAATGTTCACACCTCACCGCATTATTTTCTATTCTGCCAACATGAACAATTAAAGTTACCACTGTAGAATAAATAATCATTCTCAGAATTCATCCAAAATGAACTCTTTTTAAAGAAAGCACCGTGACCTTTCATTGTTATGGGAGTTTTGTTTTGTCGGGATTTCATTTCATCTATTTTATATTACGCATTTTTATTTTTTTAATCTTCTTTCATATGGTACCCTTAAACATATTTGAATTGGTTCTTAGGACATATTTAAGAATATGGCAGGGAGACAATACTGTCCTCGACTCAGGAACTAACCCAGTTTGACATGTTACACGTTCCTTGAAGTTCCCCATCTTGCAAAATATTGTGTTTCATATTGAAGTGGTTGCAACTAATTATTTGTACAACTGTTGCATAACAAAACTGCACATAATGGGCATTATATTCAGACATTAAGCCACTTCAAGTTATTTTCCTGCTCCTTAAGTCCGTCGTCACTACTATTGGACCTTAAGTCCGTCGTCACTACTATTCTTTTCATCATCCGTCGTCACTGGATAAATAATCTCTTAGGGCAGTTACTTCTTCATCACTACGTGACGTCGCGATCATAAAAAATAAAGAAGATTTCAATTTTCTAGCGTACATCGCGCTAACTGGGAGCTTATATTGTATCCCATAAAAACATTGGTGGTGGTGGGATCGAGTGGTAGGAATGAATTGTAAAGGATTGATTTGTTGTGTTGTCCGTCTTATACTAGTTTTTTTCCATTATATGTATTAAATTTTCGTTGTTCTTATTTTTTAATCTTTTATATCAAAAACAAAATTTAACCGTTGATAAAATGAAACATGTCCATAACCGAGGAGACGTAATTATGAAACTAGTTCGTAATCGCACGTGTAAGCAATACCACCACACTTGAATAGGCAACAACACTCGCACACGCCTAGAACGCGAAAGTATTATTACCAGACAAATTCTTTTATCAGACAGGGTTATTTTATAATTATTTAAAGAGGCTTGGTTTCGGTGGTGCGCTTCGACACATATATAGGGTCTTTCAAATTGAGCGCTTTTTTTTTAATTAATTTGGTTTTCTTTGACCCAATTGACAAATACACGACGTTTTGCATGATCCAATGGCTTTAGTTCCTGTGTTATTTGAACCTTATGTGCCTTCAGAGCTAAATCTTTTCGTAAAATACGCCATATTGTGGATTCACTGAGTCCAACTTGTGAACGTCAACTAATGGACATTTTTGGGTCTTCAGCAACACTTTCACGATGCTGGACCAAATCAATATGATCTTGTGAACGACCGCTACGGCTATATATTTCTCTTCTTTTATCTTCCACCGAACCAGTTCCTTGAAATATTTTAACAATTCGATTGATAGTGCTTTCAGATGGACGATTACGCAAACCGTAAATATTTTCAAGAAACATTTTTCACTGAACGCCTATTTTCATAAAATAATTTAACAATTTGAACGCGTTGTTGTATTGTATACGACTCCATTTTTATAAATGCTATACATTACACTTCTCAAGTGTCACAAGACCCAGGCAACTTCGCGACGCCATCTGTATTTTATCCAAGAATTAAAAGAAGCGCTCAATTTGAAAGACTATACAAAGAAACTCAATCGAATATCTTAGAACTCAGACACTGGGAAAAGACGTTTATGGAAATAGAGTAAGAAGTCGTCTAAATATGTGTTGAAAGGATATCATCAACTAAGACACGAGTGATTTGAACTCAATTTCGGAGGTGAACCCGCTTGTTTAGCGCGAATGCTATCCATTAGACCACGGTCACCGACTTTGTATGACAGTAGCTTTCTAGAACCGCATCTGCTCGAGCTATAGAATACCGATTTCATTTCCTCCACCAGCCTGAAGACTATGCGCTGAGAACAACCATTGTTCTTGTTGCCCAATAACTTTCCGCGATGTTTACTGTAATTTTATTATAACTATTGTGTTTCGTCATCTTTTGCTTTGCAGATACGAATTCGGAATAGTGCCAATATGGAGAAAAACCCTTAACAAGGGCTGTAGAGTCGAAGTCGTGGAGTCATTTAGTTTTTTTATGGAGTCGGGAGATACTATTCTAAATTTGATTTAAATTTTTTAAAACTTGTTGGCTAAATAAATTACGTTATTTATACATCATTCAACTAAAAGAGTCATTTTGCAATAGTGTGAGTAACAGCGCGTTTACAAAAACTTGTCACTTTATTTTTTTAATGAAGTGAAAATGCTAAAAAATATAAAAATTATATTTTATATTCAAAGATTGAAATGAACACAGACGTTTTGTAAATTAAAAAAAGCTCTCAGCTTAAATTTTAATAATTATAAAAATAAAATGAAAGTAGGTTTATTTCACATATTAATTGTTTAGCCATGGAAGATTTTAGGAAACGTTAAATAACAAGAATAACATTTTCAAGATTAAACATAAATATAAGTACAAGTGTTTTAAAGTAAAAATGTTCGTCAGCTTTAATTAGATTGCACATAAAAATAAAATGAATGTAAGATATTAATCTATCATAAATACAATGCCAAATAATAAAGTTTTAAAATAGTAGTGAATGGAGTCATACTAAATTCTAGGAAACTTTAAGTTATAACAAATTACATTCTAAGCTTTCGAAAAATGTTGAATTGTACATTACATTAGACATACTCCTAATTTCGACATGGTAGTGTTTTTCCAATCATCGAGTATTTTAACAACAATAGAAACGTGCGCTCTGAGCGATCCAATCGTGTGGCATTCTAAAACCACTACATAAGTTGTGTAATACAGAGAGTGTTACTCACACCATTTCAAAATGAGTCTTTTGGCTGAATGATGTGCCGTCTAGTACAAATGACTTGTTCTATGATGAGGAATCCCCGTAGTTATTATTTAAAAAAAACTTACATTTAAGTAGTTACGCCACATATTTAAGTATAACATATGGTTAGCAATATACGAGTATGTACGAGTACTATAGTTGGAGTCGGAGTCAAACATTTAAAATTTCTGGAGTGCGAGTCAATGTTGGAGTTGGCATTTTTTCGCCAACTCCACAAAACTATCCCTTAACACAAAATTAATTTTGATTTAATAATATGCTATGTTATATAAATGCGTGCAGTTACAAGAATATATAGGGGGACAAAATATGACAGAATACGGAATGAAGTAATTAGGGATGGATGTGATTTTATGGCTGATGTTGAATGGAAACTCTGGACAACGACCACCACAGTGAAACTGCTCCCGTAAGTTTTTCAATGACTAAGGAGGATGAGCTTTCTTCCCGCACTTCTGTTTTGAATGTAATATCAATGGAAATATCTCATATTTCTCCCCTCGCATTATAAATCCAAATGACCTTAATTCATCCATCTTTATTCATCCATTCAATGTCCTTGTAATTTGTTTTATCAAACATTGTTTATTCCACTTTTTGTAACGGTATAACCCTACCGGTTTCAAGGCTTCCACTTAATCATCAGGGGAGCACAAACAAGACTCTTGTTTGTGCTCCCCTGTTTGTAACGTGGGATGTTGGGATGAAAATTAATATGTTTCGGAAGATTATTTTGTTCTTATTGTTGGTTTTCCGATCCAACTCTGCAAGAAAGCGCCTCGCTTTCTTTGTCTCCTGCACAATGCTGATCCCATACGATCCGTGGGAACATGCGGAGAGCGCATCATAACATTGACCGCGAACAATACCCAGCTTATCGAGCTTCCACATCTCTGCGTGGAGAGATTGTCCCATAGTGTACCTGACACCGCGCTGCTTCCTTACTGGATGTTGGTATGCTTCAAACAGCTACTTAAAAAATATAAAGCCTTTCTTCAATGAACACCCTGGTTTGCTTCTCTTTTCTAACAGTTTGTGGCATTTGATATGAATTACACCCACTCTCTTAAACTGTCTGAAAGAAGGTTTATATTCAATTTGATGTTTCTACGAGTATATTAGGTTAGTTCACTTAAAAATATAAAGCCTTTCTTCAATGAACACCCTGGTTTACTTCTCTTTTCTAACAGTTTGTGACATTTGATATGAATTACACTCACTCTCTTAAACTGTCTGAAAGAAGGTTTATATTCAATTTGATGTTTCTATATTAGGTTAGTTCAGTTCAATATTCACCTCCACCCATGCTATTATGGGGCACAAAATAAGCCCCCACACACCGCGATCTACACTAGAAGAAATTTGTTTTTATGAGTGCGACATCACATAGTGACGAAGAAAGGATTGCCCAAAGGGACTCCTTCTCCGGTGACGACACACCTGAGTGTGAAAAGAATAGTAACATAGGGACGACGGACTTAAGGTCCGACATCACGGGAAAAGGGAAATTACTCGTAGCGCAATTTTTTTCTTTCTTATAAAGTGGCTTAAGGCATGGAGTTCAAATAGCCTAGCAAGTTGCCAGTACTTTCACAGAAAATTTCAAATGCAACAATACTATCATTTGACTCTATATAAGGTTAACCGTTGATAGCTTCGATATATTGGCTCAAATTGATTTCCACACTCCTGCTAGAAACACACGAAACCTTTTACAATGTAAATTTGCCAATAATATTTCGTTTATTATAGTTGCACGTTGTAATTAATCAATTTGATTGATCAAATGAGAATACAACAATTAGGTAACTTTGTGTTTGGTGGATATTTTTCATGTAGATGTTGTTGAGTTCAGGAGAGTCCTTCTCCAGCATTTCTTCAATCTAAGGGCTTAACTAGGGACTGTTATCACAATACATATATTGTTTATTGACATAAGTATATATTTTTATTAAGATGTTGTTGAGTTCAGGAGAGTCCTTCTCCAGCATTTCTTCAATCTAAGGGCTTAACTAGGGACTGTTATCACAATACATATATTGTTTATTGACATAAGTATATATTTTTATTAAGATGTTGTTGAGTTCAGGAGAGTCCTTCTCCAGCATTTCTTCAATCTAAGGGCTTAACTAGGGACTGTTATCACACTACATATATTGTTTATTAACATAAGTATATATTGTCATTAAGATGTTGTTGAGTTCAGGAGAGTCCTTCTCCAGCATTTCTTCAATCTAAGGGCTTAACTAGGGACTGTTATCACAATACATATATTGTTTATTGACATAAGTATATATTTTTATTAAGATGTTGTTGAGTTCAGGAGAGTCCTTCTCCAGCATTTCTTCAATCTAAGGGCTTAACTAGGGACTGTTATCACACTACATATATTGTTTATTAACATAAGTATATATTGTCATTAAGATGTTGTTGAGCTCAGGAGAGTCCTTCTCCAGCATTTCTTCAATCTAAGGGCTTAACTAGGGGCTCTTATCACACTACATATATTGTTTATTAACATAAGTATATATTGTCATTAAGATGTTGTTGAGTTCAGGAGAGGCTTAACTAGGGGCTGCTATCACAATACATATATTGTTTATTAACATAAGTATATATTGTCATTAAGATGTTGTTGAGTTCAGGAGAGTCCTTCTCCAGCATTTCTTCAATCTAAGGGCTTAACTAGGGACTGTTATCACAATACATATATTGTTTATTGACATAAGTATATATTTTTATTAAGATGTTGTTGAGTTCAGGAGAGTCCTTCTCCAGCATTTCTTCAATCTAAGGGCTTAACTAGGGACTGTTATCACACTACATATATTGTTTATTAACATAAGTATATATTGTCATTAAGATGTTGTTGAGTTCAGGAGAGTCCTTCTCCAGCATTTCTTCAATCTAAGGGCTTAACTAGGGACTGTTATCACAATACATATATTGTTTATTGACATAAGTCTGGTTGGTTGGAAGAGATTGCCGCCTGGCAATAAGCCCGCCAGATTGTATTGCAATAAAAGTGTTAAATAAATAAATAAATAATAAGTATATATTTTTATTAAGATGTTGTTGAGTTCAGGAGAGTCCTTCTCCAGCATTTCTTCAATCTAAGGGCTTAACTAGGGACTGTTATCACACTACATATATTGTTTATTAACATAAGTATATATTGTCATTAAGATGTTGTTGAGCTCAGGAGAGTCCTTCTCCAGCATTTCTTCAATCTAAGGGCTTAACTAGGGGCTGTTATCACACTACATATATTGTTTATTAACATAAGTATATATTGTCATTAAGATGTTGTTGAGTTCAGGAGAGTCCTTCTCCAGCATTTCTTCAATCTAAGGGCTTAACTAGGGACTGTTATCACAATACATATATTGTTTATTGACATAAGTCTGGTTGGTTGGAAGAGATTGCCGCCTGGCAATAAGCCCGCCAGATTGTATTGCAATAAAAGTGTTAAATAAATAAATAAATAATAAGTATATATTTTTATTAAGATGTTGTTGAGTTCAGGAGAGTCCTTCTCCAGCATTTCTTCAATCTAAGGGCTTAACTAGGGACTGTTATCACACTACATATATTGTTTATTAACATAAGTATATATTGTCATTAAGATGTTGTTGAGCTCAGGAGAGTCCTTCTCCAGCATTTCTTCAATCTAAGGGCTTAACTAGGGGCTGTTATCACACTACATATATTGTTTATTAACATAAGTATATATTGTCATTAAGATGTTGTTGAGTTCAGGAGAGTCCTTCTCCAGCATTTCTTCAATCTAAGGGCTTAACTAGGGACTGTTATCACACTACATATATTGTTTATTAACATTAGTATATATTGTCATTAAGATGTTGTTGAGCTCAGGAGAGTCCTTCTCCAGCATTTCTTCAATCTAAGGGCTTAACTAGGGGCTGTTATCACACTACATATATTGTTTATTAACATAAGTATATATTGTCATTAAGATGTTGTTGAGTTCAGGAGAGTCCTTCTCCAGCATTTCTTCAATCTAAGGGCTTAACTAGGGACTGTTATCACACTACATATATTGTTTATTAACATAAGTATATATTGTCATTAAGATGTTGTTGAGTTCAGGAGAGGCTTAACTAGGGGCTGCTATCACAATACATATATTGTTTATTAACATAAGTATATATTGTCATTAAGATGTTGTTGAGTTCAGGAGAGTCCTTCTCCAGCATTTCTTCAATCTAAGGGCTTAACTAGGGACTGTTATCACAATACATATATTGTTTATTGACATAAGTATATATTTTTATTAAGATGTTGTTGAGTTCAGGAGAGTCCTTCTCCAGCATTTCTTCAATCTAAGGGCTAAACTAGGGACTGTTGTCACAATACATATATTGTTTATTAACATAAGTATATATTTTTATTAATAATTTCTCCTATAAAATCCCCATGAGAGCGATTTTTTTAAACTTGTATTTTGTAGTCTGATTTTGTTGAAAACTAAATAAAATAATTTAAATTTAATTCATGAATTATCTAAGATTTTTATTTACGCAACCTTGATATTTACTTGTACTCGTTAAGTCAATATTTCGCCATTCTTTCTACCCATACGTCCAAACCATCTTAAAGCTCTTTTATTTATCATAATTGAAAACATCAATCCATCAACCCTCTCGAACAACCACACTGTTAAGATGAACGAATGGAAAGGAACATTGTGTTCTGAATTTCTCAGAAGGTCTGGCAATCTCTTAATAGACCCTGAACAAGAATTGGGAGAACCAAAGACATGTCAAAATAGGAAATGTTACATGGTGGATCGACTCTCTGTATCTGTGATGAAAAGCAGTTCACACGACACTTCCTACAACGTCCATCGAAGTGGATTTGATTTGTAGTACGCCCAGTATTGTACAGATGACAGAATTCTGGGTGGATCTAATTAAGTACCTTTGATAAGATCAGAAGAAAATCGTTATATATCGAATTGACAATATTAGGAAGAAGAACATAAAACCATGAATTAATTTTCTTCATTCTGCCTTCTTTGTGTAATGTTGTATATATTTCATAATACACGACGAATCAAGCCCATGTATAATTAATTGTTGGATCAGAGCTAAAAAGTGAAAACGTGGCCTTTCACAGAGCATGGCAGCGAATGTGAGAGACGATCACACCTAGAATGTACCCAGTCTCCCGGGCACTTTCTTTCTCCGTTGCTGCCTCTGACGCGCTTTTCCGATTTCCTCGATCCAACAATGGACTATAATTAGTGTGTTGTGTACTGGAGCGAACATGGTTTAATTGCTGGCTCTTAGAGTCGATAATATCAGGAAAACATGACTCTCAAATCTGGTGCCGCAAAAACTTTTTGATGGGTACATAATCATGCATACATAATCATAATCGGACTTCCGATATATTGTAATGTTTCAGAAATGTCGACTTAAGGTCGTCTGCCATGTTTTGGTGCTTTTCTGAGGCAACATATGGAGGATAGATGAGCGTGTAATGCCAACTTACAACTCATTAATTAGTTGTACATTAATAATTTCTATTACATCATTTGAGAATGTGGTTTGTCACTAAATAAAGGTTTATATAGTCTGGATATAATTTACTTGATAGTATCATTACTATAGTTCGGAAATTCTAGGATGAGTCCTGCGACAGCTCACAAATTTGCCCCAAAACAACCTTGTAACGATGTTCAGTAATTTTAATTATTTAATCAACTTTAATATAAGTCTCGATTCTAATAAATAGCAAGTTATTTAGGCAAATACATTACATAAGGTTGTATTGGGGCAAATTTGTGAGCTGTCACAGGACTCATCCTAGAATTTCCGAACTATAGACAAACTCTTTAACTAGATAATGCCCCATTTTTTTAGATACCATTTGAAATTAAACCCGAAACCTTAGGATGAAAGACTAGCATCTTACCAACTAGGTCACTGAGTCGATAAAACATATGTGTTAAAAATCTATATTAAACCATTTTCATTGGGAGTCAAGCTCGAAACCTTCTGGTGGTCCCGAGGAAATATTCCCGTAAATAAGTTCATTTTGTAGAAGTCGTCGTTGCTGAGCCTCGTAGTTGAGAATCCTCACGCCATTCCAACGTCAATTCAGTTGGAAAGAGAAGGTGTGCCGTGGAGTTGGTTTTTTTAAGTGAGCCATTGGACGCCAGCAAACTCGCCGGCCACACCGCTGTACTGGAACCGAAATGGACTTGAAATAATTTATATGACCGATGTCATAGGTATCCTTATACCCCCGAACACTTGGCCGAAAAAATCCTGTATCATTCGAGGGGAGTAGCACAGCGCGTGGTTTGAACCAGCGACCTTTTGCACGGAAGTCTAGTGTGTTACCGCGCGGCCATACACCTAATAGAAGTAACATATAATGTTTGGCATAGATGAATAAAAACGTATAAAATTTTGGAATAAAATACATTTTTTGTATTCAAGACAAAATTGATTGAATAATAATTATTCAATCAATTTCACCAACGCACCTCGAGACGCTGAGCGAATATGAAATATCGCTGTCTCACGGTTTACTGCACATCTCTATCTGCCCTATATGAATTTGCGTTTCCGTCCGGTGCGTATTGGAGATCGCTCCGGTAGTATTGACAAACTTGGCCGGTCAATTTGAAAGAAATATTTTTTTAAATTTTACTTCAAATTTTTTTGAATTTTCGTTTAAATAAATATATTCGTTTTATTTGTCAGTATTCTTATACATATTTAATCTATACAAATATTTAACATTTTTGGAAGTCATGTTTGCGAATATATAATTTAATTATTGCGAATTATTTCTCCGGCTCAGCGCACCTCTAGACCGGCCGCCGCTGGTCACTGGCAATGTGAAGAGTCACCGGAGTAGAGGTAGACACGAATATATGAGAGTAACCAGGTGAAGAATGCTACAGACCTGCCTTTGCTACAAGGTCTTCGAACAGCGGAATTCTGAAAGAAACTGAAGAAGAATTGGCATAATACGAGTATACAGTTTCCACGTGGGTGACGTTTCTTAGTGTTGATGTCACGACGTAGAAGAATGAAATTTTTAGTATTTAAGACAAAAGGGATGGAATCATATTAAATATTGTCTTTGTTCCAGGTGACAATGAAACCGAGGATGGCTGTGCTATTGCAGACGTTGGTGGTGGGGGTATTCTTGTTGGGCGGCACGCGCGGACAGAGCAACTATGCGGACCATGCCAACAATATCGAGTACCAGGGAGATGGACTGCCTGAACAGACTGTGCTGGATGGAAAGGTAATAAGTTGTTTCCATTGTGGATACCGAGGTATCATGCTAAGAAGGTACCTTAAAACATTGTGAATTTATAGGCAAGTACTAAAAGCTAGGACACATCAGAGATTTAATAATAATAAAGAAACAAATTCTATACCGTTCTTTAGAGAGCAGACTCTTTTCAAAGGCGCTATAACTCGGGATTCAAACCCACTTTTATTGACAGCTATAACTCGGGATTCAAACCCACTTTTATTGACAGCTATAACTCGGGATTCAAACCCGCTTTTATTGACAGATTAACATTATGAAAAATACATCTAATTTAAATATTAAACATAATGAAAAATAAATCTTATTTAAATATAAACATAGGAATGTGGTGAATGCGGTCATTAAATTAGATATTTCTCAACATTTGCATATATTTAGAAAAAAACATATTTGGTAGTAAAATCGCAGAAAAATCATAGCTGGACTACATCTAGCAATATATCGTTGCTGGGCATCATAGTCGAGGATCCCCTTGCCATTCCAACATCAATTGTTGGAAAGCGATGCTGTGCCGTGGAGTTTTTTTAAAGTGAATGAGCCGTTGCACACCAGCAAACTCACCGGCCATACCGCTGTACTGGATCCGATGGCATACCGAATTGAGATGATCGGAGTACACCGGAATGTTTTTTTTCTTCTCTTTTTGAAAGAATAAATATAACCGTAGGCATAGGTATCCTTTTTCCTCGAATATGCGATAGTGCTGTATAAATGTGAGTTGTATTCATATATGAGTGGGTCAGAACCAGACATGACTATCCCACATTTATATTGTTTTGAGATAATTGACTTCAAAGTTGCAGATCTATTCAGAAATGGTTTGTTTTCCGTTGTTTCCAAAATGTAACGGTAGATGTCTGCACTTATGGTGAACTAACATATAAACTCATAATCATGTTTGGTTCTGATAGAAATGGGTATAAAGATTTAGTGTATGTGCCTAACTCCAATTTTATAATTTTGTGGGTTAGTCATGTCTGGTTCTGACCCACTCATATATCCTTGAATTTTGATAAAACTTCTTGAAAAGTTTTGTCTTTATGTTCTTCCTAAAGCTGTTTACGCCACTTATGTATATCTGTAAAACTTAGAGGCAGACCATTCCACGCCACAGGACCAGCAACGGCTCTATCATAATAAGCTGCCTTATTAGATTGATTCGGAACAATTAATGTGTTCGATGAAGACGATCTGGAAACTTTCAAAACGAGATGAAAGTGTCTAACTTACGGCAATGGTGCGGGAAGATAGATCTACATAAAAAGTCAGATTTGCAGTCGACATTTACCCTGTGATCCTTAAAATAGTCCTGAATCAACAGGTTTTAATTTCTTTCAAATCATAGGTCACTAGGCATTGTCGAAGGCATATGAAATATTGAGAGAAAAACACATAACAAGAAAAACACAAACAAAAACACAAACAGAAAAACACATTTCTTCCTCGAATCCGCCACATCCGTTGAAGGTGGCAAATGGCATTTTCCTAGCAGACTCTCTTCTAAAACAAAATTGCAAAAGAGGAAGTGTGCATTTTTGTGTAAAGTTACAATTGAGCTATAAGACTTCGGGTTTGTCGTAATGCTTTGGGATAAATATCAATAGACCTGCGTTGCAGCAATCAGGGAAAATGCTTTCCGATAAGCACTTATTGAATGAGGATGCATCGGCCAGGCGTCAGCATTTCTTGACCAGGACATTAATGTGGTCGACCTCTGGTGATTTGTGGTGGAATCAAACTGAACTGCTAGGGGATGTCTCCTAAGCACTTAAAGACAAAAAATTTAAAAATCTTGTCTTTATTTTTATAATCTTTGATAACTTTATGTAATTTTCTATAAATACAAATATTTAGAAAAACTATAGTATTTTTAATTCTGCCTGTTTTTTTGTTCTTATCAAAATACATACATAATTTGAAATGTACATTGTTTTAATGGAAAGGCAAATCGTTATAGCCAATGCTGAAAACCCTCCATTTTGTGGATATAAATAACCGGTTTACTAGGCAAGGCCTGTGACGAATTGGTTTTATTTCTTAATCACAAATTGCTCATATTTTTCCTAAATATTAAAACACTCAGTTGAAACATTCACACTCGTATTAACATCCTTACATACTCGTATGTTTAAATCCCAAAACTTTCACAGATCTAATTAAAATCACATATCCGAACAAAGCCTAGTTAGTAAGACATTTAATTCCCAATCCGTGAGTTGAAGGTGCATTTAAAAAAAAAGGTTTTTCTGGTTTTCACTTAAGGCCTTGTTAAAATCTTTCTTGTTAGTAAGAATATATTATCACATTATAATAAACTCGTTAGGTTCTACTGTATTAAATAACCGTGTAATACAATACGAAATAATATTCAACACTCCTCATCACACTATGTTTGTATTAGTCATTCACTCACTTGCCTATGTATACTACTTTGATCAAAAAATTTTAGGACTTTATTCATAAAATCGAAAATACAAGTTTATTCATCAAAATCGATATGGTCCCCTTCAAAGTATTCCCCATCGACTGAAACGCACTTACGCCAGCGCTTGATCCAATCCTCGAAACACCGCTGGTACTCAATTTTCGGTATGTCCATCAGAGCCGTCTTCGATTTTTTCATGACATCCTCTCGGGTGCTGTAACGCGTTCCGCGAAGTGGTTTTTTAAGTCAGTTGAACAGGAAAAGTTGCAGGGAGCCAGATCAGGTGAATTCGAAGGCTGCTGGATAGTAATCGTGTTGTTTTTGGTAAAAAACTCATGGAAATCGTGTCTTTCGCGATTTTAACGCGGTCCTTTTTTTGCATGAAATTGAGGTCTTTCGGCACTAGTTTTGCAGCGACCCGTCTGAGGCCCAAATCACTAACCAAAATGTCTCGAGTGGATTCATAAGCGATGTTAAAGTCCTCTGCCAGCTATCTGATGGTCAATTAGCAGTTTTCGGCCAACATTTCTTTGATTTTATCGATGTTTTCGGACTGCCACTGCGTTCGTTATCCTCGACCGACTCACGACCACTTCTGAAGCGTTTGTGCCACCGAAAAACACTTCTCCAACATTTCCAAGGTCTGCGGACCGTTAAATCCGTTTTTCACACAAAATTTAATGCAAACTCGTTGATGCACAGTTGATGCCATTTTCAAACTTGTAAAAAATCGAAAACACGCACAAAGGTAGATGTACTCAGTACAGCGTAACTTTTACAAATGTCAAGCTATGACGCTGAAATTTAGAGGAAAGTGTCGATGATAGATGTAAATAGAGGTAACCTAACAAAAAAAAGCGTTCCAATCGGGTGACTGACAGCGCCACACGGTGGCCGGTCCTAAAACTTTTTGATCAAGGTAGTAGACTTCCTAAAGCTCATCTTTCTTATTTGAAATTATTGTATTACATATGTTATGTACATATATGTTTTTATTCTGTTTTTAAAGGTGACCAAACTGGATGATCTGAGCCCAGTGATCTTCCTCAACAGGACCAAGGCAGCACTTAACTGCGCAGCTGGTTCCATGCAGGTAATGCATTTCTTGTCATTCATTACACAAAACGTTGTGATCTAGTTGGTATAGTTATTGTCTTCCATCAAACCGTGATCTCCCACATCAGATCGTCCCTGTTGAGTGCGAGGAAGGCGTTTCTGACTATTGCGCGCTTGATGAAACCCACATGGGGTCTGCCATTCAGTACGAACAAACTACATACATAATGCAGTATTTTGGGTATTGTGTGCAATGCAGCCAGGTGTTGGACCCATATAAAATATCTCTCAGTTGCCAAAAGTATGCTGATCGGTGTGCGTTATTCTTTATCGCCAAGGTTAATAGGACATGCTGAACAAGAATACTCTCGCGGTCTTAAAAGGGCTCGGTCCATTGCTTCTGGAGCGTTCAGCGTCGCGGTTCGATTATCATTTTTAGTACGGGTCAACTCGCGGATAGGTGACGTCCGCCTTCACCTCTTGTCAGGGACGACTCCTTGCGCGATTGTTAAAACTTAGAGGCACATTGTTTAACTTGGCAACATCGATGATTGTCAATCCTCTGTGGGAAGACAGAATTTTTTTTCGTTGCATCAGGGCGCGCCTCAGCTGTCCGTTAGTGAGCCTTTGCACACCAGCAAACTAATTAACCAAACCGCTATACTGGATCCAATGGCACACTGAAGGGAGGCGATCGGAGCATACTGCCATTTTTTTCTCTGTTTTTGAAAAACCAATATAACCGAAGGCATAGGTATCATTATACATGTGGGAAAAATCCTGTGTCATTTGAAGAAAGCAACTCAGTGTGGTGTTCGAGACGGCGATCTTCCGCACGGAAGTCCAGTGCGTTACCGCGTGGCCATGCACCTTAAGGGTAGCTAAATGAACTGTCAAATTAATATGGAGAAATTTAATAGATATAGAAAACATAAAAAATAAAGAAAAAAAAATTAAGTCAAATGGGGAATAATGGAAGTCAGTAAAATAAATTTTCATTATCAACAAAATTTTCTAAAAAGTGGTATTTGTATTATTTTACGGTTAAATTAAAACAATAGATAGTTTTTGCAGATCTCAACAGACCATGAATGCAAAACCCTGAACCTTACCACTCGGTAATGTCGCCGCATTTATCTTTTTGCTGTTTGTCTGTGTCTGCGATTGTCTGTATGTGCCACTTCAGTTACCACGGAATATTAACTTAATTGTATCATAAAAGAATGATAATTATTATTTCATATTTACCAACCTTTGTTGCTTTCACGGTTGAGTGCTGCTGAGGTAGATATTTAGATAAAAAATGCATTCTTTTATTGTCAAAAATAATGCCAATGTGATTTTATTTACTTTTTCAATGTTTATACATATCACTACACAATTTCCCTGCCGGGGTAGGTAGATAGAGGAGAGTGCAAGACTTTCCAATATCTACATACATCCTTCGCCTAATCTACACCCGTACACCTTCTTATACAACTCCTACGATTTCGTTGACTTTTTACGTTTTATTCTTTCAAAGTATCATTCACTCGATTCAACCATGCTATAGTTTTTTTATGTGTGAAATGAAAGGTGGGAGCAAGTTTGAGGAGTTCTGTTATTTAGGATGTATTTTCTCAGATAGTGGAAGAGTTACGAGGGATATCAAATGCCGTGTAGTGATATGAAACAATGTCAATGGGGCACTAAAACATATATATTCGGATCCAACATTATCAAAATCTGCTAAGATAATAGCTCTAAATTATTTTAACCCTTTTAATCCCAGCATGTTTTGCATAAAATGCGCGAAAAATCCCAGCAGTTTTTGGCATAAAAAACAGTAGTTTATTTTTTATTTTTTATGTCAGTTAATATTTAGTTTTAAAACCAATTTTTTTTGTGAAGACTTCCTTGTAGAGTGTAAAATATTAAGTAATTTTAATATTTCATAAAAAATTTTTTTTTTATTCAACATAAAAACTTGTATCAAAACTTTGAGGCCGATGATCGGCCCCGTGGGATTTTTTGCATACACTAGTTGTGGGCGATAATCGGCCTCGTGGGATTAAAAGGGTTAAGTACGAACTTTGATGTGTGGGAGTGAAACATGGAATGAGACTAGACTCTAAAGTGATTAATTAATGCTGTAGAACCGCGTGTACTTAGAATAATACAGGGGTTGATAATGTATGATAGAACACGGGATAAAGTGATTAGGGATGAATGTGAACATTAGACTGATGTGTTGAGTAAGATGAAGAAGAGCATTCTGAGATGGTTTGGACACTTGGAACGAATGATTGAAGAAAGACTAACAAAACAAATATACAGTGCAAATGTGAGCGAAATGCGTGGTAGAAGAAGACCAAGGAAAATGAGTTTAGATAAGTGTATGATATTTTGAAAGAATAAAACGTAAAAAGTTAAATAAATCGTAGAAGTTGTATAAGGTGTAAAAGAGGCAAAATATGTGTGTCGTGATAGGAAATTCAAGTGCTCTATTCTTTCTGCCTACCCCAATAGAGATATGGCGTGGTGGTATGTGGGTATGCATGCTGATTTTGATTGTCTTTTTTTTTAATGTTTTTTTATTCAGAGCCATTCCGATTTATGCAGTATTGGTTGTTTAAATAAAACATTTGTTTTCCAGGTTGAATTGAAGTTTAATGACAAGTTCTTTGGGATCGCGTACGCTGACTTCGACAGGAACTCAGCCTGCCAGGTGGCCGGCAAGGGGGCGCTCAGCTACAAGTTAGAGCTGCCCCTCAAGGGATGTGGCACCAGACAGGTAATACATTTAATTCAATACCGTCTTGAATACCGTATTTTATAGACAACAAGGCGCACCCTTAATTTATAAGTCAATTTAAAAGAAGAATATTTTATTATACGAAAATATTTACAAACTCTTAATATTCAATTGGATAATGTCCATATGGATATGAAAAAATATACACCTCATTCATGAGCGAGCCAATAAGCACCAGTTTGTCAATTTGTCAGTGATGTCGGACGTCTGTATAGTATTTGTTTTGCGCGCGAAAAGAACTGTCAAATTAATATGGAGAGATTCAATAGATTTAAACAAAATATGAAATATAGTTAATAAAAAGAAGTAAAAACAGTGAATAAAAAATGTAATACGTATATATTAAAATATTTATTTTGGTATTTTCAATTATTTTCTGCAAGGATCTATTCAAAATATACGATAAATGAGACATAGCATTTTGTTACCTTTATACGATAAATGAGACATAGCTTTTTGTTACCTTTATACGATAAACGAGACATCGCATTTTGTTACTTTTATACGATAAATGAGACATAGCTTTTTGTTACCTTTATACGATAAATGAGACATAGCATTTTGTTACCTTTATACGATAAAAGAAACATAGCATTTTGTTACCTCTATACGATAAAAGAGATATAGTACTTTGTTACCTTTATACGATAAATGAGACATAGCATTTTGCTATCTTTATACGATAAATGAGACATAGCATTTTGTTACATTTATACGTTAAATGAGGCATCATGCTTCTAGGTTCCACGTTATTGAGATTGAGTAACGGCTTACCTCACTACTTGAACTTTTTGTGATGTTCGAATGCTGCGAGGTCTACAAGACGGTTTATTTTTTAAAGCCGAACCTGTAGCTTTTCTGACAGGAACTGTAACGTTTCAACCTAACCATTGAAACGTTACAGTTCCTGTCAGAAGTTGCGATGACAAAATCGGCATTATAAAAATAAGTTTCAATCATAAAAACACGATACTTGCCACTTTATCCCATGAAAGTTACTAAAGTGATAAGGTATGTGATACCTTAGGATATAGGTATGTGATACTTAAGGATATAGGTATGTGATACCTAAGGATATAGGTATGTGATACCTAAGGATATAGGTATGTGATACTTAAGGATATAGGTATGTGATACCTAAGGATATAGGTATGTGATACTTAAGGATATAGCTCTGTCTCACCCATATTATTAGCGCCTGAACAGTGATGGTGGCAAATCAGGGAGATATATCTTCCGCACTCTGTAAAGTGACTATTTTATTAACTCATAGTCCTAAATGTAACCTTTCTTTCAGGACCCCCTGCGAGTGTTCACCAACAACATAGTGGTGAGGTTCCACCCAGGGTTGGAGATGGACGGGGATGAGGTCATCACTATCGTGTGCAGATATCCACCACCAGTTACCCCTCTGCCTCCTGCGTTGCCTGCCCCTATGTGAGTAGATATGTGTTTTGATATAAACTCGAATTAGTAAATGTTCATCATCAACATAGTGGTGGGAATATTGTTGTTTATGGGTTGTTATGCTGGCGTAATGACTGCAACCATTGCAAACAATCTGATCTCAATTACAAAAATCATATATAAAAAAAAAAATAACACAAAATTCAAAGAAAAATGGCAAACAAACAAACTTTAAATCATATCAATCACAAAAACATCAGAGTCAAATACATGAAATCTTAAATATTTCCAGTTTGGAAGAAATAGTCCCGGCCGTCGCCATCGAGCCACCGCTAAAGGGGATACAGATCCTGCTGATTATCTGTGCCATCCTGTTCCTTACACTGCTGTTGCTCGGGTTGGGTGTTAGCTACTTGTGCCTGCGCAGAAGGACTCTGCCACCACATTACCGCCTGCCCTACTCTAGGGAGGGTTCCGAGATCACCAAGCTGTCTGGCAGCAGTCTGGGTGAGTATCATGTTTCTTTATTCCAATAATTATAATTATGATGATTTCCTAAATGTTAATGGCACAAAATAATAAAAGCTTGATTTTCGACAAGTGTAACAACAACAAGAGACTGAAGAGGAAGCCAACGAACGCCGTGCAGAAGAAGTACAGCGAATACGTGACTTTCGTTAGTGTTCTGATAGAAGACTTGAAGTTTGCAATCATGATAACTTTGTTGAGATTAGAGTGGAAATTTATAACTGTGGCTCAATGAATACCGAGTGCTATTGATGCATTTTCTCAAGTTTGCAGTTGAGAGATCTGCTGACAAAACATTCAAATATCGCTGCTATAAAGGAACTGTTCTTCTTGAAGATAAAAATGAACTATGTTAATTCCTTCAACTTTTGATGAAGTTGCTAAGCAATTAAGATTTTTCGGGCTATCACACAAATATTCTTTCTTAAAACATTTTAAATTTCAACATTTCACCTTTAGCAAGTCAATTTAAATGCAATGAATTTCCACAGGTTACAGCTAGTGAAAAATATAATTGTAAATAGAGAAAATATAAATTCATTGTGTTTTCTGTTTTTTAATATTTTTGATTCACAGTTTTATCTGTAGACGCGGAATCTGTGGATACGAAAAATCAACTGTATTTCAAAATGAAACAGTAAAAGTGAACATATTTAACCTATTCAGAATGTTAATACAACAGCTTCATTTTGCAGAAAAACTGTCTGTATTCGAAGGCGTCAAAATACCCCGAGCCCACGCTCCCCTGCAGCATGCCAGTTCCTCAGGTTCCGAAGGACTGCCACCCAGTTCTGATACCTTGCCGTCAGACTACCCCAGTGAGTCCCACTCTGAGGTGGAGATTGATGTGGACACTAGGTCCCTTCCACTTAGTTCAGGACTCAGGGAAATCAGTGATAGCGCACACAGTGAAGGTAAAATATTATAAATTTATATTAATACAATATTATAAAGAGCTGATGTTGGATGTTTGGTCATATTCACAAACTTAAGAATTGCTGAACTGTTGTTGACTTTCATCGTTACCTTTCTTATTATCTATGGAATGTTATAGACAGTGTAAAATAACACTGTTATATCAGGGGGCTAAGCAAGTAGCAAAAATATGAAGCAAATTTGAAAAAAAGCTTTCCTGTAATACTGGATACGCTGGTTAGTGATTGATGAAACAATACAGGAAAGAATTATAAGTAGTATTTTATTAGTTCTACAAAAACTCACATTTGGTTAACTCTACAAAGAGTCACAAGTAGCATATATCTTTATTGTAATAATAAATGACACGGATCTATCCAGAACTCTCTGAAGTTTGTCCGAAGTGAAAACAATTGAAAAATCTACAAACAGATGCCCCTTAAATGGTACATTATTACTAATAATTTAGATAGTTCTCATTTTTGATACCAGATGTCGCATTATTTGTACTGTTGTAAATAAATTGAAGCACGAGCTGTAATAATTCAATTACAAAATTTAAATCATTACTTTTTATCCACATCCTGATGAAGTATTGAATATTCAATGAATATAATAATATTGGATTGTAGTCACAAATAAAAACTTATATTTTGACATTCAGCTTTCTGTTGATGTGTAAGAGTGCTATTGTTGTGTTTAATGTGATCTTTTATTGTTTATAGAAAATAAAATATGTTTGTAGGAGAACTAATTAATCTCATGAATATTTTATATACAAGCACTGTTTTATAACAGTTCAGAAATGTTATAAAAAAAGCTGAAACTGTATATGGTATGGATTAATAAACTTGTTTATTATTATTATCATTATAGACAGGCAGCATGAATGCTGTTAGTATCTTTATCAAGTTTAACTGTCCCATATTCATAAACAAAAAAAGCAAAGAAACATAATTATAAGAATCAAAGGCAATTAAACACCACTTCTGTGTTTGTGTGTAGGAACTTGTCTAAATGGTTTTTTAACTGGTTAAAATCTATATTTAATAAAAAAACAAATACCTGGTTTATACTATATATCTTCAATTTATAGCTAAGAAGATGTCATTGTTAACAATGTAATGAGAAAGAAACAGTGAGTGGGTCAACGTAAATAAAATCTGCAACCTTAGAGCTAGAAGACAGGCATGTTATCAGCGAGACCATAGAGGTATCACAAACTTCCTTATCTATCCATAGAGTTCCATAGAGAAGGAAGATCCAAGCAGCTGACCCCGAATTGGAAAAGAAGATAAATGTTAAAAAATATTTATTATTTCAGGTTTTGTAGATACCCATGAAATGCAAATGGCTAATGCTACAGCAATGATAGCCCAACCGATTCGTCAACCACCCCCACCTGCTTTTGACGTGCAGGTTCGAGTCAGGAGGGCACCTCCCCCTCCCCCTGACAGGATGAGTGACTCCACCAGTGTCAGGTAAGATCACACTTTACAAATACCTAAGACTTTAAGTAGATTCTAACGTTTTGAAAGATACCATTTTCTAGGACAGGTATGACCTACCCGCCAGGGTGTTTTGTGTGGCCCGCAAGATTTTTTTATAAATCATGAAATAACAATAAAGCAAAGTTGTTTAATGATATCGCCATACTCTTGATTTTCGACATGAAGAAGATTTATATCAAAATATAAAAATCTTATTTAAAAGTGACCCAGAATGAAAGTAATATAATATTTTATACAGACAAAAATTTAAAATAAAATTTAACATAAATATTTATTTGTTTTTACGTGGAATAGATATTCAAAATAATACTAATATATAAATTATTTAGATATTTCTGTAATATGACACTCAACGACATATAAATTTTATTTATATTCAATAAAAAAATCAATGTTGGAATTTGTTAGCCCTCAAAAACTACATGCGTGGTCCGCAAGCCTTAACACAATACTGGTTTTGGCACATGCCCCAAAAAAGTTGGCTACTATTATTCTTGAAGTTCGCGCATTTTCCGCGTCAACTGGAATTGATTCATAAAATTCTATAAAACTCATTAACTAATCTAATTTCTAGATCCTCAGGATATTGGGTTACAAGAGCTTTCTCACATTTAGAATAAGAACATACCTCATCTGCTGCAGCGTTAATTATTTTAGAGCTCCAGGACCACTATGAATTTGGTGGGCCCCTGAAGTCCGGTAAATATGGTAAATAACGGCCTATTTTTTCAGTCAAAAAACATTTGATCATACTATAAATTGACTTGAGTATCTGCATGGTTTAATTTGAATTTCCTCCTTGGGGTTTAAGGTGGATGTAGCTAAGGAAAGACAGCCTGTAAAGTCACATAAAACAGGAAGAGTGTGAGAAATAAATTATAATTATTTTAACTTTTTTGTAAATACGGTAAAAGTCTATTAATTTGAAATTCAGAGGACCAGATTTCACAAAAAAAAAATTTTGAATAAAATTAATGTTTTTATTCGTAGATCTGACCGGAATCTGTCCACGATCGAAGAACAGAGAGAGGAGATGCCACCTCCACCTCCCCCCGCACCACCAGGGCCACCCAAGAGGGTTGCACAACCTGCTCCCATCTATTCGCGCATTGTGCGCAAGAACGCTCAGGTAACAAATAAATCATTCAGAAGAACTTAAAAAAAACACTTTGTATATCAAAGCATTCAGAAGAACTTCAAAAAGCACTTTGTATAGTATATCAAAGCAAAGCAAATGGTAACCTAAAATACACACTCTAACAATATGATGGAATGATAAAATACTGAAATAAAATATATGTACCATCATGTCATATACCTTTTAAATAGGCAGAGAGGACTGCATCAATTCAATAGGGCAAGGAATTATGATAGAGCTTTTGCCATAGTTGCTAGTTCTGTAGCATGGAACAGTTTGCCTCTAAGTGTTAGATATATGGGTGGCATGTGCAGCTTTAGGAAGCACTTGACGACAACCCTTTTTGGAAGGTAACATCAAAGTTTATGATGTTATATGAATACAACACACATACATTACACTCCACCTAAAGCCAAATGTGTTATTAACACATATTGGAATATCTATAAAAAAAATTGCAGATGTCTTCCCATGGTAAGTTTTTCTAAACATATGCAAAGGGGAAGTACCTGATCTAATGATCGCAATGGCCGCCTTCCTATCCTTACACTCAACTTATATGTATGTATTTTGTAATATTTTTAATCTGTCAATAATATTGGGTTCAAATCCCGAGTTAGAGTACCCTTAAAGAATCTGCTTTCTAAATCCCGAGTTAGAGCACCCTTGAAGAGTCTGCTCTCTAAATTCCGAGTTAGAGCACCCTTGAAGAGTCTGCTCTCTAAATCCTGAGTTAGAGCACCCTTGAAGAGTCTGCTCTCTAAATCGCTCCATATAAATTGTCCTTTTATTATAAGAACTTTCTATATGCTATTTTTCCATATAGCCTTTACCTAATCTACATCCGTTCATGCTCTTCTGCTTATCATAAATCTTACCTTTCCCTTCCATTCTTTTTCAAGTCGAGCAATATATAAATTTGCCTTACTATAGTTCGGAAAATCTAGGATGAGTCCTGTGACAGCTCCCAAATTTGCCCCAATACAACCTTGTAACTATGTTCAGTAATTTTAATTATTTTATCAACTTTAATATAAGTCTCAATTACATTAGGTTGTATTGGGGCAAATTTGTGAGCTGTCACAGGACTCATTCTAGAATTTTCGAACTATAGTAAATTGTAACTGTCCAATAATTTAGGAACTATTGAAATTTTGTATAACTAGATAAAAAAATTATAAATACAACCTTAAAAAATTACACAAAGCTGTTTCATAACACCTGTTAATCTCTGTTTAGAGAGCAATCTCTCCTCATGGCATTAAGTGTCATAATAATAATAAACTTAAATCAAAAACAGTCTGTAACGTGCCAATCAAGTCTGGGATTCCTAGATACTAAGTATGTATGTATAATAAACAGTCTGTAACCTGCCAATCAAGTCTGGGATTCCTAGATACTAAGTATGTATGTATAATAAACAGTCTGGAACCTGCCAATCAAGTCTGGGATTCCTAGATACTAAGTATGTATGTATAATAATCGTTTCAAAGAATACACAGAAGTTATCCATCCAGAAAAAATATTTACATTTTTCTTTGTCTCAGATACTTTGTTGCCTATTTATTTATTTATACATGACAAGAAATTTTATAACTACATAATTTATGAAAAAAAAAAAAACAACAGATAATTTAATTTGGACACACAAATTACATGGATCTGGGTTTGTTGCCTTTCATTTGTCGTGTCCCCAGTAAACTAAGCTTTTGCCTATATCTCACTGAGGACATATAGCATGAAAAAATAAATCGATACTTCTTTCCGATTTTGGATTATATAAAACTCCGTTGCACATTCTCATCAACCTGACAAACAATGACGCTCAATTACATATGTATACATCAAATTCCTCACACTTCATCACTCCAGACAGACCAAAACATTCATCCCACAATATACCGCACACAATCATAAAGCAAAAAAAAATACATTTATACAAAAATATAAATATAAAACAACAAAAAACACCATTCCTCTTGCAAGCCCAAGCACTCAAACTCTTGTCGCAATAACAACCACGCTCCGATGCCTAAACTGTTTTCCTCCCTTTACCTTTGTTGAATTCGGCACCCCATTGTATGTCATGGGAGCTAAATATTATATGTGAATGGGTTATACATTATTATGGTTATTAAATATTAATATTTTTTTCACATTCACTTATGGAAATTATTCTCTGCAGGAATGGATGTCGCATGATGAACCTGAAGCAATCCGAAGACCTCGCTCCATTGCTTCTCTCAATACTGAGATGACAGACACTCATTCCATCACAGAACTTGTTGATGATTCTCACAGCAAACTCTTCTCCGTCAAGGTAAAGTAAAGTTAAACAAATCTGAATAAAACATAAATCAATCAACTTTTGATTTTTTTAAGTGTCCTGAAAACAGTATTTTGGATTGGACCATTCGAGGACTTTTCATTTTGGTATGGAAGTATGGGTACTGTTCATAAGTGCCATTCAAAGTGGTTTACCTTATTTTAAATAAAAGTTTTCACATTCACTGTTGACCTAAAATGAAGTAACTAGCAGTGCACACTGTGGTCAAAATGTGTTTTTTTAGCTATTATAGTTTGGAAATTCTAGGATGAGTTCTGTGACAGTTTACAAATTTGCCCCAATACAACCTTGTGTAATGTATTTACCTAAATAACTTGCTATTTATTAGAATTGAGGCTTATATTAAAGTTGATAAAATAATTAAAATTACTGAACATCGTTACAAGGTTGTATTGGGGCAAATTTGTGAGCTGTCACAGGACTCGTCCTACATTTTCTGAACTATACTGCCTATATTAATGTGTTGTTCAATTAATTGATTATGAAAATTAAAAATACTTGCCAATTACTAAAAAAAAGATCTATTATTTAATATATAATGAATTTTATTGGTGATGGCCGACTATTGTACTCTTTTCAATAAATTATCTAAAATGTTAAAACTATGACTAACAATCTGAGCTTGTACGTTTAAAATACGGCTGTTGAATTTATTCTGGAGTTGTTGCATCGCAAGCTTAAGGTATGTACGAGTGTTGTTGCCTTTTCACGTGCAGCGTGTTGCCAACATGTGGAATGATAAATCTCGAGTTCTGTTCCTACTCCAGTGGTTATAAATCCCACGGATCCCAATTACTGGGGCTGAAGACAATATTGTCTTTTGGTCACGTTTTTCAAAATCTCTGAATTGCTAATTCAGATTTGTTGTATGAAATGGTAGTCTTTATAGACAGCTAATGATGAGCTCTTGAAATTAGAATTGAAGGAGATAAGGTTTGCTATTGTCGAAGAAATCCAGAAATTAATGCTGGAAGTCCTTGACATGGTAGAAAAACATGACTATGTGAAATTGTTCCATAATTGGGAGAAGCACTTTGACAAGTGTATTTCATTTCAAGGAGAAAAGTTGTAGGGATAATTTTAAACAATCATTTGAATTTTGGATTCCGTGTTGTATATAACATATATTGAATATTTGTTGTTTTAGCGTCCCGCTCCCCTGCCACCAGTGCAGCAGATGCAAGAAGCTGAGGTGCAGATGGAAAGCCTCGAGGCCATGCCTGAGACTCCTATCCTGCCGGCCAGGTTGGTCACAATATATTATAATTTTTCCTTTCTTAAATGTTGGAAGACCATGAAGGTATCTTCTATACTTGTTCACATATATTATTTTTGTAAATCTTTCATAATTTTTTCTAGTCGAGCTATCTCAATGCTTCTTTCTTCATCTTAAGCATTGCATCCACATTATTTCCTAATGTCATAATTTCTTATTCTACCACTCATTATTTTCCTACACATTCTAAGCAATCATCTGAACTCTACTGTGTTTATTTTACTTTTGTCACATTCAACTTTCGCTAGCATATGCTTATTTTTGTACCAAGATTCCATTATGAGGAGCCAGCTTCTTTCCTTTTGCTTTTCTTGAAATCCAGTTTCACTCTGTATGTAACAAAAAATGGAATATAATGTAAAAAAATTATTAAAAATAAATATTATAAATTTTCAGGAAACCTGAGATAACGGCGCACATGGTTGATGACGTATTCCTAAGGACGATAACTGAGCGCAAAACTATTGAAGACATTGAGCGACATCGTCGCTTGGTGACTGAATACAGGCAAGCTGCCCCGATAGCACCCCCACCAGCCAACTGGGATGTCACCATCCGTCACTACCCTAACGAGGGAGACCCCAGGTGGGAGGACTTCTCTGACGTGTCCAGTGCTTCAGCAATGACTATTGCTTCGAGGTCTGAACCACCACTACCACCACAGAACTATATTGGTATGTTAAATGTTAACCATAGTATATTTTTTAACTTTTATGATTATATCGCACATTGACTCTTTATGCACCAATATCTCGCTTTGCGGAAGAGATACATTATTGAAAAGTTTTCCGTGAATCGTAATTCCATATATTGAATTATTTCTTTCCATATAAATAAATAGTTCCTTCATTTAGTTGAGATAGAGAGCCGCCAGCTAGGATTAGAAATAAACAAAAATAAAACGATAGTTGTTAGAGTGGATCGATTCGAAACTCTGATAAGATGTGGCTCGCTAAGAAATTACTAAGAAGTCAACGAGTCTGTTTATTTAGGTGCTCTTATTTTGAGGAATGGACGATGTGAAGCAGAGATCCAATAACAAATTGGAATGGCAAAAGCAGCTGAGAAGTGTGATGAATAATCCTGGTTAGGTCTCGTATTCTCCATAGCACTGTATGAAGTGGAATCTTAGTATTCTCCATAGCACTGTATGGAGTGAAAACATGAGAAAGAAGGAAACAAACATGATAGATGCCTTCAAGATGTGGTGTTGGAGGCGAAAGCTCTATATCCCATAGGCCATAAGGCGCATCAACCTCTATCATCCAAGAATAGGAGATTACTTGATTTGGATTTGTTGCTAGAAAGAATGATAAAAATCTGGAGAAGCTGGTGGTCACATGAATAGTTGAGGGAAGACGGGGAAGAGGAAGGTGTCCCATAGAGTAATCAATTAAAGGAGTTAATAGGATCCTCTTTAAGTGCTGCATTCAACACGTCCGAGGATCAGAAGCGATGGATACAGGTGGTGCACCAAGTTTGAGATATATGTAGCAGAGAACACCGACATTCAGCATTGAGTACACAATAAAGGAGAAGAAGATCAATATATATTAAATGTACTTGATTCCGTGTCATTTGAATGTGGATCTTGGTCCATTTCGCAAAGCGTATAATTTAAAATATTCCATATATTGATTCTTTTTCTGTAAAGCGAATTTGTTGATTGTTTTTTCAATTCCGTAAAAAGAGAGTTTGTAAAGCGAGGTATGGGTGTATTGAAAAATTTTGATTTTAGTTTATAGGTATTTCCTAAGAATAACCATTTTAACTAAAAATATAATAAATAAATTTTAGTCTATCCCATGAAAATAAAAATACGCATGTTTTTTAGGTTCCTCTGGTCCCCAACTGTTTTCTCCCAACCTGGTGGGCAATGTAGGACATACTTTGCCCCAACTGCCTGAGCTGCCTCCTGCCAGCAACCCCCTGTATAAAGAAGATGACGAGCCACTGCCAGATCGCAGCACTGTGACTCCGCCCGTCCCTACCAACTGGGATGTCCTCCTCAGAGTACTCCGGCCAGAGGTGCATGAAGAGGTGAGAATACTGATATTTCTTCTGTTGTGTAGTTCTCATTATATTCTTATCGTTAGCCTATGGCAGTGATGGGTAACCTTTTTAGCTCGGCGTGTCGAAATTCTGAAAAAATCTGACTTGACCCGGGTGCCGTGTCACATCTAGGAATATTAATAATTTTTGCAGCCCTAGCAAATGAAAGAGTTTTGTTTTTGAACTATTTATTTATTATTATTAAAAAACAAAAACAAATAATTATTTACATTAGTGACTTTTTTTGTTGCTGAATTGCATTTGCTAAATCTTCAATTGAATGTTGGTATTTTGTACATTTTAAACACAAGTAAGCGTTTCGTACATTTTAAATGCAAACTTCATCAGTCAGTCGGTTTCTTTTATTTGTTTTAATATTATTCAACGCCGAGAATAAGGTCTCACAAAAGTATGTTGAGGGAAATATTCTGAGTAAATCCATCGCTAGATTTTTCAGAGTGCCAAAAGTGTTCGGTAATCGGTTCCAAGCATTCAAAATATCTTGTTCGTAGTGGCATTGTTCTTCATTCTCCAAACGATTTCTTTCTAGATTCATGAGAACCTCAATGCGTGTCACCCAAAATGTCTTGGCGTGTCACCTCTGACACGCTTGTCATTGTATCATCGTATGGTATCATTTCTCAACCTGTGGTTGAAATATTAGCAAGTTCGTGAAATAATAAATAACTTATACGTACAAAAGAAAAGTAACACATTTTATGAGAAAAATAAACATTTCTTTGAAAAAAATTGCAGGGGGTTTGTGAAATCTTAATTTTATGTTTTTATTGTTTGAGGACCTGTAAGGCTAAAAAGGTTGAGAAACAATAATAGCCTACGATAATGAAACTTGCGTAACATAAAGGCAAAATGAGATATAGATTAATGATTTTGATCCGAGATCTGTTTGACAAAGAATTCTTGACATTACATAGATGAACAGGTTAGCCAATCATATAATTTTGGCATGTTATTAACCCTTTAAGTGCCGGAAGTTATTAGTATGGCCTAACCCAGCAGGCCGAGATTTTTTCAACAAAAATAAAACCTAAAAAATTTATATTTTTTGTATACAGATATAAAGGATATTATGAAAACTTACTAAATATATACACCGTGGGGCGTTTGAGCTGTCGTTCACTCAGAAAAACACAATTTAAATATTCACAAAATGTCAGGGTTGTCACAACTTGACACAGAAAACAAGTTTACTTATAAATATAGTGGAATATAATATACTTTGTAAACTAAAATCAACAAATTATCTGTATGATGTATAATAAAGCGCAAAAAGTAAATAAACTATAAAATAAAACCATAAAAAGTCTATATAAACGTCGTATTATGCCGCAAAACTACCGCCAATAACAAAAGAATACATGAAAACACACTTTGTAAATAAATACTTTGAAAAATTAACAAAAATAACGCACAAAAGTTAAAAATCAACCATTGAACAACACTACAAACGAAGTCGTTATAAATCGTCACAATTACGTCGCAAAAAACTGTAGTCGGTAACCCTGTATCAGAGACACGTATTGACTGTCAGTGAAAGCTTTTAGAAAGATGACTGTAACTTTGATAATATCGGTAAATTGTAATATTTAAGTATTTTTTGACCATCCCAATAGATGTCTCTATGTGTTATAATTTATAAATTATTACAAAGGGATTTGATATTGGCTTGTGACAAGCTCAAAGGAGAGCGCGTTTACGCGATCATTTTGTATGGCCGGCCTGGCGAGCACTGAATCGGAGAGCGTGTCAACTCGCTTGTGGCAGTGAACCGGTTAAATAAAATCAGCATTGATTTTTTTTATTAATACATAAATTGTTGAGATGCAATAATTCTTATTAATGGGTTGCCAGTTCGATGTTCATGTAATCTTCCTATCTTAGTAGCGCATCAAAACCTGGCAAATGACATTCGACAAACATCTCTGAAATACTACAATATGATCCTGATAATATACCTCCTGACCTTCTACTTGTAAAGAGCTATTTTATAAACTTCTGCAGAAATTGCTTAATAAATCTCTATAACTTTCCTAATAAATGGAAAGTGGTATTTAAAAGTCAATATTTGATGGTGGGGTTAAGCCTGATGTGTGTAACTTTTGACTGATTTGTTTACTCTCAACAGATTAAAAAAATCTTTGAGTTTCTAGTGCATTGAATTTTTAATAAATGACATGTTTTTAATAGTGCCTAAATAGAATGATTTCTTACCTGGAAGATTGACTGCTACGAATTTGTTACATTATACAAATTACATGGCAGAGTCGCTGAATAATGATCTTCAAGTTGATGTTGTATATACAGACTTTAGCAAAACTTTTGATGAGGTTGATCAACAGATTTTAATTTATAAATTGTCTAAATGTGGAATTGAAGCACTTTTTTGGAATGGCTTAAGGGAATGGCACTTTTTTGGAATGGCATATCTTTCTAGAATGGGTCTTGATGTAAATATAAATTATGTACTACCAAACAAAATTGATCTAATTGATTTATAGACTATTAAAATTGTGGTTCAAAACAGCTTAACACTTGCATCCCTGTGAAGGATAGCGAGTGGCCAGGACTTATATTTTTTAAAGAAAGTACATTTTTTAAAGAAAGGTAAATAGTATGGAATAGTGGAGGAAGGTAAATTAAGTATGTTGTTATAAGAAATATCTGCCCTCTCTGCCTACTCCAACATAGAAATGGAGTGAAGGTATGAATGTATGTATCATATTACTGTATTACACTTTTATTGTATACAATGTGACTTGGCGAGTTTTTATTACCATGTAGCAGTCTCTATAAACCAACCAGAAAGATATCAAAGAGGCCTTAAGTGAAAACCAGATTGACACCATTTTTTAAATAAATTGGGTTGAATTAAACTTGCAATCCTGGGTTTGAAAGATGGGTATTTTAGCAAAAAGACCACAGAGATTGTCATGAAAGAGAAGTTATCTATAGAAAGATAAAAGTATACAGCTTCAAACTGAAAAATATAATTTTACTTAAGAACTTTATGAGACTACGGATGTATATTATGGAAAATTTGATCTTGAAATATATTGTCCATTGCAGATTGCAATTGAATACGAGGAGTATGAGAATTTGACTATCGAAGAACGCACCCGTTGGAGGCAGATTATCACCCACAGCTCGGAGTTGCGGCGCGAGCTGTCGGAGTGCGTGCAGCGCGAGGACTTCCAGCGAGTCTGCGAGGACCGGCGTTACAGTGGCCTCTTCCCGCAGCACAAGTGGGAGGTCATCCTCAGAATATTGGCACCCCCACTGGACAAGCCAAAGGTATTGACAATTCTTATTGTTGTAGGCTTCAATAAAAACTTTTGACTTTGATCTATCACAAAACCTAAAAAAGGGTTCCAGACTGGTAAATGAGTTTGTCTGGTTACAATAGTCACAAGCGCTGAGTATGTGTGCGAATGTTGATGCCTTATCACTTGTGGTACTGTTGCCAATAAGACAATATTGACTCCTGTCCAAGCTCTTCAATATATCCGACTTACCAATTCGGATATGTTGAAGGGTAGTATTGTATTGTATACAGTACAACCTGGCGAGCTATTGGTATGGCAATCTCTTCTAATCAGCCAAAAATATTAGATAAGTCTTAAGTGAAAACAATATTCGAATTATTTTTTAAAAAATCTGGGTTCCAGCGGAATGTAAACCCATAACCTCCAGGTCGGGAGACAAAAATCTTACCAACTAGGCCACGGAGGTCGTCACGAAGGAAGTCGTATATGTGTACAAAAGAAAGAAAGAATATTGAAATTTTTGAAACGGTTCTAAGACGTGTAACAAAAATTCCAAGATGTCTGACTAAACTAACGTTTAAAGATAGACTGCATTTTTTAAAGATGCTTAACTCTGCAACCAAGATGAAATCGTCGAGACTTTATTGAATACTATAGAATTTTGAGCATTTTGATTGCTCAGAACTCTGTGAACAATTTTCTTTTAACCCTGAGAGATCGACGCACTGCTATAGCAGTGGAAGAAATTTGTTCTACCCTTGTATTCTAAATGAATATCCTTCATTTAGAATACAAGGGTACATATTCTAAAATATATTTATGTTGTAAAAATATATATTTTTTGTTTTTTTGTTGTTTAAAATAAATATTTATCACGAATGTCCGAATCGTAAATATATCTCAGCACTAGATAGACAATTATATTTTTTTCTCGTAGCGCTCTCAGGATTAATCAAAACACATATTTGAGAGGATATTAGTTAGAACTTTCCAAAACTAAATTCCACAATAATCAAAGGAAACATTGTTTTGCTAATAGAGTTGTGGAATCTTGGAACAAATATCTATCTGCCTATCAAAATTATTCTCTGATAATCATTAGCTAGCAATTATGATAGGCAGGTAGGATAGAGGAAACAAAGGAGTGTGTTAGGATAGAACGGTATTGAGGATGGAAGTTTTTTCTGTCTCTTAAATTTATTTATTCTAAAATATTTGATTTGATCAGAAATCACAAATAAAGTTTAATCAAAACAAATATAGTTGTACTCGTATTTACAAATAGAAGAATTCAATTAAATGTCTTTATTAATAGGGTGGTCGTTATCGCAAGAAGTCCGATTGGGACACTCGTTCCCGTCGCAGCTCCCTTCCGACCCTTTACGAGTACAGTGACAGTGATAATGCTTCATCTGTGGGAGGAGGAGCCCTGTCTGGTACAGGAGGCAGTGGCTACCGGAGACCTGGAGGAGTGGGTGCAGTGCTCAGGCGTCCTTCCAGGGCATCTTGTCCCAGTGACCATCAGGACATGAGGTAACTTATGTTCACTAGCAATTCAGCTTGTAATGTATTCAGTCTAGCGATTTAGCTTTTAAAGTGTTTGCTCTAGCAATTTAGCTTATAATGTGTTCAATCTGGCAATTAAGATCATAATGTGTTCACTCTAGTGATTAAGCTCAGGGTACGGTAAACTATGGCCCACCGCCTCTTCTTGTAAAGCTCGCGAGCTAAGAATGGATTTTACAATTTCAAATCCTTTAAATTTCAAAGTGCGCGATATAATGGAATGGCCGACCGTTGAGTTGAGGAGTTACGAGATACGACTGTATGTGGCGTACATATAGCTTCGCATTCGGTGGCCTCTACTGTGACACCACACAGTTATAATTCCGCAATGTTCCCAGTAACACAGGTATCGCTGTTCTGCAACATTTTGTTCTTGTTTTGTTATCCGTGATTATTATAATTAAATCAAGATTGTTTTAAAAATAAATATACCCGTGTATATCAATGTCAAAAAAAGAGAAGTGACCCACTACAGAGTCTAAATCTGTCTGATTTAGCTTTTCATGTGTTTATTCTAGCAATTTAGCTTGTAAAGTATTTATTCTAGCAAGTTTGCTTATAATGTATTCAAATAAATGACTTAGCTTGTAATGTCTTTACTCCAGTGACTAGGTTTTTAATGTCTTCATTCTAGCAATTTAGCTTGTAAGGACTATATATTTAAATCAATTTATTTTTTCTTTTAGATCCATGTCAGAGATGATGGTAGACTACGCCCGCATGGATGTAGATAGCCAGTCAGAAGCCTCCATGGGCATGGCCTTGTCTAACAGGTTCTATGATACTGACAGTGATGGAGAGCATGACTTCAGGATGCCTAGGTAAGTTCAATTTACTTTATATAGAGTTAAGTTCTCATATTTCATGTTATCAGACTAACTGATTTGCATTACCTGGGTGATTAGACCCAAAAATTAAATGACCAGAAGAAAATTAAATATACAATAGACTTTCGATTGTTCTGGTTGCAGATTAACCAGGGCAGTGAAAAATTTTGAAATATTAAAAATATAAAAAAAAAATCGACTACATAATATGTATCAGGTAATTGAATGGGCAAATTGATAATATGTATTGTAACGGAAAATAAAACTGTGAATGCATCTACAACAGTATATCATTGTTTACATACTGCTCATTTTTGCATATTCTAACATCCTTGAAAATGTGATGTGTGACCTTATTGAAACGCAAGGAACTCAAAAAATCAAATCGATCAAGGAGTTGGTATGGTAGTGCATGCTGCAGAAGCAACAAATGACCGTGAAGCTGCCAGAATATTTGGTATTACTGAAAACAATGTTAGATGTTAGTGATCCCAGAAACAAGACCTAATAGAGTGGAACCTCCGTTTTTGAACGTCTCTTATCTCCATTATTTTAATTAGGTTTTTGAACATATATTTTTACTGATAATGCCATGTCAAACCTCACTGGACAGGTTTTTTTGTGAGACAGAAAAGAGAAAGAACCCCAGATGGACACTCACCTGACGTCTTTATGCAATATGACACCTTTTCCTAACAATATCTCTACACCTGCCACGCTACCTTCCACTTGCACCATCAGCATCAGTCGCCCACAGTTGTGTATTTTTGGGGGTCTGGAATGAATTAATCCAATCTACATTACTTCAATTGGAAGAAGTTTATTCTGTTTTCGAACAACCTTTTGGATTAATTTCGAAAACCGAGGTTCCACTGTAAATGTATATTCTGCAAGAAAGGAGATTTTGAATCAATTGATAAAAACAGTTTGAAAAAATCGGAGTCGCTTCATAGGTTGCTCTATAGTCAGACCAATATGGTAATTTATAAATTAAACTTTATCACAGGTATGTATCTATAGGAAAAAACATAGTATATTTAAGGTTCCGTACTAACCACAGTTTGAGGCATTCATTGGGGGTCTTGGAAGATATCTGTGGCAGATAAGGTGGGATTACTGTTATTTAATCTCAAAGGAAATAAAATGAGTGGTTTCTGATCCTAAAATCTTATTCCTCATATGGTTTCAAGATTGATAATGGTACTCTCAGATGACTCAGCCAATTTAATGCTTCCAGTGTGGTTCTGTGCACATCCTAGATCCTTCCAGTGAATGCATGAATGGTGCAGTTGTTGACTGTATGTTCTGCGTTTGATCACATTCGCATAACGGCGACTTCTTAACACCCCATTTGTGCACAGCGATTGTGGCTTGTGCACACTTGGCTTAAGCCCCTCCAGATAATCTTTGGTAGTCTATCTTCGGTTTGGTTGTTTTTTCCATCTCTCCTTAGGGCTAATATGGAGGTTTGCTTCCAGGGCACAGAAAGGTTTTCAGTAGGAAAGGAGATTCTAAGATAAAAAAGCATATGGGGTGTAAGTAAAATTCAGCTGAATAATTTTATATGAAAGAAGACCCAGAGATATTAAAATTCATAACTCGGAGGAATTTTTTATCATGTGATTTAGCAAAAAACTCAAAAGTTTTATTATGATTTTTTGTGATATTAAAGTAAGTGTTAATTTTCTAATAGGAGTTTGAGCCAACGTTCTCTGCAGCGTTCTCTCAGTCAGCCATCGCTAGTTCGCTCAGCCAGTGAGTTCACCGAGCGCTGGGCGGCGCACGAGATCGAGGATGACGGAGAGGCCACGGATGACGAGGATACTCCGAGACCCATCAGGAGAAACATGCAACAACAGCAGCAAGGTCAGTAACATGCTTTTATATCATTTATTTAAAAGACTACTATTGTATTGTATTGTAATAGCACTTTCCTTGTATACCAGCGGTTTTCAACCTTTTTCAAATAGAAGCACCTTAAACAAAATAATTTATTATATTATTTATAGTTAAGGCATTAACATTGTGGTGGTTTAAAGACTTTGTAATTTGTTTTATTAAACAGTGTTTATTCCACTTTATCGTTTAAGTTTGCACTTTTCATAAAGTGGAATAAACAGTGTGTTTATTGCAATTATTTTGTTTGTAATTTTTTTGAATAAAACAAAATAATTTATCTTTGCGGGGTACCTTTACTTTGATGTATGGGAGTGAAACGTAGACATGGAACAAGACTGAAAAGAAACAAATAAATGTGTGTACTAAGAAGAATAAATGGAGTGACAATATGGGACAGAATATGGAATGAAGTGATGAATGTGAACTTAAAGCTGATGTGTTGAGTAAATGAAGAACATAGTTTGGGCACATGAAACAAATAAAGAAAGACTAACAAAACAAATAAACAGTTCAAATGTGAGTGATAGGTGTGGTAGAGGAAGACCAAAGAGAGTATAGTTAAATCAAGTGTATGATATTTTGAAAGAAGGAAATTAAAAAGTCAGAGAAATCGTAGCTGCATTTTGAAGGTGTATGGATGTAGAAGAGGCGAAATATGTATGCCATGGTAGGAAAGTGTGGCGCCTTCTTTTCTTATCTACTCCACTAGAGAGACGCCATGCTGGAATGTATGTACAATACATCAAAACCTATTTTCTTTTTTATTATTTTTGCTTAAACATGTATTTTTTTAATTTCAGGTGAGCAACACCAACACCTATCCACGTTCACCTCGACCGAAGTGAGGACCTTCCAAGCCAGTAAAGGCTGGCAGAAGTGAACTTGTAAAGTAACTCCCGAGTAGTTGCAAGTGCATCACAATACTAGACATCGAGTTTGTCTCAAATGCCATATTAAGGTCAAACGTCTTCATGTCATTCATAATCATTTATACTGCAAAGAATAATGATGACTATCATATTTATTTAGAGTTGTAAAGTGATACACAAAATACCATGATAGATTATTGAGAAAAGATCTCCGAAAGCTTAAGTCATCCATCAAACATGACTCCATTAGCAGAGTATTCCAGCAATGGTGCAAATTCATCAACACAAATAAACACCTGTGTTTATTTGTTTCTATGTTTGAACAATTTTTTAGCAGTTTCTGTTGTAGTATTTTTACTGGGCAATTAAGCGTATAAAATATTCAGATATTTTTGTTTACATAAAATATCTAATAAGCCTAGACAACCTCCGAGGCCTAGTTAGTAAGACACCTGCCTTCCAGCCCGAGGGTTACAGGTTTGATTCCAAGTTATTTTAAAAATGGTTCTAGTCTGGTTTTTACTTAAGGCTTCTTTAACATCTTTTTTTTTTATTTGGAAGAGATTGCTATACGGTAATAAGTCTGCCAAGTTGTACTGTATACAATCAAAGAATAATATAAAACAATAAATATTTTGTTCATTTGAACCACACTATTTTTATGAATTTAACAATTCAATGAAATATTTTAAACACTTGAAAAAAACAATCAAATATTTCTGCAGATGGGATACGAACCCACCTTCTTCTGTTTGGGAAGTTGCAATATCGACTAGAAAATTACTGCTTCGCAAATCTTTTAGCAAGGCACAGCATTAACTCTTTTTTACATTCTATTGAGAAAATGTTTGTTTACTTTAGTTCTCAAATAATTGAAGCTATCTCCCGTATAAGGGCCTATTTCAATGACCCTTCATATGACAATAGACCCTTATACGGGTGATAGCTTTAATTTTCAATCACTTGGGTACAGAGCTTTCGTTTAGAAATATACTCAAAAAGCTTTCTTACAGAGTTTGAATATAGAAATATATCTGATTATGTTAAACTTAGGTACTATGATACACTCTGTGGCCCCAGTTGGCAAGACATCTATCTGTCTTCCAACTGAGAGTTCATAGGTTCGATTCCCGTTGGAACCCAGATTTTATAAAATAAATAATTTCAGTCTGGTTTTCACTTCAGGCCTCGTTAACATCATTCAGGTTGTTTGGAAGAGATTGCCACATTGCAATAAACCTATTAAGTTGTAATTACAACATTTGCGAAAGTCAGATTGCTTCTGGAGTCAAATATGGTATGGATGTTGTAAATTATTTATGTAATATGCAAAATGAGTTACTTTTGAAAACGTGACTTGTATTATCAATGGATTTATTATACATGTTAAATGTAGAAATGATACAGAATCACATGAAGATCTTGTCTTGATTAATAACTAAGTTTGTTGTAATCGTCTCAACTGTTAAAAATACTTAAATATTTAAACAATTTCGAATGTTTTTCAACCTTCATCAATCGTGGAAAAAAATATTATGTTGAATAGTGTAAATTGTTTTTTTATTTTCGTAATTTTACAGTTGTGACACTTAGAAGTATAAAGCAGTGATTTAATTTTAATTATTGTTAGCACTGCCCATACACAATTAAAAAAATGTATATGCAAAGTTGGAAAGAAAGAAACAAAATATAAGAATGTATTGCAGTTATGAAAGAAACAAAACGTGTAAAACGTAAGTGTAAGAAGAATAGGAAAAGCAAAACTTACAACATATATTCAATCTAAAGTCTATATATTATGAAATGTAAAAAAAAATCCTTTGAGAAAAATAAACCAGATGGATGATATATTAAAAATATTATTTCTTTCCAACTTAAATGCATATAAAGAATATTTTTAAAAGTATGCAAAATAAAAAAAATGTAAAAATGATATTATTTCAACCTCAACTGTACCAGTAACATCATTTCACCATTAAAAAGAAGAAAGGAATCGATCAAATATTTGCACTTAAAATTGCACAAGCCTGTTCTCATTATTGAGTTTCTAATTTCGGGATAATTTCAAATCTTGAAAGTTTATGTAATTGTTCATCTGTAAGATGCAATATCGCAATTTTCAATTGAAATTTGCAAGCCATTTTATGGACGAACGATGAAAACTATATTGTGGAGGTTTTTAATCTATTTTTTAAGAATTTTACCTTTTCTAACTTTTTTCTTTATTGTATTTTTTTATATTTTAATTACTATAGATTCAATGGATTATAAAAAAGATATTTATTTCAAGAAACCTTCGATAGAAAATTCAGTAATTTTTCATTTTCATTTCAATAATGTTAAAAAATAACTTAAATGTAATAAAAAAAAACTTGTATAGCTATATGTGTGATTATGATTGAAAACATTGTTACTTTATAATGAGGGAAACTGAACTTGCCAAGTGTGTTTTGAAGTTTTACCCTTTGAACAGGGAGGGTGGGTGTGAAAATGTTATTCAGGTTATCAAAAATCGGTAGCTGCACACTTAGCGTGTAAGTCACGCTCATTCTAATGTTTTGAATCGTTAAATCAATCTATTTAAATTAATTTAACAGTTTCTAACATTAAAACTTCATTATTTAAAGAAAAGTTATTTTACTTTCGTATTATTTGATATTTCCGTATTTAAAATAAATTTTAAACAAATTAAATCAAACAAGTTGTAAATGCATCTTTTTTTTGTATTTAAAAAAATATTTTTAAATCCTTGTATTATATTTGTTTTAACAACAAAGCTAAGAAGATATTAATATGTTATAAACATTGTTAAAAGTTTTACATATTTTTTTTATTCTACACTAAACTTCAGTGTTTTTTAATAATCGACTTGAATTCTACACTAAACTTCAGTGTTTTTTAATAATGAACTTGAATTCTACACTAAACTTCAGTGTTTTTTTAATAATCGACTTGAATTCTACACTAAACTTCAGTGTTTTTTAATAATCAACTTGAATTCTACACTAAACTTCAGTAGTTTTTAATAATCGACTTGAATTTATAGTAATTAAAAAATTATATCTGCTTAGAAGCACTCTAACAAGTATTAACCCTAGCTTAAAGCATGTTAAAATTAGTTGTTAAGGATATTAATATAATACGTTACTTATGTGCCAAACATATTAGAAATATGTCCACATATCTTTGTGGAAAATATGAAATTTCACTACAATTATTACAATATGATCGGAATTGTTAAATAAATAACAATTATGCATTCAGCAAAATAAATTTAGGATTTTTTTATAAACAATTGAAGACATTGAATGAATAATGATGAAAAGCACATTTTAATGAAAGTTTTAAGAAAAATATAAAGCAATTTTTATATTTCCTTTCTATGAAAGTGTTCCAAAACTTTATACATGTTGTGCAGTGTTCAAATGTCCATGACGTTGGACTTAAAGTCAATTGTCGCTGTTATTCTTTTCACACTTTGGTGTGTCTTAGATGAGTCCCTTGGGACAGTTCCTTCTTTCTCACTATGTGACGTCGCTTTCATAATAAATAAAGAAGATTTGTACCTTCTAGTGTAGATCCTGCTGGATGGGGATTTATTTTGCCTCCCATAACAGCGTGAGAGTTGGTGGGATCTAACAGAACTGTACTATTTTTTTGAGGATGTCGTTATACATTTTTTTACAGAAATAGTTAAAACATATTATTTTGAGAAAAAGACGCTTGAAAGTTTTAATATTATGTTTTGACTATGTTATCCATTCACATAAAACTTATTTTAGTTAGGGTGAGGTTCAATAGGAATTTAATAAATTTGCTTATATAATAAAAAGTGCTTTTTCCTTTTTTATCAATAAACAAGGTCCTTTTTTACTAAATTATGAAGTACACATCATTAGCCCATAATTTTTATTATCTGTTTTGAAACAGCTCACATTGCACTAATGTGCTATTCATTGATATTACTCCGATATCTCCAACTGTTTACAATTTTCCTTAGTAAAATTATGTTTTTAATATGTGATTTCTTTTATAAAATTTTAAATGTTTGTTATTGAATGAAATTCTCTAAATGTTATAATTTTATTTATACCATATTTAGTTTGTTTAAAATTAATCAATTGTAAACACTGCCAAGAGTTTGAATTTTCATTATTTATTTGATTAAATGTAGTCTGAATGGTATTTTTTTTGTCTATTAAGTTATAAACATTTAATTAAATCATTTTGTACTCAGGCTAAATCTGATGCAACCATTAATCATAACTTACCAGGATTCTAATCAAATGGCTAAATAGATTGCCAGCATGCTAACCATAAATACATCCAATGGTGCCAATATTAATAGTACTATTAAGTACTTCTTTTCAACTTGAATTTAATAAATATAAAATAAAATTTAAAATACAGTAGTTTCCCCCTTTGTCTATGGAGGATATGTTCCAACTTTGTCTATGGAGGATATGTTCCAACTTTGCCTATAGAGAATATGTTCCAACTCGCAGTGGATGCTTAAAACTGCAGATTACTATCTGACCGAACCCTATATACGCTATGTTTCTTACATATATGTGATAAAGTTTAGTTTATAAATTAGGCACAGTAAGATATTTACAACAGTAACTAATAATAAAATTGAAAAATTGTAACAATTCATTGTTACAAAAGTTATGTGAAGGTGGGCTCTCTCTCTTTCGAAATATCTTAATGTACTGTACTCACCATTCTTCTTGTTATGATGTAATAGTATTAGGTTACTATTGACCTTTACCTTTACCGATCTATTCTGGTGATACATTGGAATTTTCCATTTAATATTTTCGAACCACAATTGAATGCATGTAACTGAAACTGCGGATAAGGGGAGACTATTGTATTGTATATTTATTCGGTAAATACTTGGATGTATAGAAATTATTTTCAAATGTTGCAATTCACAGTAGATAAATAAATTCAGAACATTCCGATAAATATATTATTACATTCCATTAATTATATATATTATTTTTATACGACAATACCATTAATACTTAATAATTGTTACTGACATCCTAGTTTTTAAATAAAATATGTATCTACATATTAAAAATAGTGTGCTTAACAAAAATGGTGCTAACAGATTTTTTTTATATTTTTGTTTAGTTTAAGAAGTTGAAGTGGCCACAAATGTACTTAAAGGAAACATTATGTATACATTTTATTTCACATTTTATATATATAATATTTCAACATATTTCTATTGAATTGTGTATTTACAACTGAAAATAAAATATATGAGAAATAAACAATCAAGTTATACTTATTTGTATAGGCATACCTCGTTTTATGGCAAGTTAGGTTCTAAACCAGACATGGCTGAACTTTTACCTAAGTGAATCAAAATATTTTGTCTGACATAAGCCGTCGTAGGCCAAGGGATAAAAGAAATTAAAATGTTTTACATACAAATAATAAATTGTCTTTATAATATTCACAGTTAATGTATAAATATTTTTGAACAGCTTTTATATCCTTTTTTAAACAGCTTTTATATCCTTCGAGGTATTATCATCTCTTCTTGGATATTGTCACCATACATGAAAGCATTCAGCATAGTAAGAAGCCGACAATATAATTCCCAAATACATTTTACCTTATTAAAATAGAAACTTATAAACAGGCAAAATTTATTTGAAGAGCATGTATAGTAGTTTTCCCTTTGGATGACGAAACTTGTGAGAATTATTGTATTATAACATTTTCGTTGTGTACCATATTGTCATGTAGCAATTTCAACCAGAAAAATATTGAAGAGACATGAAGTGAAACCTTTTTAAAAAAAATTGGATACCAAGAGGAATTGAACCCATAATCTCCAGGTCTGAAAACAGGTGTCCTACCAACTACCTCACCAAGGTTGTCATCCGTGTAATTCTAAAATAAGTTCTTATATATGTGTAGATTGCGTGTCAGTCATGCTCATTCCTTAAGTGGTTAATACATACCATCACACCATCTCCCTGTCGGGGTAGGCAGAGATGACAGGGCACCAGACTTTCCTATCTCGACACACACTCTTAGCTTCTTCCACATCTATCTCATACATTTTCTTTGACTTTCACGTTTCCTTCATCCAACTTTCGTCTTCCTCACATACGTCTTCCACTAAAACTTGCACTATATGTTTTGTTAGTCTTTCTTCATTTATTTGTTCCACATGCCTAAACGATGGCAGTGTGCTCTTCTTCATCGTACTCAACACATCAGCCTTCATCAATGGTTAATCAAAATATAAATATATTTGTTTATCGATTTATGGTCAATTTCGATCATTAATATTTTTTACAGATTACAATTAAGATTCAGAGTGTGAGTGAATACATAAATAAAAGATCACAATAAAATATCAAAACATCGAATATGATTCATACAATTTTTAGTCAAAAAGAAGTTCATACAAACTACTGCACATATACGTATTAATGATATTACAATACAAATATGATGATAATTATTAAAATGTGAAATAAAATATTTATTTTATAAAAAGGGTAATAATATAAACTATATATTATAATAATTAATAAATAAATGATCCTGTAGGTGTAAATAAAATAATTAAAATTAATATTAGGAAGTGTCCCAATGACATTCCGCAAGGCCCCAGGCAGCTCTAGCTAATCTCATAGGATAATTTACTGAGATCTACTAATTTCGTCGTTGACGATTTCCGCTTGTACTAAAATATTTGCAACAAATGTATTTTATATGAAAATAAAGAAATAAATTGACAACACAAGAAGTCTTTTATTTAAAACTATGGTACAGTAAAATACTTGTCAAGAGAGATTTACCATTATCATTATAGACATACAGCATGAATGCTGTTTTAATATACGAGGCATATCCAGAAACTAGTATACTGAATTTTTGTAGGTTACAATTTTTTTTATTTAAACAAAAAAAAATACGCGGTTACCGTAGTACATATGTAAGCTATTTTTCGACATAGTCGCCATTCCTCTCAATGCAGGTGGTGAAGCGGGTATCAACTTTTTGATGCCTTCCTCGAAGTAGTTTCCCGCCAACCCCTCCGTCCACTTCTCCACCTCCTCCTTTACCTCCTCGTCGGTTAAAAACCTTTTTCCACCCATGTGCAGCTTCAGGAGGTAAAGAGATAGTAATCTGAAGGTGCTAGGTCAGGGGAATGCGCGGGATGGTTCAGGACATCCCATTTAAACGAGCGAGCAGTTCCTTCGTGGCGTTGGCCGTGTGTGGTATGGCATTGTCGTGCAGCAGGCAGACTCCCTTTGTCAGCATGCCTCTCCTCTTGTTCTGAATCGCCCTCTGCAATTTTTTTAGGGTCTCACAGTATCTTGCAGAGTTGATAGTCTCCCCTTGAGGCATATATTCAATTAAAATTATGCCTTGACAGTCCCAAAACACGGATGCCATGATTTTCTTGGCTGAAATCGTGGTTTTGAACTTTTTGGCGGAGGGTGAAGAGGTGTGATGCCACTGTTGAGACTGCCTTTTGGTTTCAGGTGTGTAGTGTGTAGCCCAAGTTTCATCTCCAGTAACGATGGAGCGGAGAAATTCATCTCCATGGAATTTGCAGCGCCTCAAAAACTCTTGCCCGGCCTCCACTCGATTCAACTTGTGTTGGTCTATCAGCTGTTTTGGGACCCACCTCGCGGACAATTTCCGATATCCGAGGGTTTCTGTGATGGTTTCGTGTAGTAGAGATCTGGAGATTTGCGGAAACATTGCAGAAAGTTCATCCACAGTCTATCTGCGATCATCACGGTGCGCATTTTCGATTTTTTCCACAATTTTGTCAGTCACAATTGAAGGTCTTCCGCTCCTCTGATCATCATGCACAGACGTACGACCATTTTTAAACTCGCGACACCACTTGTACACACTCGTAAATCAGATTTTTCAATATTTTTATAAAAAAGTACAATCAAAATGTTTTTTAAGTATATAATTTATTTATGGAAATAAATAACAGAAAATTTAAAATTAAATACGGTTACTAGTAAACAAAATGCTTTCCAGGCATCTTCATTCGAGAGTGACTATTGTAGGCTGCCGGGATGTGCTAGGAGTTGTCAATAGTTATTTGCTTGAAGATCTCTTTTATTGTTCTTTATAAAATATGAATTAATGTATACTGAAGCATTTTGTAAATAAAATATACATCCATTAATTTGAAATTCAGGGTATCAAATTTCACAAAAAAAAATATGGATTACGAATTACATGATCACTAAAAAAACAATTAAAATTTGTGCGGCACTTCTCAATGGCTGGGAGAATCGTAACCATTTCTTTTTTTGTAAACATAATGTAAGTCAGGACAAATTTTATTCACATATTACCGCAATATTGAGACGTACTAACATATTTTATGGTAAAATTAACAAAAAAACACTATAAATTTCACTTATTTGCACAGATCAACTTATTTGCATACGTAATACACATGTGGTTCCTCAGTGGGCCTCTTCATACTTGAGATCATAATCTTGAGGTATATCGATATTGAGTCTTCCAATAATTCCCTATATTCCAATAATGAATGTTCCAACTTAATGCGATTTTATACTGTATTCATAACACGTATTACAAAAGTTTCTTCAGATCAATGAGCTGGATGCCCACTGAGCAAGTTCTGTTGGTAAAGCTTTGTACACTTTGATGGCTGCCATCAACTGGCAGGGCGTAACGGATGGTCTGTACAGTTGGTATTCTTTTTGCAGCTGAAAATTGGAAGATGTATCACACTTCATTGGAGTGATGAGCTCCATAGAGCGAAGGTGTTCGAAAGCTTTCAGTATCACCGCACGGGGAACAGATTGTGATGAAGAATTGCTGTTGGCAAATTTTGTATACCTGAAAAAGAATTTTAAAACATTTATTATACAAAAAGAGATTATTATACAAACATAGACATCATCACATAGTGTAACTTTTAGGGTAGGCAGAGAGGACAGATCTACAAGCCTTTCTGTCTACACATATAGCATTTACCTTATTTGCATCCATATATCTAAATCTCTTCTAGTTTTCATATTTGTCACCTTTCTCTAAGTTAAGCTTTCCCCTGTCAGGTACAGATTAGGTAGTGTGTATCTGTAGGCAAGATGTTTTTGGATATTTTTATTTTTGTTTCAAAAAATATTTCAAGTGTTATAATAAGTAAAAAGTTGATTATTCACGGTTTATCAATGTTCTATGCTTTAAACCAGTGTTCCCCAACCTTTTTAGACCTGTGGACCGGTAAAAAAAGGAAAAAAAATTCGGGGACCACTAATACTGAAATAAAAATGTTTTTTTTATTTCATATTTTTTTAATCTTATATTGTGACAGGTGGACATATGTAACTATAATTGACAAATATACATATAACAGTTAAACAATTTAAATTGTAACATTGTCTGATACAATTAAAATTTAACAAAAACCATGGGGTTTTTGCAACAAACTAATGCGAAACCTGCTGTTGCATCTTTGCTAATATATTGGATATTCTTGGCTGCAGTGCTGTCTCTGACAGACGAAGTGCTGCATTCACGTCCAGTCTATTCCTTTGTTTCGATTTTATTGAGGATATGGATGAAAATCCTTTATTTAATATTTTTGCATGACGAATTTCTTGAAATTTGGCATACTGTTTGCGGCCCGGCGGAAAGTCTCTGCGGCCCGGCACCAGGCCGCGGACCACCGGTTGGGGAACACTGCTTTAAACCACTTTTTGATAAAATTCAACGAATTTTTTACCGCCTTGAAATTAAATTCAAGGTTGTCACTACACTAAGAAATGTAAACTATACAATGCAAATCACAAATTTCATTTTATTGTTTATGTATAATGCAAATTTGATTCATATACCAGGTCTGTAAATATGAAACCGGAATTTACTCATAGATGGCTCTAGTTGTCAATGTAGTGACTGTCAAATCGCGTCATTGGCGCCTTATTCTTGTGTACAATACAAGTTTAATACAACTACATATGTTTTCATATCGTTAAACATGTCTGTTTTTGTGCCTGAAAACTACGATTTGCGGCCAGCATTGATTTTCTTTTACCATTTGAAGAAAACTGCTACAGAATCGCATTGAATGCTTGTTGAAGCTTACGGTGAGCATGCTCTTGGTAAATCACTGTGGTTTGAAAAATTCAAAAGTGCCGATTTTGACGGGAGAAACGAAGAACGTGGAAGACTACCGAGAAAGTTTGAAGACGCCGAATTGCAAGCATTGTTTGATGAGGATGACGCACAAACACAACAACAACTCGCGGATCAATTAAATGTGACACGAGAAGCCGTCTCCATACGTTTGAAAGCCATGGGAAAGATCCAGAAGGTGGGAAAATGGGTTCCACATGAACTGAATGAAAGACAGCAGGAAAACCGAAAAACCACTTGCGAAATGCTGCTCGCCAGGTACAAAAGAAAATCATTTCTCCATCGAATTGTGACTGGCGATGAAAAATGGATATATTTCTAGAATCCTAAGCGTAAAAGGTCATGGGTAACTCCAAGGAAACCAGCGACATCGACTCCAAGGCCAAATCGCTATGGACGGAAGAAAATGCTCTGTGTTTGGTGGGATCAGTAGGCTGTTATCTATTATGAGCTGCTAAAACCTGGCGAAACCGTTAATACTGAACGCTACCGACAACAAATTATGGATTTGAACCAAGCATTGCGTGAAAAATGACCAGAATATCAAAGCAGGCAACACAAAATAATTTTGCTTCATGATAATGCACCATCGCACACAGCAAAACCGGTCAAGGAAACGATTGAGGCGTTTAGTTGGCCAATACTTTCGCATGCGGCTTACTACCAGACTTGGTTCCATCCGATTACTACTTATTTGCATCGATGGGACACGCACTTGCTGAGCAGCGCTTCACTTCTTACGAAAATGGCTCAATGATTGGTTTGCCTCAAAAGAGCAACAGTTTTTTTGGCATGGCATCCACAAATTGCCAGAGATGGGAAAAATGTGTAACAAGCGATGGGCAATACTTTGAATAAAATATTTTTTACCATTTTCATACAATAAATGTGCATTTTCTATAAATAAATTCCAGTTTCATAATTACAGACCTGATATAACCGATGAAACGTTACAATTAATGTAAAATAAATATTTGTTTATTAATAAATATTTTAAATATAATGAATTAGCATAAAAAATCACAATTTTAAATAAATCTTTAAGACACATGCCAATTATGCTAAAAGCAATGATACTGCAATGATAAAGAATCCGCTTAAAGTTATCGAGTGACTGTCAAACATATCACTTAAGAAAAATGATAACATCTCAATCAGAAATCATCTTAACAAGTGACAAAAATATTCATAATCTTCTACAGAGATGGCAGCATCTATACTAATTATAAAATCTAGCATAAACTATGTCAAATTGGTAAAATAGGCTTAACTGTATGAATGCGGATACAACTGCGCTTGACCTGTGCAGTAGGGATTAATTATGTGGATAATTTCATTCTTGGCATTCATTCATACGTCTCTTGGTTTATATTTTCCCCGCTCTCCATTCTTTTATACATATATATTTATTTTGTTAGGATCATTTCGATGTTTATACACTTTACTAAGGTGAAGATTGAATCACGAACCTGTTTAAAATCATTTCGATGTTCATGTACTGTATAAAATGAAGATAAAAGATGGAACCACAAACCTGTTTAAAACCATTTCAAAGTTCATCGGCTGGTTATCAAATATCTCCATTTGATGCTTCATTGCAATAACCAAAGATAGTTCCAAGATTGACAATGAGAGCAGGATTTGCACCTTCTCATCCACATTGAGGACATTTTGGCAAACCTGGATCAAATCTGAGGTTTCCAGCTGAGGATGCTTCGTGGACAGTTTGCAAATTAACTGGAACTGAAAAGCAAATATAAAAATTATTACTTAGAATGAATACACTTCTACTGCTTCCAGTATTCACCATATGTGGCCAGATATTCAGTACTTAAGAGACTACAATGAATGAAAAGCCTGTATGTGTAAACTACTGGAACTTTTTTTGTGCAGGTTATTCTTAGGAATCAGAACTAAAACCCCTGAGTTAAAACAAGTCCCGCGGAAGTTGCCGTATATTATAATAAAAAACAAACAAATATCCAGTCTGCTTTTTTATTAGACATAATACATAATTTAAAATTTACCTTGTATTAATAGAATGGCGAACTGTCGAGTACATGTATACTTATACTATTAGCTAAAAACTATCCATTTTGTTGATATAGAGAGCCACTTCACTAGGCTAGGCCTCTGATGAAGTGGTTTCATTCCTTAACCAGTGTATATGATATGCCAGGCGGCTTCTATTGAATATGTTTGTCTGCTAAATTTCTCAGCACGGTATGTATTAACATAAATTTAATTCACGTAAATATTTATTTAAGTGAATGTGTTAAAAATATGAGACAGAGATAAATGAAAGTAGCAAATTAATCAATAATTTATTTGAATCTTGAGTATAAGGTGACCTCCATATTTATGTTGTTTTTTTTTTAAATAAAAACCTCGCCTAATAGTCGGGCCATTACGGTAATATATTCAGTTTGATTTTGAACAGATTTATTATAAAAATAATTAATAGACTTCCTGCCAGGTATCCCACAGCGGAGCTCTTCAGGGAGTATCCGGTCCTGAACATAGCCAATTTGTATTTTAAATCTATTCTCTGGCACTATCATCGAGAGAAGGGGAAGATGCAGACTCAGCAGACACATGACAGCTGATCAAATGTTCACCATCCCTAGAGCTAAAATATCTTTTGCCCAAAGGCAATATGCCTATTTGGCTCCCGTGACATACAATGGGGTGCCGAATTCATTAAAGGCAAAAGGAGGAAAATAATTTAGGCAGTCGATCGGAGCATGGTTGTTATTGCGACAAGAGTTTGAATACTTGGGGTTGCGAGAGGAATGAATTGTAGCAAAAATTTGTGTGACCTCTTGAGTGTGGTGTTTTTTATTGTTATTTTTATGATTATGTGCTGTATATTGTGGGTTGAACGTTTTGATCTGTCTGGAGTGATGAAGTGTGAGGGGTTTGATTCGCATGATGTATACATATGTAATTGAGTGTCACTGTTTGTCAGGTTGATGAGAATGTGCAACGGGGTTTTATGTAATTGGAAAGAAGTATCGATTTATTTTTTTATGCTATATGTCCTCAGTGAGATACAAGCAAAAACCTAGTTTACTGGGGACAGAATAAATGAAAGGCAACAAACCCAGATCCATTAAAATTTTGTGTCCAAATTAAATTACCTGTTGTTTTTTTTGCAAATTATGTATATTTCTTGTCATGTGTAATATAAATAAATAAAAAATAAACATATTTACCAATAAATTGCGGAAACTCCATTCATTCACATCAATATCGTAGAGCGCCTGAAAATAATTTCTAACTTGATCTTCTTCAGCAATATTTTTAATATTCTCATTCCAAAATGACACAAATATTGGATCAAGTCTCGAAAATTCCTTCCAACTCGAATGACACTTTTCCAAAACACTGTGTGGCATTTCGTATTGATTCAAACTCTCATTTTCCTTATCAGATTCATTAATTTCTTTTTCAATATCGGAATCCCCGAAGAAACCGAGACGTTTTCGGACACTTTTGATTTTTTCGGGTCTTTCATTTTTCTTTGGCGTTTTAAGAATTTCTTTTACTAGACTAGATTGACTTCCTCGCCTTATTCTCCCGTCGGTTTTATTTTTTCCTTCATATTCACTCGAGAGACTGTCACTATCGTCTGAATCTATTAAAATATCACATAAATTTTTTTGTTTTGTCTTTTTTTTATTTCTAGTCGGATTTGTGACTTCTGACGGAAGACTGAGAAGCTCCACAAATAATTCCATTCTGTTTTTGATTGGATTTTCTCCCTCTGTTGATTGACTGTTCGGGAAGATGAATATTTGTCTGTGAGAGAATCTGGACTTGACTCTCTTTTCAAGTAGCTCAATCACATCCAGTCGACATGTTATACCTGGAAAAAATAATTAGATCAAAATTTTATCATAGTTGAGTGTAATCAAAATTTATTCAACATCAAGTAAATGGATTTTTTTTCATTCATATGATACACTTCAATATATCTGAACTGGTGATTCGGATATATTGAAGAGCATGGCTGGGACACAGTATTGTCTTCAGTTCCATTCTGTATTCAATGTAGCTGCTAGGTTAATATATGGAAGTCATAAATAATGTTATATTAGTCTGCTTCTAAATAGTAGCAAATAGATCAGTTTCCAATTTTGTCTATTTGTATTCAGGCTCCTTAATGAGATGTATCTATTGTGTACTTAACTTATATAAATTATTTTGTAATACTTTTAATGTCAATAATAGTGGGTTGGAATCCAGAGATAGTGCCATTGAGGAGTCTGCTCTCTAAATGGCACTATATAAATAGTCCTTTTATTATTAATGCTCCCCTTGACCTAGTTGGTAGGACACCTGTCTTCCAACCCAAGGGTTACATAATCAATTCTCATTGGAATCCCAATTGTTTCAAGATTTATATCTGGTTTTTCCTTAAGGTCTGTTTTACAGCTTTCCAGTTGGTTGAAAGAGATTACCATACAGCAATAATCCTGCCAGGTACTGTATACAACACAATACAATGATATATGGAATAACCCTTCAGAAAGATTACCTATGACAGAAATAGGAGCCTGCCTGCTCTGCGCGATATCGAAGAGGTTGTACAACAGAGTCTGGCTGGAGTGGGAGTGGCAGAATATGTCGAACTCATCCAGGAAGAATAGTACGCTCTTGCAGTGCCTGTCCTGGCCCGAGCGCAGGCAGGACAGCAGGAACGCCAGGTTCTCGGAGAAGGAGCCAAAGACTCGGTCACCTATTGCATTATCTAGAAACATCTGCAATAAACATAAAATAATACCATAAATTTATTTGTAATAGAGAATAATGTATAGACTTAAAAATAGAGTATCCACTAAATGTATTATGGCTGTGTAACAAACGAAATAAATATGTCACAATAGAAAGGAGAGATCTATTCTTTCTGCCTACCTCAATCTGGAGACAGTGTTAAAATAATAATTTTAATTTTGTTTATTGATAGAAAAAAATAAAGCTTTACAAAAACACTACATATTATAAATTTCACACGATTCACAATAAACAATCCAAATCAATCAAAAGGTCTCAATCACAATCAAGGACAATCACCCCCCTCCAATCAGGCACCACCCCAGTATAAAAAGAAGAAACCCGACCAGGGGCATCATAGATGATTTCCAGTTCACATTATACAATATTTATAGAGTATTTATTGAACCCAAACATAACCATAGAATATTTATTCAAATATAAATAAAGAGCAGGGTTGGCCAACTATTTTGTTGTTACGATCGACTTTTAATATAGAATGTTAGTTGCAAGTTACCTACCAAATTCTCGGAATTTAAGTCACAAAAAAAAAACTAACATTGAATAAGTAAAAGAAAAATTACACAAACATATTAGAAAACAAATATATATTTAGAATTGACATACATGTTAGAAAAATAATAACTTATAACTAATAGTTTATCAACTTTTTTATTGAGAAGTCTGTCTTCATATTTTCTACCAAGCATTCATAATGCCAATAAGGATAATCTTAATGAGAAGTCTGTCTTCATATTTTCTACCAAGCATTCATAGTGCCAATAAGGATAATCTTAAGTATAGGGAATCAATTAACAAGTAACGATGAATTGTCTTCGTTAATTTTAAATACGAAAAATCTGATTCACATAAGTATGTACATCCAAAACAAGAATAGATATGAGTCGTTAAGATGTAAAACCCCCTCTGGAAGACGTTTTTTGAGATGTTATATATATGTAAATCATATTAAGACAGGACATGTTATTGAGCGCTTATCATAAATGGAAAAGATTTGACCTATGCTATAAAACACAAAACTGAGGTATCTTTATTTTGAGAGTTGGCATAATTGATCTGTATTTGGTACTTTTCAGGCGAAGAATTTATATAATGGTTTTAACGCTTATTTTATACATTCTGTATCGGACGTATGCGTCATCTAAAACATATTTATTTGTTGTAATTTATTTTTATCCAACACTGTTTATTCCACTTTTTTGTAACGGTATAACCCTACCGGTTTCAAGGCTTTCACCTCATCTTCAGGGGAGCACAAATAAGACTAAATTCTGTTCGAACTGGTACCGATATACACGCTTCAACGGTTGGGGGCTGAGGGGTGAGGGAGGCATGGGACGATTTCGGCCAAGAGCGGAGAGATTTTTTTCTATCGATGATGCCAAATTCTTACATATCTGTAGTAACGGAAATAAACTGGACAGATTCGAGGCCCTAGAAATTTCTAAGTCAGTACATCAATCCGAACATCTGGTAAACAGTTATATCCCAAAAATCTCTCCGTTCTTGGCCGAAATCGTTCCATGCCTCCCTCACCCCTCAGTCCCCAACCGTTGAAGCGTGTATATCGGTACCAGTTCGAACATAATTTTGTCTTGTTTGTGCTCCCCTGAAGATGAGGTGAAAGCCTTGAAACCGGTAGTGTTATACCGTTACAAAAAAGTGAAATAAAGTGTTTGATAAAAATAAATTACAATGTCTTTAAACCTCCACAACGTTAATGCCTTAACTATTAACAACATATTTATTTGTTTTCTTGTTTTGTATAATATTGGTATTTTTTTATGTATGATTTTGTTTGTTGAGGTCCGTGCTGTGTCATGACTGTAAGCGAAATGTTCCTTATGCGCGGCCATCACGAGACAGTATCAAAAGTCGGCCAGCCCATGCATGCGAAAACTTGCAAGATTTGTGATATCTCACAAGTCATGACAGCATGCATGGGCAAAAACAAGTGCTTGCGATGAGCGATTGGCCGCATATAAGGAGCCCAAAAGTCAAAAAATACATTCTCAGTTCACTCCGGTCTACTGTATTTTACTTGCAACCATCTACTACCTGCTAAAGAGGAATCTCTTCACCCTGCTACTTTTCACCGTGAGCCGTATTCTCCGAGAATTGAGCAGCAGCCATCCACCTATTTCTACAATCCTTTGTACCGGTGCCGTACAAATTCTAATGCACTTTTGTTGTATTATATTGATTGGTGATTTTTTTGGTAATTTTCGTATTGACAAATCAATAAAAAAATATGATTATAAATTGGATTTTTCCAAAGGAAATAACTTACTTGTGAGGTGATTGCTTTCAAAGCAAGTTTGTCATCTGTGTGTATGAGGCCGTTAAGCTTCACAACTATGGAGTCCTCTTCAAAACCTGGCACACTCTTCAAATCATGGAGGACTGAACTCATCAACTGCAACAATGTACTTGATCAAGCAATAAGAAGGTTCCAACATATTATTGTAGCTATCGCTGTGGCTTGTTAGTCGCTTAACAAGAGCAATTCACTTCACACTTCTACTGCCGAACTAAAAGTAGCGAAATACCCCCATGGTCAAAATGTTCTGCTAGCTATTAGCGCCTATATTGGTGTGTTATTTTATGCATAGATAATTAAAATTGAAAATACCTATTTTAAAAAAAATCTAGTGATAGTACACAACAGTATTTTAGTACCAACTTTGATGTTTAACATAAGTGATAAAAAATAATTTTACACAACGTTATAACAAATTGCCAGCCGCCGGGTTGACATTTGAACCTACTTGGCAAAAACACTCAGGTTTGATCTCTCAAGACAGTTTAATATTGTACATAATAAACAAATTCACACAGCATGGACTAACAATCTTTCTAGATTGTCAGAAATTGTCTATCACAGGTCGTTCAGAAATTCTAGGATGAGTCCTGTTACAGCTCACAAATTTGCCCCAATACAACCTTGTAACGATGTTCAGTAATTTTAATTAGACATAACATTTCGTTGGGTTATTGATTTTATTAAAACTAGAAATTTAGCTAGACCATTAAAGCTAGAAATATTTGGAAAACAGCAGTTTTATCAAATAGCGCGCTACTATAGTTTGAAAATTCTAGGATCCTAGAATTTCCGAACTATAGTTCAGATGTTAATATACAAAATTAACGTGGGTCTCTTAGAATGAAATATTTACTTCTTACCGTGGTTTTCCCCGAGCCTCTGGGTCCAATAACGAGGGCAGAGTTGGATTCTCCAGCTTCAACAGTTCTTAATAACAAATCATACACATGGGCTCTTTGCTGCTCATGACCTCGAAATGTCAGGTCGTTCTCCATTATTTTCATTTTTAAATACTTTCTGGTTAGCTTTAATTGAATATCTTCACTGTTTTCATGCATTTTGTAGTTATTTTATATTAATTATAATAAATTATATCTGGAAAAATAAAATTTTGTTTATTTTCAGCTGAATTTTATCAAATAAATTTTGTGTTGTATTACACTTTCAGTGTTTATTTTTTTTATTTACATTATTTTGTGTACATGATTGATTAAACATGGTTCATCTGGTGGGATTATTGCTTAATTTCTTCCAGCCAACTAGCTCATATTGGAGTCATTAAACTGTTCAATCCCTTTTAGATTTTACGAATAAATGTGTTTAAATTTAAGTAAAAAAAAAAAAACAAATAAATGACAAATCTCTTTCAATGATGAGTGATGTAATATTTATGAATTTTCTCTTAAAAGTAAATAAGGATGATGCACATTTGATAAATATTGGAAGCTCATTCCAGAGTCCGGTCAAGTGACCCGCAAATTATGTGTAAAATATGGTGTGACGTGTTGGTGTATGCTAAGGAGTTTTCTCATCCTCTGACTGAAGACAACGTCTGTGTTTTGAAAGAAACCGGAATTTTCCACAAAGATATAGAGAATAGAGATTATAAAGCAAGTAAAATAATGTTGAGAGAATGTGAAAGTTTATTCATTGCCTGTTTTAAGCCATTCGTTGTATACAGTATAATCTGGTAGGCTTATTGCCATGTGGCAATCTCTTCTTAATAATCAGATAGATGTTCAAGAGGTCTTAAGTAAAAACCCAGACTGGAATCGTTTTTTTTAAAGAAAATGTGGTTTCTAACAGGAATCGTCCCACAATCTCCGGGTTGGAAAACAAATGTTATCAACTAGGAGTCATGGAGGTTGTTTTTCCTGCTTTTTGTATAAGGCTTTCGTCTCTGTGTAGCAAGGCTCATCAACTAGTGCATCATCACTGAGTAATGACATCCACTAATAACTAACGAATTTAGATTCCTTAATGGGAAGTGTCTATTATATATTTCGGATGTGTCTGAGAGATGTTGCTTCGGAGATCGATTTCATCTTCATCGAATTAATTTATTGTTCTTAATTAATTCAATAGATCGATGTTTTATGACATGGCTTTTGCTGTTGCTGGTCCCATGGCGTAGAATAAGAGATATTTATAGAATTCGAATAATGTTTTGTTCTACAGTTTTTGCATCGGAATATATCATGCAATCTCGTACTTTAAAAAAAATTACGTTCGAAAGTACGAAAAATACCTGTTGAAAACAATACCAAATTATCAACAAAATAACTTCAAGGAGGTTATCAAACAGTTGTACGGAACATAAAAAAGGTACACGATGAATTAACTTAGATGTTAAAACTTACATGAAATACTTGTGAGTTGTAATGAATTGATAGTAAAAAATATTTTAAAGAAAAGTTTTGTTTTGACGCTTTCCGGCACTATTTTGACGTTTGTTCACGACTTGTTGAATTGGCGCTAAAATAATCATAGAGACAGAAACAATATCATGGAGAACGAAACAATATGGTAACGTTAGTTCTTATTTTGATATAAGTTAATAGGGTTGAAATGATTAAACTTTTTATCATTTCAAGTAATTTTAGCGCATTCACTGCGAATAAAATATTATATAAATATATGCCGCTTTAAAAAAATTTGCAAACACCAACATAATATTATCAAAATAATACGCTTGGTATATCGTGCGCACTGGATATAACATACTCGTATATTTGTATGAATATGTAAGACGTGTCTCAGCACTAAACATGTTACAGACCTTGCAATATTCTAAAGTGTAACCTAAAATTGTTGTGATGATTTAAGCATTTGTCTTTTATTTTAATTATGAGGAATCTTGAAATTGTTTTGTGCATAATTTTAAAACTGCGCATCGCACAATTATAAAAAATGCGGAAGATTTGAATTTTATTAATACCATTGGAGATTATTATGTTGTTAATTGCTATGTGTATTTTATTAAAAAGCGCACTATTTGAATTCAATTACTTTTTGCACCGAGACCGGTAGCTCACTGCTATTAAGAATAAAATAATTGAGCCATTGGTGACATTATTTTCCGTTCAACGCCATTTTATCTCCTTTATGTTTTAAATATCATTAATTGCACTTTTGAGCCTAAAACACAACAATGTGTCATTAAATATATTCTGTAGCTAGAGCACTACCAAGTATCATACTAGTTTGTCTTTTTGTGCTTCAAACGTGAAATATCGGCCCCAAAAAAGAATTTATTACATGTTTTTGTATCTCAAAATGGCATTTTTGACAATATTTTGGCTTTAAAACCACGAAGTGATTTTTTGCCTTTATGCTCCAAATTTACATAGTTCAAGTATTTTTATTTATTTATTTAACACTTTTATTGCAAATACAATCTGGTGGGCTTATTGCCTGGCGGCAATCTCTTCCAACCAACCAGACAAAATGAAATTAAGCAAGTTACGTGGTCGCATAAATCATTCAAATGAATATCCATCCCACGAAATCCATAAACACATATATAAGCATATGCCCACGAACCCCACAAAGACGGACAATTACCCGAACATTATTTTTCATATAAAGTGAGATATCATCAATCAAAAGGAAAGGAAGGGATGGTGGAAAGTAAAGGAAAAGAAAAAAATATATTTAGTGTATGGTTTAGATTTAAGACACGTAATGGCAATTTTTATACCAATTATACCTAATGGACCACATTTTGTCATTTTGCCATTTGCGCCTATTTAACATACCACATTTTATAATATTTGATATTTTTATGCTCTTTGTGCCTTAAGGACAACATGTTGCTTTATATGCATTTTATGCTTTACGGACGTTGAAGTATCCATACGGTGGTTGAAGTATCCTGAAATGGTAACCTGCGTAGCCTAGTTTGTTTTCCAACTCCATAATTGGGGGTCCGATACCCGTTGGAATCTAAATTAAAAAAAAAAACATTTTAGTCTGGTTTTTACTTAACATCTTTCAGATTGTTTGAGAGAGATTGCCACATGGCAATAATACTACCAGATCGTACTGTATTAAACGAAAGTGTAAAACTATAGTAAAATACAATGTTCATCAAAATTATGAATGGTTTGGCGCCATAGTACGATAACATGTCAAAATTTTGCGTTAAGAATTTGCTCTCAGGTGACATGCAACACTGTGGTCGTCTGGGTCTCAGAGTGTTAACGGTACAGTTGAGCTGTATTAAACGAACATACCAAGATACGTTGGCCATTATTTTGGAATAGTTTGCTCCATAGCATGGACAATAGTTTCTCCGGAATGTAGACAAGCTTCCAAGTAAATTCTTAAGATCAAACAATTTGTGAAACGTTACAACAAAACGTAAGCGTCATATCGTCGTTGTTCTGCGAAAATCGTTTAAGTCCATTTTTGCTTAAAATAACTTTTTGATGCCATTTTACTTAAAATAAAAATATCAACACATGGAAAAAAACATTTATGTCCAAAATGTATATGGTTTCACTGTTATGAAAAGATAAAAAGTCATATAACTTGATTTTACATCGCCTTCCGAAACTTAAATTGCATTTATCTCAAAACTCAATATTTGGACTTAAATGCTTTTCGCAGAACAACGACGATAGATAGGATATCAGGTAGATAGGACAGAGTGCCAGGCTTTTCTATCACGATACATATATTTCAACATCCATACAGCTATTACAAATTATCTTACTTAATAAATTTTCTTCTTTCAAAATATTATTCAGTTGATCTTGGTCTTTCTGTACTACGCCTTAAACTCACATTTGCACTGTATATTTGTTTTGTTAGTCTTTCTTCATTCATTCGTTCCACATGCCCAAACCATCTCAAAGTACTCTTCTTTATCACGTATGTTCAATCAAATATTTATACTCGTAGTTTACAGGTATACATATATATCTGACTGTGAATGAGTGTTTATGTGTTTTGTGTATTAATTGTCTATGAATGAGTTTGTTTAGAAATAATATATTTTGGCATTTGATTGGTAGACATTTTGTAAAATTATTTTTAAAAAGTGTCTTTATATACATTTGATGTTCTTTAAAAAAAATTATAGTTATGCTTTTTTCTGTGTGTTTTTTTTTGTATAATGTGAAGGTATGGACTGAAAAACCTCAGTGAAGCCCTTATTCTATTTATACTAGATGTTGCCTGATCAAGGGAGTCATGTAAGATAAGCGCAGACTTGTTGATAGCATCTGGTTTGAATTGTTTGTTGTGAATTGTGTGAAGCCTATATTAGTATATATTGCATTGTTTTGCTGTCAACAAACAAAATTATTATTAAGCGATTTATGGTCACTTAATAATGTCAGAAAAATAAATAAAAGCGAATGTAAATGAAGATAATATTGTCTTTCGACCATGCTCTTCAATACGTTCGTATCGTCAATTCGGAACTCGGATCCTTGTAAAATGAATGGCGTAGAAATCTTCAAAATGTTGCTGAGGTGTCGGAATTCGCTCACCCTTCGTCTCAAATGTTTTGAGTGATAGGGTGCCTGCCTCAATCGTATGAGCCCTTATAATCGTGGGGGGTGACCAGAGATTAGAAGCTTGCCTCTCGCACCTTCTGAAAAATGCTCTCCAGGAAAGGTAGTATAGAACCTTTGAGGTGAAAAATCGCCTTAAATTTGATTTAGAATGAAATATTAATGGTTTTCACGTTAGTGCTTATGTATTTCTATTTTTTTTTTAATTTATCTTCATTCGTATGGTTTTCTTTCAACATATTCGAAATGGGATTGGGGCACATTGAAGAGCGTGGTCAGGAGACAGTATTATCTTCGGCCTTATTAATTCACTTTCCCGATTATCCTTTCCTCTCTACCATCTCTTATTTTTATTGATAATACCTTACTTTGAATTTTATTACGAATTTTTCATGAATTCTGTAAAATAAATAATGATTTATGTCTTTTTGCGACAAGTTTTGCAAATTGTTATAGAATGAAGTGCTAAACTCAAAACTAAAACATAATCTTACCCTAGGATTTAGAATAACTAGAGTGTGGTAATTCTACACCGTACGTGAAGAGGCAACAACACTCATGCAAGTTTAATGCGAGTGAGTGTTTTTACTAGAACAAACTCATTCACCAGACTGGGGCATTTAAAAAAATCGAGAATTGAACCCGAATCCCCAGGTGAAAGTCAAATGCAAGGCCATTCGGTATGTTAAAATCGGAAGTTGAACGAAGTTTTAATTCGTACACTACTCCCTAACATAGCTGCATACATGCCATCATGTCATTTCTCAGTGCGGGTAGGCAGAGATAACAGAACGCGAGACTTGACTATCTCGATATACATTTTTCGCTTTTTCCACACCCATACACTTTTAGACATTTCATCGTTGTTGGGCCTCGTAGTCGAGGATCCCATTGTTAATTCAGTTGGAAAGCGAAGCTGTGCCTTGGAGTTTGGTTTTTTAAGTGAGTGAGCCGTTGCACACCAGAAAATTCACCAGCAAAACCGCTGTACTTGATCCGATGGCACACCTGAAGTGAGACGACCGGAGCACACCGGAATGTGTTTTTTACTTTTTTTTACGAATAGATATAACCAAGGTATTCTGAATGCTAGGCAGAAAAAAATGCCTGTGTCCATCGAGGGAAGTAGCACAGCGCAGGGTTCGAATCGACAACCTTCCGCACGGAAGTCCAGTGCGTTACCGCACAGCCATGCACCTCATTTTAGACATTTATTATGGATATGGCGGGTATACACTAGTGCTGCGTACTGAGTTCTTGCTAATGGTTGGCGATATTTATATTAAAATTATTGTTTTTTTTTCTATCTCAAAAAAATCTTCATTAGAAATAGCTCGGGAGTTACTAAAGCTGGCTACGTGATTTATTATTTATTTGGATATTTGGGGATTATTAAAGCTATATACAGTATTCCATAATATACGTATATATAGTCTATTTATTGATTGCTTCTAGCCAATAAATTTTTTTTTGTTCTTGCAACATTCATATTATTTTTGCGTATTTTTAAATTAATTAATGATCTTTGTCATTCTTTTCTTAATATTTTTGTGTAGAATTTCGCTCAAAGGGTTATATTATTATGTTTTAAAATGGAATTGTAGAATATAAATAACAAATCAATTAATAAATATACACATACACTACACCTAAAGCTGCATGTGGCATAATCACGCATCGCAAGATCTACAAAGGTTACATTGTAGTTCATCTTTCATTGGTAAGTTTTCTGCGGTTTTCATATCAAATATATATTTTAAAACATGATCAGATGCGGGGAAATACCTAATAACCATATACCCCACCTTCTTTTACTTACACTCAACTTGTTTTTTCTTACTAATATTTTAAATTTATTTATAATAGTTGCCAATTTGTAAAAAGAGCGCTCTTGAAGAGAGTTAGCTATTAGTTTAGTTGTAAACTTTATTAGTTTCTCACTAGATAACAGTAGTCCCGGGCCGAGTTAATTTATTATACTCAAAATATCAAACACGGACTCGGCAACCAAGTGCGCCGATGTCACCCATGTGAATAGAACTAACGAGATCCTTATGAAGTGGACATCACTTGACACCGTCGTATACTCTTTCATATATAGGAGTTCACGGTCATAATTCAAGAAGAAGAAGAAGAGTTAGCTGTCAAAACAGTATAATATTTATTGTGCTTTTATGATTACCATTATTTTTATTTTTTTTATTTTGCAAAAATAAATAAATAATTTAGTATTGTATAATTGCTAAACATTGCAGTACAAAACAATAAAATGTTGGTAATTGTTTAGTCAAACATTGTTTATTTCATAAAATTAAAACACGATTACTTTGTTTTATTCCACTTAATTTATTACAAATCATAATGCATTTCAACACTCGCTGTCTCATCAGGTGAGTTGTCAAATACTGAAGTATAATATACTTATACCGTTAAATATTATTTTAATTACATCATTATGCGTGTTGTTTGTGGTAAAATAGAGTGAGAGTGTCTATATTATTTGTTGTTTATGGTACTAAGGGGAAATAGTGTAAAATACGGAGAAGAGGATTAATTTATTTGATTATTTATGATATTTTTGATTTGTTTGTCTGGCTTATATATATATTTCAAGGGTTTCTAGGCTTTTTATTATGTAATATTTTTTGGGTGTGAAAATAAATGATCATGTGTTCTTAGATGTTCAGCGAATCCAGTTTGTTTACCTTAATATACTCATAATGGTATAACCCTACCGGTTTCAAGCTTTTCACCTGATCATCAGGAGAGACTTTTGTTTGTGCTTCGCAGTGTTAATGCCTTAACTATAAATAATATACAATAAAATGTGTTTTTAAGAAAGTAAACTAATATTTATATAAATATAATCACGGTTTAAATCAGAGGCTTCGTGAAAAGTAAAAGCTCCATTGTGTTATATAATAATATCACATATGATGATCGATCGATAATCGAGGACGTCCTTATCCGTTGCTTTGATGGGAGTAAACAGAACAGTTCTATGGCAGTGTTTACACTGGTGAGTGCTCAACAGCTCGTGTAAGCCCTGTATTGAATAGCTATAATAATGTAAACGACTGCGCTCTACAACACAATAAGCCTTAACGCATATCGTATCGTCTCGAAAAATAATAAATCCGTATATGTATAATATTATACGAGTACATACCATCACGTCATTTCCCTACACCTCTTCTACATTCATACATACCTTTTTGTATTGTATTGTATCATACTTTCGATGTATATTTTACAATCTGTCGGACTTATTGCCTTGTGTTAATCATAACCAGAAATATGTTAAAGAAGCCTTAAGTGAAAATCAGACTGGAATCCTTTTTCTTTTAAATCTGGGTTACAGTGGGATTTGAACCCGTAACCTCCGGGATGCAAGACAGGCGTCTTATCAACTAGGTCACGGAGGTTGTTCTTATACAACTCCTACGATTATTCCAACTTTCTACAATATGTTTTCTTCTTTCAAAGCATAATTTACTTGAGCCAATAATACTTTTCTTTAATCTTTCTCCATCACTCCTACTCGCAATAACACTATACATTTGATTTATTAGTCTTTCTTGATTTATTAGTGAACAAACACTACCTGGAAAAACAAATATATGAACATCCAAAGCAAGGTGAGGATAGACAAGACCTGTGTCCGCCCCATAATGACATACAGCATAGAGTCCAGAGCCGACACTGTCAGAATCAAAAATTTCTTTCGAACCAGCGAAATGAAGGTACTCAAGAATATCGCTGGCAAAACCCTTCGTGATAGAGTACGAAACACAGAAATCCGAAGGATGTGCGAAGTTGAAGATATTGTCAGATGGGGACGACGGAGAAGAAGGTTCTGGAACGAACATGTATCCAGAATGGCGGAACCATGAGCCGTAAGAATGGCCAGGGACAGTATCTACCAAGCAAGCAGACCTCCAGGATGACCTCCCAAAAGATGGAAAGACAGCTGGCAGTCGACATCACAAGAGGGAAACGATTATGCAGGACCATAAAAAGCCAACAGGCCTAAAAGAAGAGGAAGAAGAAGAAGATTTATTAGTACTTCAAGGCCAGAGTGTCTCAGAGCGCTCTTAAAATAATAGCAATTATTTATATAGCGCTGATTAGAGAGCAAAATCTCCTAGAGAGTACTCTTACTTGGGATTCGAACCAAGTGTTATTGACAAATTAAAAAAATACTAAATAAATACAGTGTAAGGGTAAGAAGGTAGTGACTGCGGCCATTAGATAAGGTGCTTCCCTACATCTGCATATGTTCAGATCTTTGGTAAGAAAACCGCAGAAAATTTACCAGAACCATTTTTGATATCAGTTAAGAATGAATATCTTTTGCTGAGTACTAAAGCTCGTCGAATTCCACCCTTAACAAGCTTGTTTTTAAACGGTATCTGTAATAAAAACCAAATATCGCTTAAAACTCAACGTGAAACAGAAAATTAGGGTAGTGATGTCTAATTTGACTCCAAGAGTTGAAAAACCGTGTGGTGAATAAAAGGCTTAATCTACCAATAATTGGTAAGTTTATTTACGACGCTATGAAATAAAATTTATACGCTAAGGATGAGACGAAACAAGAAAGTGTGAAAATCACTGATCTAAGGAATTTACTGAAATCCCACGGATCAATTGCGAAGGATTGTCTATGATGTGATGTTTGAAAGCAAATAGTTCTTTTTCTTTTTTAATACTATTAAAAACTGGGAAAGGCGGCAAGGAAAATGGATGAATGAAGATATAAATTGTTTTTATTATTGTGTTATATGGTTATGGCTCCATATTCCCATATACCCACGGGGCACCGGGACCATAATCAGATGAGAGGAAGGGAGACGGGAAGACCTGTCAACCCCATTTTATGTCTTATGTGGCAGCCCCCACATCCGAAAGAGATGGAAATATTCTTGGCTTCAAGTTGCAGGGCTGGATTTAGATTATGTGAGATGTGAAAAAATAATAATTTTTATTTGCTTATGTAGAAGTATAGACGCAATGGAAATTTATAATTGTACAATTTATATTTACTGTATTACGCTTTCGTTGTGTACAATACAACCTGGCATATTTATTGTTATATACTAGTTAGTAGAAATGCACGTTGAATACATTTACAATTGTAAAATTGTATTCACTAATAATTTATATTATTACCCAACCGGTTTCCAGATTGGAATTGGATTGACTTAGAATTTAGATGGAATTTAAACCATTAGTGGAAAACACTCGGACAATAATTTAAACCATTAGTGGAAATCGCTCGGGGAATAATTTAAACTATTAGTGAAAAACACTCGGATAATAATTTAAACCATTAGTGGAAAACGCTCGAATAATAATTTAAACTATTAGTAGAAAACGCTTGGACAATAATTTAAACCATTAGTAAAAAACACCCGGACAATAATCAAAACCATTAGGGGAAACCGCTCGGACAATAATTTAAACCACTAGTGGAAAACGCTAGGACAATACTTGAAACCATTAATGGAAACGCTCAGAAAATTTTTAAACTCTTAGTGGAAAACGCTCGGACAATACTTGTAACCATTAATGGAAACGCTCAGAAAATATTTTAAACTCTTAGTGGAAAACGCTCGGACAATACTTGAAACCATTAATGGAAACGTTCAGAAAATATTTTAAACTCTTAGTGGAAAACGCTCGGACAATACTTGAAACCATTAATGGAAACGTTCAGAAAATATTTTAAACTCTTAGTGGAAAACGCTCGGACAATACTTGAAACCATTAATGGAAACGCTCAGAAAATATTGTAAGCTCTTAGTGGAAAACGCTCGGACAATACTTGAAACCATTAATGGAAACGCTCAGAAAATATTTTAAACTCTTAGTGGAAAACGCTCGGACAATACTTGAAACCATTAATGGAAACGTTCAGAAAATATTTTAAACTCTTAGTGGAAAACGCTCGGACAATACTTGAAACCATTAATGGAAACGCTCAGAAAATATTGTAAACTCTTAGTGGAAAACGCTCGGACAATACTTGAAACCATTAATGGAAACGCTCAGAAAATATTTTAAACTCTTAGTGGAAAACGCTCGGACAATACTTGAAACCATTAATGGAAACGCTCAGAAAATATTTTAAACTCTTAGTGGAAAACGCTCGGACAATACTTGAAACCATTAATGGAAACGCTCAGAAAATATTGTAAGCTCTTAGTGGAAAACGCTCGGACAATACTTGAAACCATTAATGGAAACGCTCAGAAAATATTGTAAACTCTTAGTGGAAAACGCTCGGACAATACTTGAAACCATTAATGGAAACGCTCAGAAAATATTTTAAACTCTTAGTGGAAAACGCTCGGACAATACTTGAAACCATTAATGGAAACGCTCAGAAAATATTTTAAACTCTTTGTGGAAAACGCTCGGACAATACTTGAAACCATTAATGGAAACGCTCAGAAAATATTTTCTCGGACAATAATTTAAACCATTAGTAGAAAACGCTTGAACAATCATTTAAACCATTAGTGAAAAACACTAGCTCGGATAATAATTTAAACTTTTAGTGGAAAAAATGTGTTATCATAATCAAATATAAATTGGTTTAAATTTTTAAGTCGTTTTTATTTAACAATTTTAAAATGATTCGTTATTGTGTCATTATTCTCTCATTAAAATTTGACGTTTTTAGATTGAGAAATTTGAATAAACTCAAGGCAAGGAAAACATATACAATACTTGTAAATATACATTATCTCTTGAATCTTAGAAAAAAACACTTGTTTCACTTTGTGTGTGTCATGTTAGTTGAATAAATAAAATAGTTATTTTATATTCACTAATGTTTTATTTGAGTTCACTACCGGTTTTAAAGACTTCCGTCTTTCTCGTCAGGTGAAGATGCACGTCATCACCTGACTATCTACCTAGTAGTCGGCTTTCAACAAGGTTGATATGAGAAAATATACAGGGAATTCGGGCCTCATCCATTCTTTAAACGTGATTTTGCCAACAAAGTCTTGTCTACTACCTTCCTCATCGCACAATGTCTTCGGTTTTACACAATCTTTTTATTTTAGTATTTCTTATTCTCCCTGAAGTCGACTCTGTATTTTAAGAACGAGATAGAAATGTTATCGCCTTAACGCAGGGTTGACATAAAGGCTTATTATTTTTTTTCGAATAAAACACCAGAATAAAATAAAAGGCTGCTTTTAAAGCCTTTTTAAAATATAATATTTAGACCGGAAATGCCATTGGGGAGAGGAAATAAAGGCGATATTATTATTTTAACACATAATGATTCGGAAACATTAAAAAAAAGAATAAACTGAAGGAATGACGAGTTTTATGAAAAGGAAAAAAATATCAAGATAAGATAAGTTGAAGGCATCATAAGACAAGAAATACCATCCACGACTGTCAGCTATATTGAAAAAGAGAAATTCATAGACTTTTTTCTTGTCGACCATGCAAAATTTATTTATTTTATTTTATAATATTTCAATGGTCAAATGACTTTTTTCATACAAAGCTTAAACAATAATAACATTTATAATTTAACAATGACATATAAGCAGTGTTATACAATAAGAAAAAAAACAGTACAAGTCGAACAACGCAACAAAAAAAATCAATTTATACAATTCATCCCGGTAAGAATAACTTCTTTTTTTTACTCCTGTAAGTAGCCAATACAATATGGAAATCCATACAATGCCCATATTGATTACTCAATCGGTGCAGACTATACAAATAATTAATTACAACCACTTCACTGTGGAACAAAACATTTGGCTGAGTGGGCCTACAAGGAACGTGTAACCTGATATATTGAGTTAGTTCCTGACTATTGAAATACAAGCTGACAAACTAAACAATGTTGTGAGGTTACACATATTTCATCTATTATATATTTATACATGAGAAGAAACTTTATGAATATACGAGGATCATCCAGAATGTAAGGTTACAACATTTATGTAGGATCGAGAAATACTTGTATTTAATTGAAATTCACAGGATACTTCACAAATATATAAAACTATTTTTCAACGTAATTGCCGTCGAGATCGAGACATTTATGCAGTCGGGGCACTAGCTTTTGTATGCCAGTGTCATAGACCTCCGCCGCCAGATCTTTCAGTCACTTCTTCACAGATTCCTCGACCTCCTGATCGTTGGAAAATTGTTGGGGTGTAGTGACACACCCACGTCTCATCCCCCGTCACGATAGAGTCCAGAAAAGCTTCTCCTTCCTGTGCAAAACGATCCAAAAATTCACGCGCGGTGGTCACGCGATTTTGACGGTGCTCCGGTGTGAGCATTCTGGGCACGGATCTCGCACACAACTTCTTGTAACCAAGTTTTTTTGACACAATATTACCAAGGAGACTTCGAGAAATGTTAGGAAATTCTTCGTGAAGGTCGTCAAGCGTCACACGGCGGTCATTTCACACTTGTTCTTCAATTTTTTGCACAAATTTGTCAGAAATCACTGACTTGCCTCGTCGTGAGTTAGGATCCCTCCTACACGTCAGGTGCGCCAACTTTGAAACAAAAAATTTCCCCCGGCCTCAGGAGCCCTTGTGACCTTAGTTTCTGGATGACCCTCGTATAATTGTAAGCCTCATCACTTTCCTCATATCACATTCCAACTCAGTAATTGGAATCTGCAGTGATGTATAAAATATATAAAACATCAACTTGGGATTCAGGACAGGTGGACCACGATTTGTCAACAACGAAGACTCTAATTGTTTGGCTATAAAATATGCAGAGGATACGAGAATTTGGAAATATTCGTGTGTTAAGCAGTTGAAGATAACTCGTGTTGGAAGGTCTAAGCTAAATTTATGATTTTTATGAACATTACTCATATCCTCGTACATTCTTCCTTAAGCCGAATATTTTACTGACACATACAGAATGATCCAAAAAGGTTTCTTTGTAATTCGTTTTCCCTTGGTTAGTTTTCTACGGTTTTCGAACCAAATACAGTCAAACCTCAGGTCACGAACGCCTCTAGTCACGAACAAATCGGCTTACGAACACAATTTCCGAACAAATGTTGACTCGACCTGCGTACAATGCCTCAGCTCACGAATCAGTTGTAACGGCGCATTACGCAATTACGCATTAGTTGTTCTCAGGTGCGCGCGTTGTGAATATTGTTTGTCGTTGCGTTCGTTGTTCTTGAAATAATTTTATTTTGCTTTTTATTTATATAATATACAGTATATATACAATAAAATGTATTTTGCATTAAATTAACCCTCGTTATGGCTCCCAAGAAAATGAATTTTGGTTTGCGAACATTTCGGCTCGCGAACAGAATCAAAGAACGAATTAAGTTCGTAACCCGAAGTACCACTGTATATTTATCTAACTACATGCATATATGGGTAAGTACAGAGTTTTTTGGTTATATATTTAATCTGTCGATAAAAGTGGATTCGAGTCCTGAGATGGAGCACACTTGAGGACAGTTTGCTCTTTAAATAACGTTTCATAAATTGTCCTTGTTTTGATTATTATAATGGGCTATGTGGGAGAGTGACGTAGTAAAACTACACACTCTACCCGATGGACTTCGATAATCCTTGACGTCTTTGCTTCTGTTGGTGCGACCCATATCTTTTTCCCACTTGTCACTGTAACTAAGGAAGTGCTCTTCTCCGAAGACAGCTCTTTCATTCATGTATGACCATATTATTTTTTTTATAAGTAAACGATAGCACTGTCAGATAATTAGTTCCTAGAGATATGTGGATGGTTGAGAGACAAAATGAGGAACGAAAGAGTGTTCTGTGACTGAAAAACTCCAATAGGTTTAAATTAGAAATATGTGGAGAATCATCATGATCAGATTTAGAGAGGTAGTCCTCAGTATAAAGGAATCAACCAAGAATCATCATGGTCAGATTTAGAGAGGTAGTCCTCAGTATAAAGGAATCAACCAAGAATCATCATGGTCAGATTTAGAGAGGTAGTCCTCAGTATAAAGGAATCAACCAAGAATCATCATGGTCAGATTTAGAGAGGTAGTACTCAGTATAAAGGAATCAACCAAAAAGAGACTACATTCATATTGATAACAATTATGTTCTCCGTCGTATTGTTAAAAAACACTTGTTTTTCGAACCGGGGGTTTCAAGTTGAAATACCAATGCTACCCAAAAAAAGATTTTAGCCTGTTTTCTTTCGTTTTACAGAACGACGTGCAGCGATAGGAAACCAGGTAAATGGAACACTTGAACATATATATTCAAACAGGACAGTATCAAAACCTGCAAAGATGATAGTCCAGCATTTTGGCACCCAGTTTGTGGTATGGTAGTGAAACGTGGACATGGAAAAAGACTAATAGGAGTTGAATAAAGACTGTAGAAATTCGTGCACTTAGAATAATACATAGGGGGGAAATGTATGACAGAATACGAAATTATGAAGAATGAATGAGCTCTTCAGTGTGGTGTTTTTTGTTGTTTTATATTAGGTCCTTACATATGAAATTGGCGTTTTGTTTGGGAGGAACATAAAGTTGATTTTTTTTAAATATAATATATTTATTTAATCAAAGTATGTACCATTGCTATCTATGCACTTTTGCCATCTCATAGGTAGTTCATCGATCCCTTTACTAAAAAAACCATTCGGACGGGAATCAATAAAATCTTTGAAGTCGGTTTGGACTTCCCCATCGGAGTTGAATTTTTTCCCTTGCAAGAAGTTATCCAAATTTCGAAAAAAATAGTAATCGGTTGGGGCAAGGTCCGGAGAGTACGGTGGATGTCTTAGACATTCCAATTGAAGCTCTTCTAATTTGGTAGCCGTCTGTTGTGCAGTGTGTGGTCTAGCGTTATCATGAAGCAGCAGTGGCCTAGAGCGATTAACCAGCCTCGGTTGTTTAGCAGCTAGCTTTTCCATCATGGTTTGCAGTTGCTGACAATAGACATCTGCCGTAATCGTCTGGCCAGATTTAAGAAAGCTGTAGTGAACGACACCAGCACTAGTCCACCAAACGCTCACAAGTAACTTTTTTGGAGTCAATTTTCGCTTGGGGCATGGTTTGGCTGGTTCGGCAGGGTTCAGCCATTGCGATGAGCGCTTCCGATTATCATACAGGATCCACTTTTCATCACAGGTAATGATTCGATTCAAAATCCCTTCATTATTGTGCCGGTTGAGTAATGCAACGCAGCAGTCAACGCGCGTTTGTTGATTTGCTTCACTCAATTCGTGAGGTACCCACCTTTCAAGCTTTTTCACCTTCCCAATTTGCTTCAAGTGGATTAAAACAGTTTTATCACTAACACCGCAGCCTGCAGCTAACTCGGACGTGGTTTGCGATGGATCCGCTTCCACAATAGCCTTCAATTCTTCATTATCAACTTTGTTCTCCGGCCGTCCACGGGGCTTTTTCTGCAGGTCGAAATTTCCAGAACGAAAACGTTGGAACCAAAAACGCACTGTGTTTTCTTTTGCGGCACCGTCGCCATACACATCATTAATCCTTCGAGCCGTTTCTGCAGCACTGGTGCCACGGTGGAACTCGTACTCGTAAATAACGCGATATTTCAAGTTTTCCATTTTGTAAACTGAGTGACGCAAAGAAAAAAAAACAATTGAGGAAAAAACAAATGAATTATAATTTTCGAAACACAAATACTTGAGTAAATAGCTGTATAAATTTTAATTTGGAATTCCTAACCAATGAGAAGATATTTGAGATCAAAGTTGCCAGTACGGCAAAACGCCAATTTCATATGTAAGGACCTAATATTTATATTTTTGTGTATATACATTTTTTTGTTTTATGATTATGTGCGGTATACGAGTATTGTGGGATGAATATTTTGGTCTGTCTGGAGTGATGAAGTGTGAGGGGGTTGATTCCGCGTGATGTATACATGTGTAATTAATTACATGTCATTGTTTGTCAGGTTGATGAGAATGTGCAACGGGGTTTTATATAATCCAAAAAATCGGAAAGAAGTATCGATTTATTTTTTCATGCTATATGTCCTGAGCGAGATACAGGCAAAAGCCTAGTTTACTGGGGATACGACAAATCAAAGGCAACAAACCCAGATCCATTAAAATTGTGGGTCCAAATTAAATTACCTGTTGTTTTTTCGCAAATTATGTATATTTCTTGTCATGTGTAAAATAAATGAAAAAATAAAAAAAATGAATGTGAACTTAATGTGTTGATTAAGATGAAGAAGAGCATCCTAAGATTGTTTGGGCATGTAGAACTAATAAATGAAGAAAGGCTAACAAGACAAATATAAAGTGGGCATGTGAGTGGAAAGCGTTAGAGAGGAAGATCAAGGAAAATATGGTTGGATCAAGTAAATGATTTTTGAAAGAAGAAAATGTAGAAAATCAGAGAAATCGTAGGAATTACATGATAAGATGTATAGATATGGAAGAGACGAAAGATGTGGGTCGAGACAGGACAGTTTGGTGCTCTGTCCTCTCCGTCTATCCTGAAAGGGAGATGGCGTGATTTTATGTTTGTAATTATAAATGACCGAGTCTGGTGTTCCTACTGTCCTATCTGCGATTGTGCCAGGACTGTAAGAGCGTGTTCTTCTTCCTGGATGAGTTCCACATGTTCTGCGCTAGAATACCGAAATCTTCTTAATTTTCTATGAGCGCGATGTTATGTAGTGACAAAAAAGAACTGTCCAAAGGGACTTTTCCTGCGTTGGAGACAAATCTGAGCGTGAAAAGAATTGTAGCGACGACGACTGACTTAAGGACCGATGTCATGCTAAAAGAAAATTTAATCCCAGCGGAGTTAATACACTTATAAAGCTTAGAAGCTTAAAACCTGGAGTTCAAGTATCAGAGTAAGTTGCCAGTACTTATCCTCTGCAAATTTTTTATTTTAGTACTCTAGTTCGGAGTAGCCAATCGGTCCGAGGATGAACCGAAGTCAGGCTGAATGGAGATCCCTTCAAAAATTATTCTAGTATCACAAAATGTGATCTGTGATCCAGATGGCCGCAAAAGTTACAACAGGGCGAAGGGACACGATTTATATACTCCAATAGTTAATATGGCATAAATTACTCCTAATGATCCAAATGTTTCTTTTTTCCCTCTTTCTTGGCTAATTACATGGGAAATTATACCAAAAATTTATATAAATAATTATAATTATATAAATTATGAACATTCTATAATTATATAAATAATTTATAAGTATGCAATTGACGACCTTAGGATCTAAGAAATTAAATACTTAAGATACGAGTATAATGCCTTAAAATAAATACAGAAAAATATGAATTTTTACGTCGCCAGTTTAAAGTTCGAGTAACGAAGTGAAAAAATATATTATTGCTTCATTTATATTTAATGTGAACGCCCTGTTTAATTCTCAATAAAACGTCTGTAGGGAGCTGGAAACGCCCTAGAAATCAAAGCAACAGGCAAGCAATGTACTAAGGCTTTCGTATCACAGCAAGGCCGGTTCAAATGTACGTGGTATACGCCCGAACTGTGTGTGACTTGGTACATGTTTTTATAAGGACTTGTATAGACTGTGACATTTTTAATAATTTCGTTTTAAAGATTTGAGGTCATTTTTTGTAACGAAGTTTTTACATATTAGTTTTCAGGTCATTCTGTTGTAGGAATAATGTTAAATATATAATATATAAGAACTGTTTGGGTGAAAATAGAGAATGCTAAAATGGATTTATAATAAAATAATTGTTTATATGGCGCCGTTTAGAGAGCAAAATCTTCTCAAGAGCGCTCTTACTCGGGATTCGAACCCACTATCATTGACTGATTAAAAATATACGTAGATGAAGAAATCTTTGAAGATCATCTTATATATGATAGAAACACATTTAACTTTAGGTGAAATAAAGTGTTCTTAGTTTCAAAGGTTAAATGTAGTATAGTATATCATATATACCATATGATGTATAGTGATCTTGGATTCAAAGTCAAAAGACCAGACATAAATCTATTTTTACATAGGTTCCACAACCTCCGGGTAGGAAGACAAATGTCTTACCAACTAGGCCACGGAGGTTGTGGTCAAATAAGTAGACATTATCCAGGAAATAGGTCATCCCGCACAAAAAATTAAAAAGTTTCTAGTTGGAATTTGTCAAGTAAAATATTTGTTCCTTGAGTGAATGTTCCAGTGTAAACGAGCACTTAGCCGTAGATGTGAAAAAAACATTCTCACCAAACAGGATGCGACACCCATTACAGAAGCAAATATAGCAAATCACTTTTTGATTTTTTCCGCCCTCGCTACACGCTGATGAATTGGGATATTGCAATCTGAACAGGTACGTTTCAGATCGTTAAGACTTTAGTATCATTCATTTTACTAACCGAAATAAGATTAACTTGTAATAAAAAATATTTATAACATATTATGCACCTCGATATTCGTTATTTAAATTGAAATATTTCGCTCGCTTACTACACATTTAATTCTCATCTTATTGTAAATATTCATTTAGTTGTTTGAGGACGGTTGTCCCGAATAGAAAGATGATGAGGATGATCGTTGTTTTAATAAAACTCGTTTGAAATCGGAATATGCAAAGAGGTATTTTATTGTTAAACGTCGGTTTTTATAATATTTGGAATGTGCGTAGAACGGCGCAGAAGATATGTCGCCGTCTCGTTTCCGCTGAACAATATATTTGTTACACGTCCCGTATTCATATGATTTGTAGGAAGGCGCAGAAGATATGTCGCTGTCTCGTCCTCGATAAACAACAACAGCGGCTCGCGCCGCGACCACAGGGAGCAAAGGTCGCTACAGTTGTAAATTTTGTAGTTTAGTTGTAAAATAGTTTCACTTCATAGTATCTCATTACATAACTTCAATCCAACGATCTTGTCCAATACAATTATATAAACAATAAATACGGCAATATGCTAGACCTACTATTAAGCAATACCAACTGCAAGGTGGACAGATCGTTGGAGTTCTTTGTAAAATAGAATAAACATCACCCAACACTCTCCGTGGAGGGCCAGATGAGGTGCGCGGGCCGAGGGAAGGGTCGCAACTACCGCTCACCGTCACCCAGGGCTTATCCCCCACTCCCCGCGCGACTCACGCCCTACATGTAACTACTATAAGGCCATTTTTTACTTTTAAATAACAGTTTACTACATTTTAATTGGAACACTCTGTATAGTATAGATAATATTGACGAAACTGTAGAGTACTTCCATAGTGTCATGTACGGAACGCTAGATATCTGCGTCCTACATAAACATAATCTACCAAATTTTCCCAATTTTCCCAATTTTCCAGTTTGGTTTAATGTCGATATAATTCAAGATCTCAAAAATAAAAACAAACTTCATAATAATCATTTTCAAAGCAGAAACCAGGCTGATAACTTAGAATACTCGAGGCTGAGAACTGAGAGTAAAATTAAAAACTCTAAAACAATCGCGCCATGAGTATTTAGCCAAGATGGAGAACGATATCCAGAACAGCCCGTCGAATCTTTGGAATTTAGTTTTAATTGTATTTTTTTTATAAAGGCAGTGGCTGTTAAAAAATAATTATTTATTTCATTAAATATTTAATTCAACACTCCATCCAAATAATTATCGGTGAATTCGACAGCCGCAAAACCAACTAAGAATACATAATTTCTAGTAATTGTGGTGATACAGTCGAAGAAGGGCCAAAAGCCGGAATCCTATTCAGGAAAGTTTTATTAGTATTCAGTTAATGGTTTATGGAAGAGGGAGTTTAGCTCTGATCAGCGGCGTACCAAGGAGAAGCAGAGGGGACAGTTGTCCACGGGCGTAGAGTGAAGATGGACGCAAAGTAAACAGAAATATTTTTTCAAAGTATATTTTTGATTTTGCCATGCAATTTTTTTTTAATTTAAAAGTTCGATAGATAAATATAATTTTTGTTTTTGCTCGCACTTTGTACATCGAAACTGTTTAAAAATTGAAATAATTTAACATAAACTATAACGGGTCCTGTTTTTTAGAATACTCAATAGGTTAATTATTATTTTTTAACAGTCATTGCTTTTAGAAAAAAAAAAACTAAATTAAATTCGAGGCATATCCAGAAAGTAAGTGTACTGAATTTTTGTAGGTTACAATTTTTTTTTTTAAACAAAAAAATTACGTAGTTACCGTAGTACATATGTAAGCTATTTTTCGACATAGTCGCCATTCCTTTCAATGCAGGTGGTGAAGCGGGGTATCAACTTTTTGATGCCTTCCTCGAAGTAGTTTCCCGCCAACCCCTCCGTCCACTTCTCCACCTCCTCCTTTACCTCCTCGTCGGTTGAAAACCTTTTTCCACCCATGTGCAGCTTCAGGGAGGTAAAGAGATAGTAATATGAAGGTGCTAGGTCAGGGGAATGCGCGGGATGGTTCAGGACATCCCAGTTAAACGAGGCGAGCAGTTCCTTCGTGGCGTTGGCCGTGTGTGGTCTGGCATTGTCGTGCAGCAGGCAGACTCCCTTTGTCAGCATCAGCATGCCTCTCCTCTTGTTCTGAATCGCCCTCCGCATTTTTTTTAGGGTCTCACAGTATCTTGCAGAGTTGATGGTCTCCCCTTGAGGCATATATTCAATTAAAATTATGCCTTGACAGTCCCAAAACACGGATGCCATGATTTTCTTGGCTGAAATTGTGGTTTTGAACTTTTTGGCGGAGGGTGAAGAGGTGTGACGTGACCGTTTTTAAACTCGCGACACCACTTGTACACACTCGTACGATTCATAGCTTTATCACCATATGCAGTTTTCACCTCATTATAAACCTCAACCGGAGGTTTTCCCTTCCAAACGAGATAACGGATGACACCGCGTATTTCGCACTTGGCGGGAGATTGGATTGACATTTTTCACGAAACGTGTTGTCGCGTCGACACTTCTCAACGTACTGACCTCGAACCGGTCTCGTTGTGGAGGGAAAGGGTCAGGCTACACGGAAGTGTAGCCAACATGTCGAGAATAAAATCCATCCGGTCGTGAAAGCCTCAGTACACTTAGTTTCTGGATACGCATAGTACAAATAAAAATAATAAATAAAATTCAAATGAAATCTTCAATCAAACTTAACATACATACATATCATCAAGCCATATCCCTGTCACGGTAGGTAGAGAGGACAGAGGGTCAAATTTTCCTATTTCGACACACATTCTTAATCTATTCTATTATACATCCTTATACACCTTCTCATACAACTTCTACAGTTTCTCTGACTTTCTACGTTTCCTTCCTTTAAATTATAATTCACTTGATCTAGCCAAAATTTCCTTGGTTTTCTTTTCACACGCTTTCAACTCACATTTGAACTATAGTATATGACTGTTTTGTTAACCTTTCTTCATTCATTCGTTTCACATGCCCAAATCATCACAGCGTGCTCTTCTTTATCTTACTTTATAAACCAGTCTTAAGTTTACATTCATTCTTAATAACTTCATCCCGTATTCTGTCATACATAGTCGTTCCATGTATTCTTCTTAATGCATGCATTTCCACGTCTACGTTCACGTTACGCTACTATACATCAAAGTTGGAACCGAAATTATATTGTGGACTATCATATTGGTAGATTTTGATACCGTTCAGTTTGAGTATTTATGTTTAAGAGCCCCATTGACTTTGTTTCCTATCGCAGTACGCCGTTTGATATCCCTTTTAACTCCATCATCTGAGAAAATATTATCGAAATAACAGAACTCCTCAACTTGCTCCAATCTTTCATTATTCACCCATGTTTCGCATTTACATTTCCTTTCACACTTTCTGTCACCATTACTTTGAATTTTGTAAGATTAATCCTCAGATCTTTTTCTTTAACAAAAACGGAAATTAACAACAAATTTAAAAAAACATTTAAACGTTCAGAAATCTAAAACATTCCTGATTTCAACTACGCCTGGAATTACTCAAAATGTCAACATTCATCGTATTCATCCATGGCAACTGATCAAATGTTCACCATCCCTAGAATTAACACATCTTTTGCCAAAAGGCAATATGCCTATCTAACTCCCATGACATACAATAGCGTGTCGAATTCAATAAAGGCAAAGGGATGAAAACAATTTATAGTAGACAGTCGATCGGAGCGTAGTTGTTATTGCGGCAGGAGTTTGAGTACTTTGGCTTGCAAGAGGAATAACTTGTGGAAAAGGTTTGTGTGAGCTCTTGAGTGTGGTGTTTTTTATTGTTTTATATTTTTTTTATTTTTATGATTATGTGCGGTACATTGTGGGGTGAATGTTTTGGGTCTGTCTGGAGTGATGAAGTGTGAGGAGTTTGAATTTCGCGTGATGTATACTCGTACATGTGTAATTGAGTGTCACTTTTTGTCAGGTTGATGAGAATGTGTAACGGGGTTTTATATAATAAAAATTCGGAAAGAAGTATCGATTAAATTTTTCATGCTACATGTCCTCAGTGAGATACAGACAAAAGCCTAGTTTACTGGGGACACGACAAATGAAAGGTAACAAACTCAAATCCTTTAAAATTGTGATTCCAAATTAAATTACATGTGTTTTTTTACAAATGTAGTATATTTCTTGTCATGTGTAAAATAAATAAATAAATTCTTCAATATCCGCAATCGCGCAAAAATAATTAATTTGTGAAGGTAATGCCTTCCCTAAAGACCCTGGCAACATAGCCTTTGAACTATTGTAAATAATTACGGTTTTAAGTAAATTTAATAATTCAGCGTATTCGTAATTCATTTTGTTTTACTCGTATGTATGATATACAATATATGAACAACAACACGAGTGAAAATATTGAAAAATACATATTATGATTTTTTTTATTTAAAAGATCATTAACAGGAAATTAATTAATAAATTAACACAGTACAAGATAATTTTTGAACACTACCAACGAGTAAAATCTCAATTATCAATGTTCATTTCATGCATAGCTCAATCATGTCACTAGATCAGCAAAAATGCTATAAATTATGTACTCGTATATGGAGAGAAAAAAAAACATTTCTCAGTAAATTCAGTTACCATCCTCCCGAACTCAACTTAATTTATCCACATTCAAGTCAGCTATCGAATTGCACATTCAGGACATTTGTAAAACACATTAGTAAAAACAAATGTTGTTTTCAAATGTAGTTTCACTAAACAAAGCAGGTACAGTAAACCCTTGATTTGGCGGACCTCGATTTAACGGATAAAATTATGTCATATGTGAAATTAACACCCTGATAAATGTAACCGCTCGTAAACAATGTTCGGTTTTTTATAAATATTAAATTTTGTTTTGTTTTTAAGAACATTATTTATTTGTAAAGTTATTGTAAATATAATCAAAGTATATTTGCGTAAAAAATGTTTCTTCATTTCGTGTTTATTACAGTCTCAAAACTACGATGAGTACACAAAGAATAATATATACATTTAGAAAACTTTTCTGTGCAATGAAAATGTTCATATATACACAATTTCAACTACAAAAACGTATCTACATAAGCAAAACAGGACTAACTAATTTGTCATTTTTTTAACATACGCATTCAGCAAACCTACTTATTATATAATGGACTTTCGGCTTTAACGGACACCCCTTTGCCCAAATTAAACCGTTATATCGAGTTAAATTAAACCGTTTAAACCGTAACCCGAATTAAACTGTTATATATTCAAAGAAAGTGAGAGAGGACTTTTTAATTAATACGTTTCAGAGTCGCCGGTGAGTTTACAACATCATTAAAGACTTTATAAAAAATATAAGATCAAATTTACGTCTATGAGTTTAAAGCGATTGAAGATTGGAAAAAGACATCTATCTCAGTGAGATACAGGCAAAAGTCTAGTTTACTGGGGCCACGACAAATGAAAGGCAACAAACCCAGATCCATTGAAATTGTTTGTCCAAATTAAATTACCTGTTGTTTTTTCGCAAAGATGTATTTTTCTTGTCATGTGTAAAATAAATAAATAAATAAAAAAATAAATTGCATGAGCCAAGAATATTTTGCAACCACTTCCTTATTCACAGATACTCCAAAAACCTTTGTATTTGGCTGCTAGGAAAACGAAATTTGGCTTATTCTTTGCACAAGGAGGTGCAGATTTTGTGTCTTGTCCATGGGCGTCAAAGACCCTCACTACGTTATTGACTGCCTCGATCTGCAGAAGTAGTGAGCTAAGTTATCAATGCTTCAAAATTGATACTTACTAGTTTAGCTAACTCCTCTCACACAATCTAGGTGTATTATTTACAATGATTACTGTACTTTGTCTTAGAGTGGCTGTTCATATTATAGTTGATAGCCTCCGCAGTTAAGTTGGTAAGATATTTGACCCGGAAGGCGCAGGTTCGATTATCGATGGTATCAGAAAAAAAAGAGTACAAGATTTGGTTAAAAAAAGTTTGTCTGATTACTCGTACGTGCTGGATGTGAGACCTTTGTGACTTAATTGATAACACGCCTATTTTCCATTCCGGGGGTTGTGGGTTTGATTTCCGTTCGTACCCAGACTATTTGACGTATTTTAATAACTGTAATATATTAATATAATAAATGAAATACCTATTTCTACGTTTATTTGCAACTTCATTCTGCTTTAATTTATTAAGATACGTTTTTAACCTTTCCCTTCCGGTGCTAAAAAAAATCCGCCTATTCCGGTGATGTATATTCAATACACATGTAAAAATGAGCGATTTAAAATTGGAAAAATAAGAATATTCATAGCCAATCGCTTAAATTAATTAAATTTGAAGTCAAAAGTGATAATAATTGAAATTTAATTGCTGAAAACATGAAAAAAACATCGGCGGACGTTCACAAAACGGGCAATAAGACCTACTCAGATGAATGCGCTAGAGCAACTGAGACCTGAGACGGACTAACACTGTGTATGTTATACCTCGAAGGAAGAACAACTGCAAACTGAGATTTCTATTTCTTGCGTTCCCATAAACTGAAGTAGAGTGAGAGTGAGACGTGAATAGCGTCGCTGCCTCACCCATAGCGGTTTTTAGAATGAATATACCTAGGTCACACACGTTTGATTATATTGGGGAATTTATTCCCGATTTTCACAAAATATCCCTGATGTGGCCGATAAGTGCTAATTATTATTAATATTATTTTTCATTCAATGCGTGAATGTATTACGGAGGAATACCTAAAATCTGAACCCAGTATTTATTATATTTATAGAGATATTAAAGTTTTTAGAAGCAACGTGCACTAGTTACACATCACAGGACATGAAGGGTTAAAGTGTTTTTTTTGTTAGATTTTAGTACAAAACACGCTTGATACTCGTATAATTGTTTTTATAAAAAAGGAGATATATTTATCATTATTACAAATAATATTATTAAATTACCTGTACACACAAACATAAAAGAAAATGAAAACTTGTGATAAATCCGGGTACCAATCGGAATTAAACTTGCAATTCTCGGGTTGGAAGACCCAGGCGACTTATCAACTAGACTACGGAGGTCGTCTAAAAACGAACGCAATTTTAAAACAATCAAGGAAATTAATTGAACAACCGAAATTCACGTTTTAATTTGTAGATGATAATGAGATATAAACGCGAGGGTTGCTATGGAGTCTCTAAGGGTTGAGGGGCGGCCAGGAGGTAGAGGGTGGCTCTTAATAAAGTCAATAGAGATCGATAAACATTAAAGCCGCAAACTTTTTAATAAGAGGGCTCAATCCAAGTTAGGGCGTCCTTGGATAAGTCGCGATACGTGAAAATCCAAGACTGGGGAAGAAAAAGACATACTCATATTAAAGATTGAATTAATGGTGAAATTTTATTTCAGGAGAGAATCGATAAAGGAGTGAAAAATAATTGATATGAATTCATACATAAAGGGTATTTCCAATTTAACGGTTTTTTTAAATTCTTGGATAAAACAGTAATGTATGACATTTATAAAAATGGAGTCGTATACAATACAACAACGCGTTCAAATTGAGAATTATTTTGTGCTGTAATCCCCGGAAAACGGTGATGTTAATTGGCCACCAAGATCATGTGATCTGCCACTGTTGGACTATTTTCTCTGGGGTTACGTGAAAAGCCAGGTTCATAAGAATGACTCCCAATCAATTCCTGAGCTGAAGGACGAAATTATTCGCGTTATTGGTGAGTAAGAACCGCAATTATGCCAAAATGTCATCGAAAATTTTGACAAAAGAGTGGACATCTGTGGAACTATAAAAGGGGGACATTTGGCGGATATTGTTTTTTTTTATGTTTAAATGTCATACATTTTACTTAAATGACCAATAAAAAGTTTTTTGAAATCAAAGCGAATTGTGTGTTTTATTCACGATTAAAAAAAATGAATTAAAAAAACCGCTCAATTTGAAAGAACCTTTACATATTAGGTGTTAACATAACGTTGTGTCCGTTTTTTTTTTCAATTTAAAAATGAGCACCAAACGTAAAACAAAATGGTAAATGTTATACGTCATTCGAAAGAAAAAATTCTGCTCTACAAGATATTGTGTTTGCTTTTACGTTACATATATTATTTTATTTGATTACAAGCCTTAAAAATAATGGAATGTCAAGTAGACGAAAGTGAGCATTTTCGACACCTTCTGTTCGCGTTCAATCGAGGGAATAAAACTGCCAAAGCTGCTCGCGATATTTGCGAAGTGTACGGTGGAGATTCTATGAATGAAAGGACAGCTCATCGATGGTTTTTGCGTTTCAAAGACGGTAATTTCGACCTGAAAGACGTGGAGCGTTCCGGACAACCAGTGGACTTCGATAAGGAGTCATACCATATTATTCATGAAGATCCTCTTCAAACCACCGTGGAATTGGCTGAACAGTTGAATTGTTGTCACATGACTGTATACCGTCATCTTAAATCAATGGGAAAAGTCCAGAAGTTCGGCGCTTGGGTTCCACATGTTTGGAGTGAAAATAACAAAAATCAACTGTCGAACGTTGATTTAGTGCTCATTTTTAAATTTGTAAAAAACGGACACAACTTATGTTAACACCCAATACATACCGTCACGTCGTTTCCTTGTCGGGGTAGGTAAAGACGACAGAGCGCCAGACTTATTTATCTCGACACACATATTTCCCCCTTACCATATTCATACGCCTTCTCATACAATTTATTATATTTCCTTCTTTCAAAATAACATGTACTTGATCCAATCAAACGTTTTTTAGGCTTTCCTTTACCACGCCTTCCATTTAAATTTGCATTATACATTTGTTTTGTTAGTCTTTTTTCATTCATTTGTTCTAAGTGTCCAAACCATCTCAGAGAGCTCTTGATCTTACTCAACACACCAGCCTTAAGTTCATATTCATCTCTTATCACTTCAATCCGCATTTTGTAATTGCAGGACCTAATTGCACAGTTTTGTAATTGCAGGACCAAATCGTTCGATTCTCGAAATTCTATTGCATTTATAAACAAAAAGAGATATGTTACATTTGACAGGTTTGTAATTGCAGGACCAAATCGTTCGATTCTCGAAATTTTATTGCATTTATAAACAATAAGAGATATGTTACATTTGACAGTTTTGTAATTGCAGGACCAAATCGTTCGATTCTCGAAATTCTATTGTATTTATAAACAAAAAGAGATATGTTACATATTACAGTTTTGTAATTCAAGGGCCACAATATTTTTATTTTGACATATTTTTTATGTCAAGACTATGCAGTACAATTTCGTAAGACTTTTAAGCGTTGTGTTTTTATACCTAAAATAGCTGTTTTATATTTTTTCTGCTTACAAGACCAAAAATACGAGTATATTGGTATTTTCATTAAGATGCTTTTAGACAAAATCTAACCCACGGACGACCTCCGAGACGAAAACCATCTACTTGGTAGGCCACTGAGGTCGGTATAAATAATACAAATGCCAGCATGGTATTTTAAGCCTTTCACGGTTTTCCATTACATTTTAAAAGTTAGTTAAGAATAAAAATGTGAGTGGCTTTAAAATAGTGCAAGTGGGAATTCTAGTCATAAATTTCCTATCGGTGTAAAATGTAAAAGTGTTTCCATGTTGAGCCGGCAGGGAGGGAGGCTTACCATTTTATTTCTATTCACATTGAGTCTACTTTTTCCAATCACTTATAACCATGTATATATTGGCAGAGAAAGTATCTCTAATACACAATTCCAGTTCAAGTGACACGAAGGTTAAAATAAATACAGTAGACAATATGTTTGTTTGAAGAGTACAATTAAAAAGTGTATTTGATGTATACATACATAAATTATCACGCTGTGTACTTTGTGGGGTAAACAGAGAAAACATATCTTCAAACGTTCTATCCAATCACACACCATTCACCTCCTCAACATTGATATATCTCGTTATGCACAATCTTCTATTATTCATATTTCTTACTTTAACTTCTTTTAAAATCTAGCCCACTTGGTCTAGCCATGTTTTCCACGGTCTGTATATTCCGTGTACACCTTGCACTTCTATCTTGTATACTCACTAAGTCATTACTTCATCATTTATTCTTTTACTATCTACTTTGATGAATGTGAGTGAAAAGTGGATGTGAACAATGACTACAAGGACCTTTATAAAGGCTGTGCTAAGCGCGTGTACTAAGAAAAATGACTACAAGGACCCTTAAAAAGGCTGTGCTAAGTGCGTGTACTAAGAAAAATGACTACAAGGGCCATTATAAAGGCTATGCTAAGTGCGTGTACTAAGAAAAATGACTACAAGGACCCATGTAAAGGCTGTGCTAAGTGCGTGTACTAAGAAAAAATACATGTGTGGACAATATACGACCGGTGAAGTGATTATGGATGAATGTGACGTAAGGCTGAGGTATTAAGTAAGATGAAATAGAACACACTGAAATTATTTGGATATGTAGAACAAATCCATGAAAAAGTACTTACAAAACAAATATACAGTAATAATGTAAGTGGAAGGTGTGGTAGAGGAAGACCAAGGGAAGAATAGTTCAAAATAATAAATTATATTGTATATTGAAAGAAGGAAATGTAAAAAGTGAGAGAAATCAGAGGAGTTTTATGAGAAGGTCTATGGATGTTGGAGAGGTGAAAAATGATGTCACGACATGAATCTGGCACTCTCTCCTATTTGCCCAACCAAACAAGAAAACGGTACGATGGTGTGTATGTCAATTTAACTCGATGAAAATTTTGATACTGAGCAAGTGCTTACTCGTAAATAAGATTGAAGCTGTGAGTTGCGAATGAGGCTGTGCGGCAGTGATTAGTCACGTGGGATAAGCATTGTTAATTAATGGAAAGTGATGGATGTAGCGCCATCCAATTAATTGCTCGTAAACACTACGACACCGTCTCTCAATATAGGTCCAGCGTTAATAACGCAGGAGACCAAATTCAAAGGTAAATTCTGCAAAGGACATTTTCAATTAAGGAGAATTCTGTCACGTCTTGATCAAACCTAACGTGACATATGGATCTTACTTCTGGATGCGTAGATCAATATCTAAGTGTTTGATTAAAAATATGTATTTATTTATTTAAGACTTCATTTTAAATACAATCTGGCGAGTTTATTACATGGCGGAATACTCTTCCAGCCAACCAGACAAAAGTAAATAAAGGAAGTTGTTTTTTTTTATTTATTTCACCTGGCGAGTTTATTGCTATGTGGCAATCTCTTCCAACCTACCAGAGATATGTTTTAATGGATCCTAAGTGAAAACCAGACTGGAATTCCATTTAAAAAAATCTGGATTCCAGCGGGGATGGAACCCGCAACCTTCGGATCGGCAGACAAGCGTCTTACCACCAGGCCACGGAGATCGTCGGCAAAAAATATTCAAAGAATTATTAATTTTTATGAAATTTTGTTACAAACATATTAAAGCAAAAGTGAGAGGTTATCAAAACTGATATATTGCAAATAAAATTTGGCGGGTTTATTGCCAGGTGGCAATCTCTTCAAACCAACTAGACAAAAGTAAACGAAGCAAATTACATGGTAGCATAAATCATTCAAATGACTATCCATCCCCACGAAATCCGTGAACACATACGAGTATCGCGATTCGAAAATATTCAATGAAAAACTCCAACGTATCCTCAAGCCAATAGAAACTAAACGTATTTGATTGGGTGAGTGTAATGAATCATTGCTTTGATCGTAGCATTCCTTTGTTTATTTTACGTAATGTTTAGTTTATCTCCTTTATTTAATGAGTCTCCTTAAGAGTAATGACTATTATTTATTATCAGAAAATTACTTGAATGTCATGTTTACTTGGTGGTGTAATCAAATATCAGTGGTTCTAAACAAAATACGCGTTTAAACTTAGAAATTAAAAAACATCGAAATTGTGCCGCGCACAGGATTCGTGGAATTTGATTTTTAACGCGGTGAACAGATTAATGGTATGATAGAGCCATCCAGTAATACATATTGGAGAAAGTAAGTTAGTATTGAATTTATTGAGAAGCTGAGGACTGTAAATGAGGATCGCTTGAGACTTATAGGATGAATGACCTGTCGTACAGATCAAAGACCACAGTATTGCATACACTGCTGAAATCCAATATACATGCATAACAATGTCAGCTGTTTATAACTCATTTCACGGTTTACATCATCCGTAATCTTAATCAGTGCAGTTGGGGAAGTATGCCTCGGACGAAATCGTTTTCTAAAAAATATAACACCTGACTGCAGAAAACTCTCGCGTGTTAATCCCCTTTCGCAATATCAATATATTATTTTATTTTTCATCAACGGTGTAATGTACCTTACAAAATTATTTAAAAAAAGTTATTTGAGCTTCATTTACAAAACAACCTAAAAATTTAAAAAAAGAAAACAATTTATAATAACTCGATAAAACCAAATAAAAAGACACATCAACACCACTAAACATTTTAAATAATACGTAAGTTAGTAAGTACACGAGTGAAAATGATTACAAAAATACTAAATATTAACAATATATGATATTAACAATACTGATCATCTCTAGTCAGCTGCCCGCACCTCACCATATCAATTTGATATTAATGCAAAAAGAATAGTACATTATGAATTCAATGCTTAATCAACTCTACAATCAGCCCTCGTTTACAGCTTGACAGACTATGAAAACATATATCGGCAAACTAAGCTAATTAGTTTTCAAAAATATGCGTTCTATTTGTAAAAGAATTTTGTTGGTAACTAGAACTACTTTTATTACGATAGAAAATAGGTCTATAGCGAGTATACACTGAAGAAACTCAAATATTGAAAAATCTAAGCAATTTAATTGAGAAATTATGATTTTATGCAAAATAAAATAAGTAAATCAGTTAATTTTCTCCTTTTGCTCAAAGGTAAAAAAATTAATCATTGAGAGGTAATAAATTTAATACTGAGATTTCATTTTTATCGACCGATTTGGATGCCTTTCAGATATCACGCCTAGAGCCAATGCTCCAGTTGTCCTACCCTTATTCAGGCTCTGCGTTCAACCAGCCGGTTTGAGAAGCGTTGAATGGGAGTGAGAACGCGTAGGTCTCTGATTGATTCTAAACAAGATTATTGGATGAGAGAAGCGGGTGTGTGCGGTATAGCCTAGATGCTCTAGATAGACTGAGCTCCGTGTGTAAAGTCTAGATTTGTTCTCACACTAGCACCGTATAGACATTCCTAAATATATTTCTTAACGTTGTTATACTTTTAAATTATATAACAGGTTAAAGACTTTATTACAGGTAATGCCTAAAAAAATTCTATGAATATATTGCACGCGAATAGTAAAATATCGTCTGCCTAACAAAATAACACGTAACTTCATATGTGTAACTTTACAGGAGAGAGAAAAAAACATCATCATTATCATATCTAGAATGTACTTAATCGTTTAGTTAAATGTTAACAAGTCATTGTTTATGGTTTTATCAGCATGGGATTTAATGAGTTTCTATGGGGAAACCGACCATATGGTGTTATTTAGATTCATATCGTTTCAAGGGTATACCTATCAGTATGTATATGTGTTGATAGCTATAATATAAATCAAAATGCGTTTCTGAAGCTTGTATAAAACTGATCAGAAATATATTTTTGATCAGTATAAACACTCTTTCGAGGTACTTAGGTGCTCTCGTTTCAGGATCTGATAGGGTGGTCAGTGACAGGATCCCAAACAAAGTGACACATGAGATCCCCGCAGGACATCGCATGCCGAGAAGGCTTCCACAAGGATGAGACAGTTGGTGTTCTCCCTCCCAGACATTATAAATCCAAGATCTTAACAAAAAAAAAATTTAATCAACATTTCAATTTTGTTATATTTATTTACTTCTAAAAGGTCAAAATTCGCTCAAGTGTTGCTAGCGGATTGATTCTCTTTGTCGATGTCTCAAAATGGGAAGACTTGACAAGTTAATAGAAGTCTTTGAAATATGGATATACTCGTAACATATAATGGGTGTTGATTATCTATATTGTTTTTTTTTTCATTTTTTGAAAAAATAACTCAGTTGTGTGCTTTATTGTTACGGCACCTCTTTCTCAACCCCAGGGCAACCTGGCGGGCTTATAACCATATGACAATCTCTCCAACCAACCAGAAAGATGTTAAAGAGGCCTTAAGGGAAAACAAAACTAGAATATTAAAAAAAAATCTAATTTCCAGCGGGATTTGAAACCGTAAACTCCGGGTTGGGAGACAGGGGTCTTACCACCTAGGTCACGGAAGCCATCTGGTAGGTGGATGAGGAAAAAATACATACGTCTTGAACCAATTCAACGAGAAAACTAAAATAAAAAATATATAAGAAACAAAAAAATTACAAGAAGTTACTAATCATATACCATACTACCATCGAGAGGAGGGGAAGATGCAGACTCAGCAGAGACATGACACGCATGGCAACTAATAAAATATTCACCATCCCTAGAGTTAAAACATATTTTGCCCAAAAGCAATATGCTTATTTGGCTCCCATGCCGTACAATGGCGTGCCGAATCAATAAAGATAAAGGAAGGAAAACCATTTAGACAGTCGATCGGAGCGTGGTTGTTATTGCGACAGGATTTTGAGTACTTAGGCTTTCAGGATGAATGACGTGTGGAAAATATTTGTGTGGGCTCTTGAGTGTGGGTTTCTTCTTGTTGTTTTGATTTTTGTTGTTTTGTATTTGTGTTTCTGTATATTTATGTGTTAATTTTTATTCTTATGATTGTGTGCGGTATATTATGGGATGAACACGTTTGGTCTTTCTGGAGTGATGATGTGTGAAGAGTTTGATTCCGCATGATGTTTCCAGTTGAAATTGAGTGTCACTGTTTGTCAGGTTGATGAGAACGTGCAACGGGGTTTTGTTTTTGTGTAATCAAAAATCGGAAAGAAGTATCGATTTATTTTTTCATGCTAAATATCCTCAGTGAGATACAGGCAAAAGCATTGTTTACTGGAGATACGACAAATGAAAGGCGACAAACCCAGATCCATTAAAATAATGTATGTCCAAATTAAATTACCTGTTGTTTTTTCGAAAATTATGTATATTTCTTGTCATGTGTAATAATAAATAAATAAATAAATATAATAATAAAGGACAATCTATTTAGCACAGTTTTGAGAGAAAATTCTCCTCAAGGATACTTCGACACGGGACTTATTATTATTGACAGATTAAAAATATAACAAAATAAATGTTGATTGTAGGAATATTGTGGTAGTGACCATTAGGTTAGATACTTTCCTGCATGTGTACGAGTATATGCTTAGATAACATATTTGGGAGGAAAACAGAAAAAAACTTACCAACAAACTATGAAGAAACCTTTTGTAGATCTTCCGATATTAAGATATTGTTTATAGGTCTTCCCAGTTCACCGCTCATATTTTTTACATCGTCCTTTACTGTCCATGCAGTGAGACTCTGGAATCAATTCCAAACAAATGTTAGACTCGTTCCATCATTGCCATTTTAAGAAACGACTGAAAAAACTCTTAATTTCTAATCAGTAATATAACGTCTGTCATTCCTGATTTTTCTTTCCTCTCCACCATCCTTTCCTTTTCCTCTGATTGACGATATATCACTTTTACTTTAATATGTACATGTCCATAAACATGAATGATCTTCTGAACATTTTTTTGTGATCATGAAGCTTGCTTTATTTACTTTTGTCTGGTTGGTTGGAAGAGATTGCCCCCTGGCAATAATCCTGCTTGATTGTATTTTCAAATAAGTGTTAAATAAATAAGTCAAACATTTGGCTTTAGATGGAATGTAGTGCATGTGTGTTATGTTCATATATAGGAGCGTGGTTCTTATGCGACAGGATTTTGAGTACTTGGGCTTTCAGGATGAATGACGAATGGAAAGGATTTATGTGAGCTCGTGAGTGTGGGTTTCTTCTTGTTGTTTTAATTTTTGTTATTTTTGTATTTGTGTTTCTGTGTATTTTTTTTTGTTTTAATTTTGTTTTAATTTTAATTTTTATTCTTATGATTGTGTGCGGTATATTGTGGGATGAATATTTTTGGTATTTCTGGAGTGATGATGTGTGAGGAGTTGAATTTCGCAAGATGTTTCCAGTTGTAGTTGAGTGTCACTGTTTGTCAGGTTGATGAGAGCGTGCAACGGGGTTTTGTTTTTGTGTAATCAAAAATCGGAAAGAAGTATCGATTTATTTTTTCATGCTAAATATCCTCAGTGAGATACAGGCAAAAGCCTAGTTTACTGGGGATACAACAAATGAAAGGCAACAAACCCAGATCCATTAAAATTGTATGTCCAAATCAAACTACCTGTTGTTTTTTTCTCAAATTATGTATATTTATTGTCATGTGTAATAATAATAATAATAATAATAATAATAATAATAGTCACAAATTTTGATAAGACCTTCCAAAAAGGTTTGTCTTCTTACTGAATTCTCCTCTTCTCTGCAGATCTTTGATCTGTTTCGTTAAAAATCATTCTTGGGAGGTAGAGCAACAGCTGTTTCTCTATCTTTTTGGTGGCCTTTATGGCATACGATGTCTTCTGGGAATCTTGTGTGTCGCTATAATCATGTATGGGATTCTATTACTACCCATCCTATTAACATGATCACGTCAGTATAGCCTTATCTTCCATTTGACTATTTCGTCTGTTGCAAAATTGTCGTATGTAAGAGTTTCTGACCCTATCTCAAAGAGATTTTCTCGCGTTGGCTCCTAATATCCTCATATCGCATGATCAAAGAAGGCTCATTGATGTAATTTTGTCGGTTCTGGTTAAACTTTATAAGTCATGATACTCGAAAATTTTCACAGGCCAGAGGTCACACAAAACACAGGTCTTCGAAATTTGCAATGGATGCACGTGTGTTTATTATTTTAGATCATATCACTTAGACCAGCGGTTCTCACTTTTTCCTTTGGCATCTAGCTAGGTTGCTTAATATAAATTAATATAAATTTACTATATAAAGTTTGCTTTGTAAATTTACTATATAAATGTTTACTTTGTAAATAAAATATGAATAGGTACATAAATTTATATCATATATATCATAAAAACTCATACAAGTTTGTTTTTTTATATTTCGTCTTAATGAGGTCTTCGGATGATGCTACATTTTTTTATTCTTATATCGGGGGCAATGTTTGAATGTTTAATCCTTAGACTTGACTCCACCTGCAGCCGGTTTATATGTTTATTTTTTTGTGGAGACGTTGATTGAAAATTATTTTTCACATAAGGAAGAGGCTGGAAAAGGCATCAAAAATTTTTAAACAGCTTCTGCTATATCCGAAAACTATCATATCTCTTTGAAATGAGTCAAAAGATTCACGAAGTGCTATATTTGAAGATCGTTTTTTTTTAGATTAACACTTGCCTTACAGTGCTAAAAAATCCGCCAGCCATGGTGCTGGACGCTAAGCGTCCAGTGAAAAATGTATATTTTAAATCAAAATTATGCAAAATCTGCTAGGTTATTATTTGTAGTTAGCTATAAAAAATCATTTTATTATGTATTAAAACGTTGAATAATCAAATGAAATCTAAGTCCTGGTCACTCGCTATCCATCACAGGGTGGCAAGTGTTAATGATATGAAATCACCAACATTTTATTTTTCTGTGCTAGTTTTTAGTAAATATTTTCATTGGCATGTTTATTAAATGAGACTTTGATAAAATTTCTATTTTCATCTAGAAATGAAAAATAACTGCGAATTGATGATTTAAAAGGTTGTAGGGGATCTATGTAGGGATTTTTGAAAGAGTTGGCGGACCGCCTGGGATTCCCTCGCGCACCCTCGGAGTTCCGTGGCACATAGTTTACGAACTAATGACTTAGACACTCAAATGTTGCGTTAAAAATAAGAATATAGAAAATATTCAGATACATGTAATAAACAAAACATGGTTTACAAGTAAAGAAAAACATACACAATAATTTACCCAGTTAAAAAAATGAATGGTGGACCTCGAAGATCAGCTGATGCTTCAAAAACAATTGCTTTTTCTATCAACCCAATTCACAAGAATTAATTATTAAATTTGTGTTCTTAACCTTTTCGTTTAAAAACTCAAGGGTTACACCTACGTGAATTCATAATTAGAGTTCAATTAATTTTTGTAAACGTTCCCCATCACTAATATAATTTGGTGTTTTGTGGCTTAATTAAATTTGATAGGCTGATGTGGAGAACCGATGTTGTTAAATTGGCCCCGCAGGTTTGTGTATTGATTTTCAATATTATAATAATCAGACAATTTTCAATGTTCTTGCGTACGTACACTAAATGGCGGATGGATGAAAATTCTTAAAGTAACAGATATACTCGTATTTACACATCACTTAAGGCGCTCTTATGGAAGGTCTGGTCTCTAAACGGTGCTATATAAATTGTCCTTTTATTATTTACGTTTCTTTTACATCTGAGTATTCACTAAATCAATTAAAAAACCTGCACATTATATCGGCTGAATATTACCCCACTTTTCTTCCTAAATACTAGAAAACGGCTGTGATTGGTAATACTCCGTATTTCACATGGTGGAAAAGCCAATTGCAATTTAAATAAAAAAATTATTCTCACATGGCAAAAAATATACACAATTTGCGAAAAAAAACAACAGGTAATTTAATTTGGTCACACGATTTTAATGAATCTGAATTGGTTGCTTTTCATTTTTCGTATCCCCAGTAAACTAGGCACCTGTATCTCAAAGGACAAATTATAATAAATTTTTATAATTTTTGTCTGAAAAGCACATATGTATACAGGACGGCTGCATACACATATAATAGGTCTTTCAAATTGAGCGGTTTTTTTAATTCAAAATTTTTTAATTCTTGAGAATAAAACACACAATTTGTTTTGATTTCAAAAAGGTTTTTATTGGTCAATAAACAACATCCGCCAAATGTCCACCTCTTGCAGCTCCACAGATGTCAACTCTTTTGTTAAAATTTTCGATGACATTTTGGCATAATTGCGGTTCTAACTCACCAATAACGCGAATTCAGATCAGGAATTGATCGGGGGTCATTTTTATAGACCTGGCTTTTCACGTAACCCCAGAGAAATAGTCCAACGGTGTCAGATCACGTGATTTTGGTGGCCAATCAACATCACCGATTCCGGAGATTACAATACGTAAAATAATGCAATAATTTAAACGCGTTGTTGTATTGTATACGACTCCATTTTTACAAATGTCATACATTATACTTCTCAAATGTCACAAGATCCAGGCAAGTTCGTGACGCCATCTATGTTTTATCCAAGAATTTAAAAAGCCGCTCAATTTTTAAAGACCCTTTATTTATGGAGCATGAGAAAGGAAAAAAGTTCAGTTACCTACCCCCAAAAATATGTTATTTTCAATATAAAGGCATTTGACCTTTAATCAAGTATTTTTTTCAAATCCCTTGTTTTAGGGTTATGTTAAAAATATTTAAGGGTTTCCGTTGTGTTGCATAAAATACAAAAGGGTTCCGTGACTAAATTCAATTGAGAAACTTTGTTCTATAGTATATTACCATTATACGAGTACTTTCATTATCAACCTAAGATAACGCTACATTTGAGTGCCTTAACTCTTTCACTGCTGATACAAAATGCATGACAACCAGATCGGTGCTCAATATATTTGATTAATAAAAACTAGTTTCAACCCGTGAAATATTCACGGAAGTAAAACAAATTCTACATTTATGAAAACGTTCGAATGCGATGGACTCTTCCGAAGTAATGAACGAATATCGTATGCTGATGTAATACACTAACAATATTTAGGCATGGACACGCCGCGCGTGTTCTGAGCATGAATCAGATGTTCACATGGACACGCCAGGCGTGTTCTCAGCATTGGATGAGTTAGTGTGGCACTTGAGTATGATATGACATCAAAATCAGCCTGGAATCTATTCCACTAGGGAATTCAGAGAGAGTTGAACCTGTGGTGCCTTTTTTACTAAGAAAGAATCAATCTCACATAAATAACGCGTGATTTGAGTAAGTATGACTAGCGTAGCAATGTACATTATACTCCGCAATTCCTTCACGTTATTCTAGACACAATTAATCGGTTTCACAACCGGCACAAGCGACCAACCAGCAGTCACGGATGCCATCAAAAGCGACCGTCTTATTGGAATAAACTATTGAAGTTCCCTTCAACAGTTGAGGAATTGGTCTGATTTTGAAAAAGTCAAATAGATTGGCTACAGGTTTTGAGTTGGAAGGGCTGGCGAGGGAGCGGGGAAGGGAGGATTTGGGTGAGAGGGCTGAAAGGGAATTGATTTGTTTAGGGGTAAGGAACTCGTGATGAGAATATCAAGTTTTTCAAGGGAATAAACATCGATATTTTGGTATTTTTTTGCTTTGATTTCAAAATCATAATAACAGTAAAATAACACTAGTTAACAAGGTTTTTGTAACAAGGGTGAAAATGACCATTTTAGTTCAATTTTTGTATGCCGATAACGAATATGAACTTGAAAATGTTCCATCACGTACCTTTTAAGAGAAAAACTTGAAATTAGTTTTTGACTGAAACTGAAACTTTTGAAAGATGAAAAGTTTGAAAAAAAATTAAGTGTTGAAGAACTAGAAGCTTGAAAAGCCTTTGGAAGAGTTGTAAGCGGTTTCCTAGGTTATAATAAAGCTGACAATTACGAACAGCTTGTACAAGAACTCTTGCAGTTACCAGAAGCTAGGATGTCGAATGTCACTGAAAATACACTTCCTTCATTCCCATCTAGACTTTTTCCCTGATAACTTAGGAGATCTAAGTGATAAACAAGGGGAAAGATTCCATCAGGATATTCCCAGAATGGAACAACGATATCAAGGAAAGTGGGATTCTAATATGATGGGGGACTTCTGTTGTTTTTTTAGAGAAGGTGACACAAAGTACAAGAGGAAAAAATAGCTGTAAGTATTTCATATTTTAACCAAAAAAATGTTGCTAGTAATCTGTATATGGCTGTTTACTGTAATGTAGGGGCTTCTAAGTTATCTAATTTTAGTTTTCATTCAATTTAATATACAATCTCTAAAAAAATAGTTGATTCTATCAAATTTATAAAAAAGGCAATTTTTTAACAAAAAATTGGTACATAAGGTAAATTTTTCTTATAGTAATTATTTTTTAAATGCTTTTTTTATTTTCCTATGTAACACCATTGTATTCTGTGTCTAAATTTAGTATTTCAGGAATTTATTTATTTTCATTGTTGTAATTACGACTTTTGAAATGCGCAAAAACGTACTTATTTTATTAAAACACTCCCCTTTCTGTTACACAAAAAAATTACGTGTTACAAACTTTTCATTGCGATTTTCGTAATCAGCAGGGTCGATTTAGTAAGAATCAGCTAATTTAATCTCTGTTACAGACAAAAAGTTAAAATTTGTTGACTAGTGATTATTCTCCAACTTGGGGTTACGCGTCCGAATCCCGTTAGTACTTATTTTTTTTTCAAAGTTTCTAGTCTGGTTTTCACTTAACGTCTATTTAACATTTTAACATATTTAAGATAGTTTAGAAGAGATTGTTACATGACAATAAGTCCAATAAGTTGCACTGTAATGGAACGAAACTGTATTACGAGTACATCAAATTAAGACGTGTGATGAACAAAAAGAGGAAAAATGTAATCTCTTGATACATACCATCATGCCATACCCCTGTTGGAACAGGCAGAAAGGACAAAGCACCAAAGTTTCCAATTAAAATTAGTCCTTCACCTTCTCCATATCCATTTATCTTCTTTGTAATTTATTTTTATCAAACACTGTTTATTCCACTTTTTTGTGACGGCATAACCCTACCGGTGTCAAGGCTTTCACCTCGTCTTCAGGGGTTATACCGTCACAAAAAAGTGGAATAAACAGTGTTTGATAAAAATAAATTACAATGTCTTTAAACCTCCACAACGTTAATGCCTTAACTATAAACAACACATTTATATTCTCGTACAACTTATTCTGTTTCTCTTACATTTACTACATTTCTTCTTCATCTAATAAATTGATTGTTCCAAATCGAACCAATCGGGCGGAGTATCATCATAGAGTTTTTGCTGTTGCTGGTCCTGTAGTGTGGAATGGTTTAGGTCTTAGTTTTATATATATGAGTGGCGTGTGTAGCTTTAGGAAGCACTTAAAGACAACTCTTTTTTGCTAGATCTTATCAATATTTATGATCTTATATGAGCACAACACACACACTTCACAATACTTAAAGCTAAATGTGTTAATAACACGTATACACGTGTAGCGACCGTGCGTGCGGTCACTGAACCCAGTGAGGTGATCCTTGGCCGCTCGGTCATTGAACTCGCACTGTAAGGAATGCGAGACAGCACTGGGCGAAGGTCACCCGCGCGATCATTGAACTCACTAGTAGCGAACAGCGAGAGCGAGACACCGACATATCTCTTGCCTCTCCTGCAGACTGTAGTATGAAATGTATATAGAACGCGCAACAATAACCATGTGTCCGGCGAAGCGAGACAGCGACATGTTCTGCGCCGTTCTTTACATTATAAATACAGACGCTTTCAATAAACTTTCTCTCTTTACTTATCTCGATTTCGACGACTTTTATTCAAACAACCTCATCCTTCTATGCGAAACCCAAGTCCCTAAACATGTATTGAAAGGTTAACAAATGTTTATTTGTAGTTCGCTATCCTTAGTAGGTTTTCTAAACAAATATGTCTTTCAGAACATATGCAAATGCGGGAAAGTACCTAATCTAATGCTAATGACCCCAATCAGTACCTTCCTATCCTTACACCCAACTAAAGTGTAAATATAGGAAATTAAAAGTAGAAGATACGAGTGTATCTACGATTGCATTACTACGAAGTGTTTCAACGTTTATTTTTTAAATGTATTTATAAGCTATTTATGAATCTTTGACCGCCCCCTTTTTAAAATAAATATATAAAAGTTGAGTGTAAGTATTTAACGGCAAAGACTGCGACCATTAGATTAGGTACTTCTCCTGCATATAGATATATCCAGAAAAAAACATATTTGGTAAGAAAGCCACAGAAAACTTACCAAGATAAGACGAACTACAAAGAAACCTTTATAGATCTTCCGATATGTGATAGTAACACATTCTGCTTAAGGTGGAGTGTAGTGTTCATTCGCTTTCACAAGTGTATTTAGCGATGAGCATGGAGGAGATATCACATAAACTGGATTGCTACGTCAAAGGTGATGGTGATGATATGGTTGTAAAGTCACTAACTCAATGAGAATTCAGCCGTTTAGATGATGAACCCGACTATTTTCGGGATGTAGCCGTGATAGATAATTGCTGTATGTAGTTTCGACTAAGTTGTATTTCGCGATGAAAAATTTGGTCGAGATAAACCATTTTTGAGATGCACTGTACGGCGATGCATTTGCACGTTGACATTGGCTCACAACGTCGAACTCCTCCACAACGTTCTTTCCAAATATAATATAACAAGAGACTAATTTAAGGTACTGATGCGCTGTTCATCCATTTCATATTACCTCTTATTAATGTATTCTGCAGTCTTTTTCTCATCTGATAATATATATTTTTTGTATTTAACTTATCACATTTGTCGAAATGTTTACAAGCCCTGGCAATGAATACAAAGGATAAAAGGAAAATCTGTAACAGGTGGACGATAATAGATATTTCAGGGGTGGTAAACACACGAGCCGTGGGCGGCGCAGGCCCCCTGCGCTCCGGGATACGGAATTCATTTAACAAATCGGATGCTGCCCATTCAACAAGTTTCAATATTGTGAAATGTGTTTCTATTTTATTGGAGAAATTTCATTTCTTCATTCCAGAGGTATTTTAAAGTTAGTTTAATAAATAATGTAAGAGTAACTAAGGTTATCAAGAATTTTTTTCGAGCTTATTAGATACTTGACATAGATTATAAAAGCGCTATATACACATACCATCCGGCCGTTTTCTTGTTGAAATAGGCAGAGAGATCAGACTTTCACGCGTTCCACTCACATTTGATTTGTTTTGTTAGTCTTTCTTCATTCATTCGTTATACATTCATGTTTCAGGGGGCTCTTCTCCAACTTGCCTTAAGTTCACATTTATCCCTAATCACTTCATTCCGTATTCTGTCATAATTCTTCTCCTATATACTCTTCTTAGTGCATATATTTATACATTTCTAGTGCTCCTTTAAGTTATTTTACAAATCTACTTTTCACTCTTATGCATCAAGGTTTGTATTAAAATTCTGTTACGGACTATCATCTTAGCAGATTTTGGTCCCGTTCAGTTTAAGTATATATACTTTTCAAACCCTATGACTTGTTTCCCATCTCTATACGTCGTTCAATATACCTCGTAACTCTACCAACAACTTAAAATATATTCCTGAATAGCACAAATCCTTAACGTTTAATTGCAGTGTTGTATATTTTTTGTTACGTTACGTAACTATATATAAAATGACATCTTCTTTTTCCTCTTATTTTAGACATTTAGACCTTTCATGGTCCTGTATCATTGTTTCCCTCTTGTGACGTCGACTGCCAGCTGTCTTTCCATCCTTTGGGAGGTCGTCCTGGAGGTCTGCTTGCTTGGGGTATACTGTCCCTGCCCATTCTTACGGCTCTTGGTTCCGCCATTCTAGATACGTGTTCGATAAAATTACATAACGTGTTAAATTATGATACGTGTATTATGCAATTTTAACTAATGTCATTTAAGATTGTGTTTTCTTCCATTACATTTTCTTGCGTTAAGTTCCGTTACTATATTTGCGTCACGATACTGAAAATAACCCATATGTAATATATTCGATTGAAAAAAATGATAATTAAAAAATACACCACAAAGCACAGAATAAAAACAGAAACGTTGATTAAGTCAATATAGAATACAATCTTAATGAAAGATTGTCTATGATAGTGTGGAGATTATTAAGTTTATGGTTGACTGTTTCCGGCCGCCATATTGCCTGGAACCGGAAATTCCTCGCGATTCCGTAACCAACGTCATGGCAATGCAAATTAAACGATCTCCGTTTGGAAAAAGGTTTGCGTTTAAAAGCTGGCATATTTGAACCACTAAACCAAAAGAAAAACAACTTCATAAAGTAAATTTTGTGTACGAGTATTTTGATAATATTTAGTAAGAAATTCAATGTTCTTATCATATATCAAAGCCATTTTAAGTTTTTCTAATATTACTTTGAAATCGTTTTAAGGTTATGTTTTCTGTTGTATTGGCTCGGGAAATTTTAAAATATTTCTTTGATTTTGAGATTATTTATTGCATAAATATGAGGTTAAAACTTTAGGTTGATAGCTTGCACTTTGTGCAAGGGAATGCAGATTTTGTGACATAATCCGGGGTACAGTAGACCCTCGACTACTATTTAATACCACGATCATACTAGAGTTACAATGAAGAGTTTAGCTACTTTTCAACACAAATTTTTAAATATTCTGGAAATTTCTCATAAGTCAATCTTAGTCATCAAGTTGTGTTGTTTGTTTATTGAAAAGCTATTTATTGTTATTAAATTTGTTTTAATTTTAAGGTTTTTATTTATTATATTTTTTTATAAAAAAAAAAATGGAAACACATAATATCTGCTATATCCTAAATCGTATACGATGGATAAATAAAATAAAACTAAATTGAAAGCTCTTAAATGGGCTTTCAAGTTATATGGTTTTGATAGATGTTGATATTTTTTTTTGTATGAACAGTAATTTTAAATTTTCTGAAAACAATTTTTTTTCTCAAAAACGTCAAAGGTATTATTTATCATCTACTATTTACGAAATATCAGTAATTATATATTTAAAAACACGTGTATCGTAGCATTTTGGCATTAATTTATATGGAATAAACTACTATAAGAAAACAGTGTTGGGATAGAATTATGAATTCACACATATTTACGCCGGAATAATTCCAAGTATTAAATGTAAAAATACTAAATACCTTCTTACAATTCTCCATTATTTTCCCAACTAGCTTTCAGTTACTCGACCAGATTTCCAGACTATTAAAAATAAAGCTTATTCGAGAGACATCGCTGTCTAAGCTCGATAAAGAATATAATATATGCACTCCATAAAAAGAATTTCTCTTTTCCTATTTGCTCTAGCTAATGGAAAAGAGTGATTGAAAGCGTCATGCGGCCGGAAATCGGGTCAACAATCTATGGGCGCATAATATAAAATGCATGAAAGAGTCAATTATATTCTCAAGTAGGTAAGGTATATGAAAATTAATTAAAAAAATAGCAGTGAAACAAATCTGAAAGTGGAATATAAATTAAAGATAAAAATATCTCCAAGTTATTCATATATAGGATTGAACTTTCTTGATTGTCTTTCGTCGACTTTTTTGCTATGCTTAGGAAGGAGATATCGAAAATGAGAGAAGACACTCCTAGGATGAGTTTGCTAAGCTATCCATTCATCCATACATATCATCAAGTCATTTTACTGTTAGGGTGGCATAGAGGATAAATACCAACCTTTACTATCACGGCACACATTATTCGTCTCTTCTACATCCATACACCTTCTTACAAAACTCTCACGAATTTCACTGATTTCTTGCAATTTCTTCTTTTAAAATATAATTCAGTTGATAGTAAAATTCTTTCCTTAATCTTCTTTTATCACGCTTCTCACTCCTAATTTTACAGTACATTTCTATTGTTAATCTTTTTTGTTTCATTCGTAATACATATTCAAACAAATTCACTTTGCTCTTATTCTATTTTCTCAACACACCAGCCCTAGTTAACAATTATATCCTATCAATTCATTCCGTATTCTTTCATATATTTTCATTGTCATTAATTTATATTGGTCGACCCGATTCACAAATTTCTAGTCTAGTTTGTTTTCAACGAAGCTGCTAGGATGATCTATGGTCGTCATTAATAATTGTATATAAATCTACTCCCAAAAAGTCTACATTAGCTCAAGTGTCAAGCAATCGAATCCATAATCTCCGGGTCAGAAGACAAATGCAAACGAACCAGGTCATGAAGATTGTCCTGTGTCTCATCTCGATAAGACAGAATACATGAAATAATATTATATTTATACTGGTGGGGTACGACCCCACAATCATTATCTAATCGTAAAGTTCGTTGTAGACCAATTTGTCATTCTTTGTCTTGTATTTTTTTAAATAATTGATATGACAGAAGTCATTGGTATCTTTAAACCCTCAAACGATATGCAGAAACAGTGCCTGGGTTGTTCGAGGGGAGTAGCACAGCGCGGGGTCAGTGCGTTACCGCTAGGCCATGCACTTTAAATAAATTCTTATAACAATATTACCTATATGGGCTTGCAAGAAGAATGACTTGTGGAAAAGGTTTTTGTGAGCTTTTGAGTGTGGTGTTTTTTATTGTTTTGTATTTATATTGTTTTTTTTATGATTATGTGCGGTACATTGTGTGGTGAATGTTTTTGGTCTGTCTTGAGTGATGAAGTGTGAGGGGTTTGATTTCGCGTGATGTATACATGTGTAATTGAGTGTTACTGTTTGTCAGGTTGATGAGAATGTGCAACGGGGTTTTATGTAATCAAAATTCGGAAAGAAGTATCGATTTATTTTTTCATGCTATATGTCCTCAGTGAGATACAGGCAAAAGCCTAGTTTACTGGGGACACGACAAATGAAAGGCAACAAACCCAGATCCATTAAAATTGTGTGTACAAATTAAATTACCTGTTGTTTTTTCATAAATTATCTCTTCTTAAACTTTCTGTAGACTCCCAAGAGTCTGTTACTGCAGGATTGTTCTGTGATGCTGAGCTCCAGCTATCTCTCCATCGTTTCGGGGGTCTCCCTGGCGGACGCCGTCCATCCGGCACCCCATGCAGAGCTATGTATGGAATTCTTGTGGAATTCATTCTCTGTACATGTTGGTACCAGTATCGTCGACGCTGTCGTCCCCATCTGGCCACATCTTGGACTTCACAGACCTCTCGGATTGTGGTGTTCCTTACACGATCACGCAAAGTCTTCCCAGCAATCACAAATTGTGTATGTATATTTCTTGTTGTGCGTAAAATAGATTTAAAAAAAAATATCATTGATTCTTAATTCCAAAAACAAATCACAAGTGAGCTTCATCGTAAGACCAAGTTATGATTATTATAATCTTGAATAATATAAAATTTTGTGTGCTTCTTTGGTGAGAACATATTTTTTATTATAATTCGATAAATAGTCAGTCACACTACTACAATGTTCATGTTGAAAAAAATAAACGATTACAGCGGAAGTTTTTACGTTTTATTAACTTCAAACTGCAAAACCCAAGAACTTAGTAGGACTATTCTTGGAAACAACGAGTTTCACAACATTGTCAGATGAAGGAAAGAAAGATGTTTCATCTTATTATTGAAAGAAACATTATTGAAAATTGTCAGATCATATTTCAAAAGTCAACAACCAACTCAGTTTTCCATGTTACACGTGCCTTGCCTACCTAGCAAAATATTTTATTTGACGATGACTTAATCATTACAACTAATTAAATAATCATAATTGCGCAAACAAATAATAATTATTGCCCAATCAGTATAGTCATTGTATGGAATTTCATATAATTCTGAAGTCTTACAAGAGTAAAGAAAGTACAATCATATCACTTGATACCAGAAATCACTGAACTAGTTGAACGTTAGAAATAGACGCCAAATTCATATACTCATTTTATTGTGTGTCCTTAACTGTCCCGCCACCCCCTCTTAACTCGCCGAAAATTTTCAGCGTCTTTCCGATCATGGTCTGGCACTACGTTCAAACAGAGATTGTTTATTGGCTTTTCCGGTTCATCACTTTTCTTTTTTTACGTCGTCCTTTACTGTCCATGCAGTGAGACTCTGCAATAAGTTACAAACCAATGTGAGGCTCGCTCCGTCTTTGGCATGCTTTAAGAAGCGACTGAAAAACTCTTGATTTCTTGTCAGTAATAGACCTGACTTTTGTCTTTCCTCTCCATCACCCCTTCCTTTTCCTTTGATGATATCTCACTTTATATGAAAAGGAATGTTCGGGTGATTATCCGTCTTTGTGGGGTTTGCGAGCGTATGTTCACGTTCTTGAATTATATTGCCGCCTGGCAATAATCCAGTCAGATTGTATTTGCAATAAAAGTGTTTAATAAAAAAATAAATAAAGACGAGAAGTTATTTTTGTCGGGATGAATTGAATAAATTATTTGAGTTTGTTTAGTTATTGTGATTAGTTTGTCTAGTGCTTTTTTTTCTATTCTATTCCCTCGTTAATGTTGAATTTTGGTTCTTGTTTTATTGAATATCTTCTATCAAAAGGTCATTTTATCTGTAAAAGTCTAGTATTTTAAAAAATTCACACAGGATGACTGAAAGAATGAATTTTAAATCAAATTAGGTGTTAAACATGTGGAAGGACCCTTAGCCATTTCTAAGAACCTACTCTGATTTCCTACAGCGATAATAGATGAAAATAGACGAGTTATTTCTCGCATCAAATGTCAAACCTTTTCCCAATCCGAATGGTAATGTTTCGTAACAGGGACATTTAGCGAATGTTTAAATCATTGTTTCCTTGTATTATTTTTGTCTTAAATTTCATTTTAGGTATTCGAAAATTTATTATTATATATACCATCACGCAGTTTACCCGTTGGGGTAATCAGAGAAGAGAGAGCGTCAGTCTTTTATATCACGACACTGATCTCTCTACTCTTTGTCATCCATACACCTTCATGTCATCATGATACTCGAAATCGATCATAAATAAATAAAAATAAATACTTTTAGGGTTGGAAATACGTTACTAGACTCTTAAGTTCCATTACTCGGATTTCTCCCTATCAAGAGAGTCCGAATGGAGCCTAAACCAACTTAGATGAAGGCGATGATGCTATGTACATTACATAACTGGTACAAATGGGAGTTGTTTACAGCAACCGAAGAGTAAATTAACTATAATGAATTAATGACATGTGTAAAGAAATTTTGTGGTAAAAAATAGAAACATAAACAATCGATGAAATGGAAAGAAAACACAATTTAAATCAACGTGACATATTGTGTGAAGAAGTTAGGGAGGAGGGATAGGAAAAGAGATGGAAATTGATAAATACTTTGCCTTATATGTTTCAAACCAGCCAAGGGATTGCACTCCCGAGTTGAGTATTCAGACATAATAAAAAAAAAATCTTGCCTTAAAAAAATGATTCGAAAATCGATTCTACAGTTTCATATCTACGATTGGTTCAAAAGAAATTCCGACACGCTACTAAATTAAAATGAAAAACATCGATGTGGCTGAACCATTTATTGTAATTCCTACAGGGTCACTTTATGAAGCTTACATAATATGTAGGCTTAATTCAATGACATATATGGTAAAGCTTGTAGAAAAATATAAACTGTAACAAAAAATTAAAGTTATCAAATAAAAAATGATTGCTAAGCCGAAACAATGAACTTCCATTACTAAGAAAATTCAAAATCAAATATTTCTTTAGGACTGACTCCACTATTTGAGAGCTATAAATCCTCCGCAGGCTCCACATCTATGCTTCACGTTCTAGCATGCCATGAACTAGCGCACTGTAGAGAGATCTGAGAACTTCTCCTCCCATAACTGACTTAGAGACTCGTATAACAAATTCTAACTCTATTAATAGATTCACACTCCTCCATGTGCACACCAAATGAGAGCCGCAGTGGTTCTAAACCCGAAGGCTTGATGTTATCTCAATGTTCAAACATTAGGGTCAAAGACAATATTGTCTTCCGGCCACGCTCTTGGATTTATCAGAATCACCGATTCGGATATATTAAATGGTACCATAAGGAAGATAGAAAACAAAGTAAATAAAAAGGGCTACAGCAATTGAGCTAATGCAAAACAATCCTTGAACAGGAAAAATACAGGTACTAGCTTCTCCCTCTTCCTCTGTCCATTTCTACCATTCTTCAACAAACACGTGCTTTCGAGCCTCCCTTCTGGAAGGCAGTCCAGTAAAGAAGTAATCTCCCCATTCAGGTCTCAACTGACAATTTGATTGAAAGCATTCTGATCGACATAAAAATACAATAGAAAACTGATTTTTACACCATCCCACCTCCCCACGATTAACACATTTGGAACGTGGTTCGAATTATGTTTAACGAATATTTTCATCTAATTAATACAATAAGTGTTTTCGGAATTTGTACATTTTTTTAAATGCACGATTAAACGTATCATCTGGAGTAGGCAGATAGGACATATGGTCTGACTGTCTTAAATTAACACACATATTTCACATTAATACTGTCTTACTCAACACGTCAGCTTTGAGTTCACAAACATCCCTGATTACTTCATTCCGTATTCTGTCATACATAGCCACCCCATGTATTCCTTTTTCGGCTCTTTTAGTCAAGTTTTTCGTCCACGTTTTTTTTTACTCCCATGCATCAAATATGGTACTATAATACGGTTGTGGACTATAATCTTAGCATATTTTATAGTATGTTTTAATACTCCATTGATATATGTTTAAGTGCCCCATTGACTTTGTATGCATCTGATACACGCCATTCGATACATCTTGTAACTCTTCCAGCATCTTTCATTTTTAAATCACAAAATCTACGAAGATTTCTTTGTAATTCATCTACCCTTTGTATATTCTGCGGTTTTCTTACCAAATATGTTTTTCTAAACATATACGATTGCGGGGAAGTGCCTAATCTAATGATCGTATCAACCATCTTCTTTTCCTAACACTCAACTTATATACAAGTGTATATTTATTTTATAATACTTATAATCTGTCAATTTTAATGGGTTTGAATCCCGGGTAAAAGCGTCATAAGTAGAGTCTAGTCTCTATATGGTGCTATGTAAATTGTCCATTTATTTTTTTTATTTTTATCGATCTTAATGAAGAAAATATTATTTAAGGTTTTCGTCACAAGACACTCACTACTCATGATAATCGGTAGGGGTTTTAAAGGATTAACGAAAAGTATAAATGAAATTTAAAAATTTATTTTCAATATGAGTGCGGTAGGAAATGTGTTAAAAGCGTGTAGCCTGAAAAATACCGAAAAAGAATTTCAAAGGTTTCTGTTTCTATTTATGACGGAATCATGCCCCTTTTGTCTTCATAGATTTCATATTACACCAAGCTTTTTTTCAATCATAAACGAAACGCAATATTTGTTTCATTCAAATTACAAAGAAAAGAAATAAAACATTCCACATTCAATATTTTAAATTCAGGAGCATTTATTTCACAATATTTTTTTTTATTCACAGACTGTGTATGGCTTTTTATTATTTATGTATACATTGAGCTTTTTTAATGGCTTATATAATGTACGAGTACTTGTAAAGACGTGAGTCTTTCACGTGGGGATTCCAGGATAAATTCCAAATGATATTCGTTTTTTTTTAAAGGATTTCAGTTGGCTTTTTACTAGAAATTTTAATAGTTATCTTATTAGTTGGAAGCTGCAGTTCTTGACTGAGGATCTTTCTTGATTGGGAGGGATCGCTTTTCCTTTCAATAAACAAGGTTTTATTTACGTGTAAAATTGTTATTGATATACATGACAGTGTGTTAAACTTAGTAAATAAAAATAATGCTTGATTAAAATTAGAACTGAAAATTTTCAACTCAAGATTAGAGACACAGTTGCAGTTTTTCATCAGATATAGCAGATACTGGAGCAGCTTGAATTGTTCAACTGTCCAAATAGGGTTGACAAAAGGTGGACATTTCCCTGCTGTCTTTCTTAGCATTGGAAAATGTGAATAATTTTTTTTTATGCCATAATAAACTAAACACAAACTCGAGTTTATCTAGTAGCTCTTCACTAGCCTAATATAATAAACATACTCGAAGTTAATTGAGGACAAAATAAGGCTTTGGACTAGCAAGATTCTATTGTAGATAGATAAGAAAACGCGCAATCTGTTGAGAGAATCAAGTAAATTTTGAGACTACTCAGAGAGCGCAATCTGTTGAGAGAATCAAGTAAATTTTGAGACTACTCAGAGAGCGCAATCTGTTGAGAGAATCAAGTAAATTTTGAGACTACTCCGATAGCGCAATCTGTTGAGAGAATCAAGAGAATCAAGTAAATTTTGAGACTACTCAGATAGCGCAATCTGTTGAGAGAATCAAGAGAATCAAGTAAATTTTGAGACTACTCAGAGAGCGCAATCTGTTGAGAGAATCAAGAGAATCAAGTAAATTTTGAGACTACTCAGATAGCGCAATCTGTTGAGAGAATCAAGAGAATCAAGTAAATTTTGAGACTACTCAGAGAGCGCAATCTGTTGAGAGAATCAAGAGAATCAAGTAAATTTTGAGACTACTCAGAGAGCGCAATCTGTTGAGAGAATCAAGAGAATCAAGTAAATTTTGAGACTACTCAGATAGCGCAATCTGTTGAGAGAATCAAGTAAATTTTGAGACTACTCAGAGAGCGCAATCTGTTGAGAGAATCAAGAGAATCAAGTAAATTTTAAGACTACTCAGAGAGCGCAATCTGTTGAGAGAATCAAGAGAATCAAGTAAATTTTGAGACTACTCAGAGAGCGCAATCTGTTGAGAGAATCAAGAGAATCAAGTAAATTTTGAGACTACTCAGAGAGCGCAATCTGTTGAGAGAATCAAGTAAATTTTGAGACTACTCAGAGAGCGCAATCTGTTGAGTGAATCAAGTAAATTTTGAGACTACTCAGAGATACGATTTCGACAACTCAGAAATTTAGAAATGATTTAATTTAGAAATGACAAATTTAGAAATGATTTAATTTGCCAGGCACACGCATCACACAGCCATTAATTCTAAATGAAAGAACATTTAATTGATTATTCCTCGAAAGAAATCGCCGACTTTCAATAACCTATAAAGGTCTGTTATTTGAATATTATGAAGGAAGTTGAATAAATTACAGCGTCTTCAAAATGTGTGTCTAAGATTAATTTTTAAACTGAGAAAGAACTATCACTTTTTTTAATACTAGAAGAAGTTGAACTAGTTAAACGTGAGAAATAGACAACAAATTCACATATTTTCTTTATTGGATAACATTATTAACTGTCCCGCCGGTCCTTTTTATCTCGCCGAAAATTTTCAGCTTCTTTCAGACCCGTGGACTTGCGCAATGCTCAAACAGAGATAGTTTATTGATATTCCTAGTTCACCACTCTTCTTTTTTTACGTCGTCCTTTACTGTCCATGCAGTGAGACTCTGGAATCAGTTACAAACCAATGTGAGACTCGCTCCGTCTTAAGTCATCTTTTACTGTCCATGAGTGAGATTCTGGAATCAGTTTCAAACCAATGATTCGCTTCGTCCTGAGCATCCTTTAAAAAGCGACTGAAAAAACTCTTAATTTCTAGTCGGTAATGTAATGAGTTTAACTCCTGATTTTCTTTCCTATCCATCATCCCTTCCTTTTCCTTTGATTGATGATACATCTCTTTTACTTTTACTACGAGCATGTATACTATATTGTTCATAAATTTCATCAGGATGAATAATCATTTGAATATTTTTTGGCGACCGCGTAACTTCCTTTATTTACTTTTGTTTGATTGGCTGGGAGAGATTGCCGCCTGGCAATAAACCTGCCGGAATATTTTAACAATGAAGTGTTAAATAAATAAATAAGATTCGGATTTTATGAGATTACCAAGAAAGGCAGTTTCTTTAGACTTCTGTGTAATACAGCTAAGTTTCATGAATCAACGATTCATCGGTAAATTACATAAAAAGTTAAGGATTTTACTTTGAGTTGGAACAAAAAAAAAATGCACAAGAGTGCTGTAATATAATGTATGAGTACATGTTATTTTTTATCGTGTATAGCAGTCAGCTGTAATATAATGTACGAGTACGTGTTATTTTGAATATTACGAGTACATGTTATTTTTTATCGTGTATAGCAGTCAGCTGTAATATAATGTACGAGTACGTGTTATTTTGAATATTACATATCATTTCAAATCGTGTTTAGTCTAAAGTGCTGTGTATGATATACACATCATATAATAATTTACGCACCTATATCAGTCATATAGAGTCTCCTTTATACTACAAGTTTAGAATATGAAGAACAGCCTGACGAGTTGATTGCTATACGGAAATATCTTCCAGTCAACCATAAAGATGTTAAAGAGGCTTTAAAGTAAAACCGGACTGAAACTGTTAAACAAAAAATGGGTATCAATAGGAGGCATGTCCACAATCCGTGGAATGAAAATCAGGCGACTCCATCACCATCTTGGTAAATGATTTATTTTAAATAAATTTAGTCGGGCCTCTATAACACCTTGCTTGTTGGTTGGAAGAGATTGCCACATGGCAATGCACCAACTAGGCTGTATGATATACAATATAGTCTGAAAACAATATATTATTATTATTACCAATAATATTGTTTTTTATCCCATTAAACGAGCCTTAAGTCTTATAGCATTTGGAGTAGGCAAGTCAATTCTGGTTTATGTACGTAATGTGCATTTGGAGTATAACTTCTGACAAGATCCGAACCAGACTAAAACCAACTTTTAACCATCGAGATTCAAACCCGACACCTTTCGATGGAATACTAGTGTCTTATCTAGTAAGTTACTGAACGCACTTTCATTAAGACTATGCCTCTGAAACAATCAGCTGCTGTTGCTAGGGTGAACAAGTGGAGAAGAGACTCAGGCCTTAGTGAGTGATTTTGCCTATCAAGCAATATTACCTGGTTCTGAACTGTCCTGGAGGGTCTAGTAATATATTTACTGACTCTGAACAGGAAGTGAAATAACCTATCACGGCGGAAAAGGGAAGGAATATTAAGGGTTGAATTGACTCCCTGTACCTAAAGTGAGGAGTAGTTCATCCGATACTTGATACAATACTCGATAAAGTAGTTCATCCGATACTTGATACAATACTCGATAAAGTAGTTCATCCGATACTTGATACAATACTCGATAAAGTAGTTCATCCGATACTTGATACAATACTCGATAAAGTAGTTCATCCGATACTTGATACAATACTCGATAAAGCCGGTGTCTTATACGGAGGAGGACTTGATTCGTGAAACGCCGAATACTGTCCAGGTGGCAGGATTCTAGTCGGAGATAATTAGTGCCTTTGAAACGATAAGAAGAAGAAGACACAGAAGTCGTCAATGATGATGATGACGTATGACCACCAGTTCATTGGCTAAACACCTCCCACATCACCATCAGTCAGGTTTATCAGAAAATCAATAGCAGTGAGAGAGCCCGATACGATCTTATCAAGAGTAGCGCGGCGAGCTATCGTAACAAATAATCGTATTCGTATATCATCCCTAGATAGTCAGACTATCGTAAGCGACAATTAGTAAAAAAAATGTATTTTATATAATGAGTTCAAAGTTGTTGATGTGAATTCGTGTTTTGAGAAAATTGCACGTAGTTAAGGAGAATGTATTCGTGTTGTGTTCATTTATCGTTCTTCTTTCGTAAGGTAATTAACAAATCTGAATTGGTGATTCGGACATATTTAAGAACGTGGCCGACTTTCAATATTTTTTGGGTCCCAAAATTGAGCGTTTTGACTAAGAAACTCTGAAGTAAGCACGGAACTCGTCGTTGTACGTGTAAGTATAAAAACAGTGCTCAAAACGCTGTTTAATTTATTGGTTTGTAGTAAACTAGGAAGCAATGCTTGCATTTGGAACTCGTCGGGGGCACAGAACTCATGTATAGTGGAGAAGGCACAGAAAAAAATATTATGACATCTATATATGAGTAAATTTAGAGTCTATCCATGGGTGTATTTTATTCAGATTTTGTTTGATATGATTGAGTTCGACAGGACAGGACAGGACAGAAAAAAATATTTACGATATCTCTATGTGAGTGAATTTGGTGTCTAGTCATGACTTTAGATATTTCATCGACGCAGCTTCTTTTCACCTAAAAATAAGCTCCTCCACAAAACCCTTATACATCATATCTTGACCTATGCTGCACCCGTTTGGGTAGTGTGAGCAACACAGATCACCTGAAACTCCAACGAGTGCAGAACAAGGCATTCAAAATCTCTTTCAACACCCATTCCAGAACAAATCTTACCCGACTTGACGCCGAACAGCGAGAAGAAACCCTACAACACCACATCCTTGCTTGGACCGTGAAGTTCTATAAAAGTCAACAAAATCACAGCAATCTCTTAGTCGCTGCCCTGGGGGATTACGAGAGTAATTCCGATCTACCCTTCCGTTATAAGCACAAGCTTCCGAGGCATCATATGTTGCCTGACTAGTCCACCCACAGTATTAGCTGGGAGGACCAAGGTCTGAGTGAATGTGATGGAATACAAGTAGCCTGAACGAGTGAACTTGTTGTTGCTTAATAATTCGTTAGATGAATTGTTATCTAGTTATAAGTAGTATTTTATTCATTTATTATTTAACACTTGTATTGCTTATTGCCAGGCGGCAATCTTTTCCAGCCAAACAGTTAAAAGTAAATGAAGCATGTTGCATGGTCGCCTAAATCATTCAAATGACTATCCGTCCCCACGAAATCAATGAACACATACGTGAGCATATGCCCACAAACCCCACAAAGACAGACAATCACCCGAACATTCCTTTTCACATAAAGTGAGATATAATGTTGGTGTTAATTATTTCTAAAAAATCATATATTAAGATTATAAAAAATAAAAATAAAATGACATGTAGGAAAATAAGATTAATTAAGTGCATAAATTATAATATATAAAAAAGATAAGTTAAGTAATAAATGTGTATATAGGTATAGCCTTGACAAATATTTGTACCGTATATTAATTCGTTTAATAAAAAAAAATTAAGTCCTCAATTTAAAATGTTACTTAAGTGAGTTTTTATTTAAAAGGATAATATTATTTTTATTCGTACAAATCATAGTTCCTTAATCTTTTTTTGTACAACACTCCTTTGCAGCATTTTAGGATAAGTCAAAGCTCGCCTACTTAAACATTGGATATTTTTAGTACTAACAACGTAAAAAAAGTGTAAAAACGCATTTAGTAATATAAAATTTGAGTTTATCATATTGTTTTGTTAAAACAATTAATTATATTATTTATAAAATTATTATAAAGTCCAGAATAAATATATTTATTTATTTATTTTACGCAAGACCTGAAATATACATCATTTGTGAAAAAACAACAGGTAATTTAATTTGGACACACAATTTTAATGGATCTGGGTTTTTTGCCTTTCATTTGTTGTATCCCCAGTAAACTAGGCTTTTTCACTGAGGACATATAGCATAAAAAATTAATTGATACTTCTTTCCGATTTTTGACTCCGTTGCACGTTCTCATCAACCTGACACACAGTGACACTCAATCACATATCTATACATCACGCGAAATCAAATTCCTCACACTTCATCACTCCAGACAGACCAAAAACATTCATCCCACAATGTACCGCACATAATCATAAAAGTAAAAAAAATAAGTATAAAACAATAAAAAACACTTCACACAAGAGCTCACAAAAACCTCTTCCACAAGTCATTCCTCTTGCAAGTCCAAGTACTCAAACTCCTGTCGCAATAACAACCACGCTCCAATCGACTGCCTAAATTGTTTTCCTCCCTTTGCCTTTATTGAATTCAATATATTATTATTATATCTGTATTAGTCTTGATAGATGATTTTTCACGACTTTTATTTATGGTTGCACTTTGTAATAAATGTCTCAAATTTCTGCAATTCTTAATTTTAGTTTTTTTTAAATATCTAATTAAATGTGCTAAATCCTGTTTCACCATCGTTCAAAGGCGGAAAAATTATAAATAAAAACAGTTGTGAAATAAATGATGTTTACAAGTGAGGTATAGAGTCATGCTGAGTTTTTTTTTCTAAATGAAATTAATACCATCTTGAAAGTTCCAAAGCCTCCTCATAATGATGTACAATATAGGATACATCGACGCCCTCTAAAAATTAAAATAGCCCCCTTTGAGAATCACAGGTAAAAATTAACAACAACCCCTTTCTTAGTAGTGATCTCCCACAAAATCATGCTATTTCATTGTAATTTTAATCACAAACCTTATCTAACAACCAATCAACACGTTTTTTTTATAACGAGAGTCAGGGACGGCCACCAGTGGTCACCGTGTCTCTGTCAGGCACGCAAGAGTTGAGTTGGCCGGACGTGTTGTGTTGAAATAATTGATTATATCGATAAGATTTCTCAAATTTTTGTTATGAGCTTCTCACGAAAGGGTTAATTATTGTTAAAAGTTAAATTAATTTCTAATTAAAAAGGAAACAATGATTCAACACTAATACAGAGTTGCTTAATGAAAGTCTTTTAAAATGCTTTTGTTTTAAATTTATTATAGTTGATAAGAAATAGTTTTTTAAGATTATTAATATTAATAATTATAATTATTTATTTCCGCAAGTGTGTGTAATACAACATAAACCTTATTAAATAATATTAGGTATTAACATAAGTTGTGTCCGTTTTTTTTCCAATTTAAAGATGAGCACCAAAAGTAAAACAAACTGGTAAATATTATACGTCATTAAAAATAAATTTTTCTGCTCTACAAAGATAGTGTGTTTGCTTTTACGTTACATGTATTATTTTATTTGATTACAAGCCTTCAAAATGGAATGTCAAGTAGACTAAAGTGAGCATTTTCGACACCTCTTTCTGTTCGCGTTCAATCGAGGGAATAAAGCTGCCAAAGCTGCTCGCGATATTTGCGATGTGTACGGTGAAGATGCTATGAATTAAAGGACAGCTCGTCGATGGTTTTTGTGTTTCAACGACGGTAATTTCGACCTGAAAGACATGGAGCTTTTCGGACGACCAGTGGACTTCGGTGAGGACCGCTTAAACCATATTATCAAAAATTAACGACTTCGTGACCAACTTAGTAAGACACGTATCTTCTTTACCGGGAGTTGTGGGTACGATTTCCGTTAGTATTCAATTTTTTTTAAATCGTTTCAGTATGGTTTTCCCTTAATGCATCGTTAACATCTTTCTGGTTCCTTGAAAGTGATTGACAAATGACAATAAATTCACAATGTTGTATTATATTCAAAGAAAGTGTAACACTATACAATTATAAAAATAATACAACCGAACTGGAGTTGAATACATTGCACATATAACCAGCGGCGGCTGGTCTGGAGAGTGCGTTGAGAAATACTTCGCAATAATTAAATTATATATTCGCAAACATGACTTCCAAAAATGTTAAATATTTTTATAGATTAAATATGTATAAGAATACTGACAAATAGTACGAGGATTTTTATTTAAGTGAAAATTAAAAAAAAATTAAAGTAAAATTTCAAAAAATATTCCTTTGAAATTGACCGGCCAAGTTTGCCAATACTACAGGAGCGATCTCCAATGTGCACCGGCCGGATACGCAAATTTGTATAGGGCAGACAGAGACATACAGTATACCTCGAGACAGCGATATTTCATATTCGTTCAGCATCTCGTGGTGCGTTGGTGCTCAGCGCATCAGCGCACCTCGGAGCCAGCCACCGCTGCATATAACATTGTCTTCAGTTCCATCAATCGAACTTTTAAGCTAAGATCCACCTGAATAGACAATAATAAGCTGCACGTGAAGAGGTAACAACACTCACACACGTCTAGCACACGCGAGTATTACCAGGTGAACTATTTTACCAGACTGGGATACTTTTTTAATTATTTCGATTCTCGGGTAGAAGTCTTGCCTTGTCAACTAGACTTTGAAGGCGTCAATGCCCACTATTGTTACTGGCGGTACATTTAAGATTACGTAATTCATTCATTCATTCGTATAGTTCTATTCAACAAATCATAATGATCGATGAATGAATATTAAAGAACGGGTGGAAGACAAAACTGTCTTTAGTTTCGTTAACCGATCTTTCAGGTTAAGAAACACTTGAACAGACAAGCTACTTAGACTATTTGGTAAAAAAAACTCTTCCAACTAGGGGGTTGCGGGTCGGATTCTGGTTGGAACCAAAATTTTCTAAAATAACTCTAGTCTTGATTTTTCTTTATACCTCTTAAAGAGCTTTTTGATTGGTTTAAAGAGATAACCAAGCCCATCAAGTTGTACTTTATATAGCGGAAGTACTATATAATACAATACCATCCCGTGATGAAGTAACAACACTCGCCCACATCTAGCCCATGTGAATATTGTTATTACACGAAGTTTTTTTACCAGACTGGGACCGTTTTCTTTTCGGGAACTATTGGGAATCAAATCCTTGGATCCATCGTTTTGCCAACTAGACTACGGAGGCTGTGGGTTGATAATGTCGGTATGATTTCAGGTCCTTTTCGTATTGAATACAAATATTAATTTTCATACTTTATTTTTTTGTGATTCTTCTTCTTCTGTTACGTCTTAAGCTTGGCGCACCGCCTATCTCTACCCTTTCCGATTCTGAGCCATGGTGAATGAAGTGCTTAAAGAGAATCCTGTAAGCTCGTTTTTTTGTCCGTCCGTCAAACTGAACCCCTTGCTCTTGTTAGCCTTCCTTCAACTGTCCTGTCCCTGTGATCACCAGCTTCACCAAACTTTTACCATTATTTCTAGCAGCATGCCCAACAATTCTTTATCAACATGTAGAAAGTCTGTCGGTTATATCCAATTCTTGGATGATGGAGACGTTGGTGCTCCATGAGATGTAGAGCATCCGCCCCCAATACCACATATTGATCCATCATGATTGTTTCCTTCATTCTTATTGTCAACTCTTCCACTCCATATAGTGCTATGGAGAATACTACACATTTAACAAACTTGACGGATTCAGGTACTTTTGCTATTGTGGAAATGAAATCACTTTTAAGTAGATCGATTTCCGAAAGAGGTCCTGCGACCGTATTATAAATCCGTGATAAAATAAAATCTCAAATCTTTTAAAAATGAACACGTAACGAATGGAATTCGTGCTCTTGAGCGATGGTTGTTTATTGCACTGATTTTCCGAAATATCTTGATAGTATTTTTAGAGGCCGGTTTCCGTCTTCTTTCCTTTTAATAACTTTTATCTACTTTTTCGTAATATATTTCAATTTGAAAAAAAAAGGTTTTCATCATTATTTCCATCACACCAAGATATTGTTGAGATAGGCAGAGAGAACAGGTCTTTACTTTATTCTATCCTGGCACACATATTTCCCTTCTACTTCGTTACACACGTGTATGCTGTCCTATTATAAAGACTGTTCACTCTTCCCTGTTTAAAATTTGATTAATTTGGTCATACCACGTTTTTGTTATTATTCTAAAACTTCTCAATAGACATTGATTTTGTAAAAATTTTAAGACGGAATTCATTTATGCTTTTTAAATTAAGTTTCCTAATCTCCTTATTGTGTTATATATTTTATTTTCTATACATTGTACACAACGTTCTCTCATTTCTATTATATTTATCTTAAATTCATTACTTTTTTGCAATGTCCAAGTTTCGCTTCCATACCTATAAGGGGGGTTTAAGATTCCTTTATGAACAGCCAATTTTGCTTCTTTGGAAACATTTCAGTCGGTAAACATATGGCATAACTTCCATTCGTTCTTCAATTTAAATGATATACGAGTATATTTTTCATCTTCTATCGCAAGGCTACTGATCAAATGTTCACCAGCCCTAGGGTTAAAACATCTTTCGCCCAAAGGCAAAATGCCTATTTAGCTCCCATAAAATACAATGGGGTGCCGAATTAAATAAAGCTAAAGTGAGGAAAACAGTTTAGGCAGTCGATCGGAGCGTGGTTGTTATTGCGACAGGAGTTCAAGTACTTGGGCTTGCAAGATGAATGACTTGTGGAAGAGTTTTGTGTGAGTTCTTGAGTGTGGTGTTTTTTGTTGTTTTATATTTTTATAAACATGTATTTTTTTGTTGTTTGATGATTGTGTGCGGTATATTGTGGGATGAATGTTTTGGTCTGTCTGGAGTGATAAAGTGTGAGGAGTTTGATTTCGCGTGATGTTTATATATGTAATTGAGTGTCACTGTTTGTCAAGTTGATAAGAATGTGCAACGGGGATTTATACTCGTATAATCCAAAATCGGAAAGAAGTATCGATTTATTTTTTCATGATATATGTCCTCAGTGAGATACAAGCAAAAGCCTAGTTTACTGGGGACATGACAAATGAAAGGCAACAAACCCAGATCCATTAAAATTGTGTTACCGAATTGAATTATCTGTTGTTTTTTTAGAAAATTGTGTATATTTCTTGTCATATATAAAAGAATAAAAATAAATATACCTTGATAAAGTTTCATGAGGGTTAAAATATTAGTTAAGGGTGGAATAATGTTTACGAAAGATGCCCTGTCTCGTGGTTTGCGAAACATGTAGAGCGGATATAAAAAGAGAGGTTGTAACCTCAAATTTCGTCAGATCAGTTTAGTTAATTTCAACAGTTTAAATTATTTTTAGGGGTTTCAACCCCATCGTACTCTACTATTTGAAAAGGTTTATCATTTAACTGTCTTCTCTTTTCCCTATTATTTAGCTTTTGACTCTTCAAAGAGCTCGACTGAAACAGTTCGTTATCTGCAATCGCATCAGAACAGTGGTGGTGACTGCAACCCTTATCACCTCGCGTGACCTGTCCTCGCTAGGCTGTTATACTTGTAAGTATGTAAAGCAGGGGTCTCCAAGCCTTACCAAGCGCGTGTTATACTCCAGCATAAAAAATGAATCCTGACTTCTGATCATAAAATGTCGTGATTTGTATTCAAGGTAGGATCTTATTATGTTCCAAACTTTAAAGCGAATGTTCCAAACTGTAAAGTGATGAAGACACGTAACTACTATCTTAAAAAATAATAAATTGGGCAATATTGCATAGAATTAAATTTATCTCTAAAAAGTTATGATTGAAAGCAAAAAACAAACCCCCCGCCCTTTAATAATTATAACAGGATAACTTATTAGTGGAACGTATAATATGAACCCTTGAAAACAAGTGGAACATATAATATGAACCTTGAAAACAAAAAAACCAATGAACATAATATTTATTTGAGTTACGAGTAAATAGCTCATTTAAAACCAATACAATATGTCTTAAAATGCTTTAAAATATAAACAAAGGAAGAGTTATGAAAGATATCGAACGGCATGTACCAATAGGAAATAAAGTCAATGGGTCATTAAGTCCACAAAAGTATTCTGATATCAGCTTTGATATATGGAAATGAAAATTGGACGAGGAAAAAGGCTAAAAGGAGTCGAATAAATATTGTAGAAATGCTTTAACTGTGAAGAATACAGAGGATGACAATATATGACAGAATACAAGAAAAATGTGATTAGAGATGAACGTGAACTTAAGATTGATTTTTTTCAAAGGCCAATTGTATATATTGCAGTTTAGAGAGAAAATTTTCCTCAAGGGCGCTCTAGCTCGCTATTATTAAACAAATCACGCCTGGAAGCTACAGCAGCGCCCAAGCGAATCATGTATTACACTTTTTTGTAAACAGTATAACTTTGCGCAATTATTGCCATGTGACAATCTCCTTTAACCAACAAGAAAGATGTCTATGAGGTCTGAAATGAAAACCAGATTGAAAACTTATTTAAAAATTTGGATTCTAGCGGGAATCGAAGCTGCGACCTCCTGGCTGAAAGATAAACGTCGTACTAACTAGGGCACGGAGAGCGTCGATGTGGAAAAAGGAAAAAGAAAACATTTTTTCATTTTTCCTTTTTAATATATTCAACTCTTATACATTTCAGATCTTTCAATAAGCTTATTTATATTTATACCCATGAAAAACAAGATTTGCTTTTGCCCTCAAAATAAGTCGAAATTGCACTTTTAACTTTTTCATCGTCTGTAAATTTCTTCCCTTGAAGTTTTTTTTCGTACATGGAAACAAATAATAGTCAGACAAAGCCAGGTCTGGGCTGTAGGGAGGGTGATTTAATGGTTGGAAGCTACAGTTGTTAAGAGCAGACAATGCAGAATTGATTTTGTGCACTGGTGCATTGTCATGCAAAAGCAGCACCCCTTTTGTCCATTTACCTCCCCGTTTCTCCTTCAAAGCTTCTTTTAATTGCATCAGCAGACCGGAATTGTACTTTCCAGTTATTGTGATGCCCTTATCTTTATAATCTATTAGCAGTATTGTTTTTGTTTTTTTACAGTTGTTGTTTTTGAAGTGACGTGAGCATTCTGGGTATTCACTTTGCACTGACTTTTGACATCCTTAGATGCTGATGGAGGATATTTAAAATGGTTGTAGGTGATACTCCAGCCATCCCTGCAAGCTGTTGTTTATTTGGGTGGGCATTTTCCAGCATAAGCTTTTCTACTTTTATGACTATGTTTGAAGAAGTGGCCTCAACAGGCCGTCCTGGTCGGAGGTCGTTTTCAATTGATTCTCTCCCTTACTTAAGAAGACTATGTCACTTTTAAACCATCATTTTTCCAAGACAACAGTCCCCGTAAACCGCTAACATCTCTTCCAAAATAAGGTGTTTTCTCTTGTTTTGTGAGAAACTTTATGACGGTGCGATATTCAATTTTTTCCATACTTTAAAATTAGACTAAAACTTGATGAATATACTCATAATGAGTTATAGTATCGGAACATGCTCGTGCGCACTACCTCTCCCTCCCTTAACCTCTTCATTCCGCGAATTTATTGACATTCACTCGTACGAGTAGCAGAGTAAAAAATACTAAAATAATTAATATAAGTTATCATAACATTCTTTAAAAAACTAAACAATTTTCTTTAAACTTATTCTTTTCTCTAAATATGATTTTATTTTAAATCAAATTTTACATTTTGTTTCATTAAAAATTTAATTATTTTTCTTAGAAAACTTTTTTTTTCTATGATATACTCGTACATACATCAGCGATTTACATAATACAAGAAAAGATATTCAATTTCAGATTTATCTCCAGGCTGTATTCTAGCCCTCAGGCTGTATTCTAGCCCCTCACTTTGGAGACCCCCAGTGTAGGGGACAGAGGGTGGATTAAAGTAGGAGCCAATGAATAAGGGGGGGGTTACCATTTCAACTTTTAACTCTCTAGTTTTAAAGGGAAATTAATTTTGATCATACAGGCTGGTTTTGCTTTCGCCAGTGTTGTAATGGTTAGTATTCCTCGTAAGAAAACATACATTTCGGCTTTGATTCTGGTTCCAAGCTATTTTACACAAATTTAACGTAACTGGTACAATTTTTTAAATTATTTTGCAAAAATATATGATTTAAATTTGTTTTTATTATTTATTTTTCATCAACGGTAGAATGTACAAATACTTGGGTTCTAGAAGATTGATATTTCTAGTTTAATAAATTGAATGTTAACTATTACCGGCAATATCTGATATCACTCTGTGTTATCATTCATGACTTTAGTGTGTTAGATTTTTTGGTGAAAATAAATAAATAAATAATAATAAAAATTATAGCAACATAGTATGTGAATAATATATGATACTCGTATATCCTGAAATAACACATATAATACTTGAATATGTTAATTGAGAAAGTGAATACATTTGAGATATCAGCTATCAAACGGTCTGGACTCATAACGTTTCCCAAATTTCGTGCGCCCTCACCAATAGGAGGATGAGACCAGCCGCGAGGACGTCAGATATTTTTTAGCTTACACCCTAGTACACGAAAATTAAAATATAAAAAAAGTTTAATTATAAATAAGCAGTCGATACAATTATACTCAACGTGTAAAAAAATTGTTAAAAATATAAACGCACATACAAACACAGCCTCAGGTTTACTGCGAGTAAATATAAAAAATAAAATTATAACATTTGCGTACGTTAGTTTTATTTTCGTAAGCCCCGAGAAATGTTTCATATAATCTTACATCCCTGATTAGGGATCACTCCGTTATCAATATTTTGTGCATCTGGCAACAAAACCGAAATTAATTAATCCTGAACACTAAGCTGCCTCTGCGTCTGCTGGTTCTACCGCAAGTGAGGCTGAATAATTAAACTGATAATTTCACTATTCCCGCCACATGATAAAACTACCCTTCCACAACACATATTCAGTCTATCCTAAGTTCTCGCTACAAGGATCGGAGATAGGCATGGTGTTGCCTGTTCGGAAAATATATAACTTATTTATTTAATTTTTTTGTGTACTTGGTTATACGTGATCCATCCGGCGCATTTATTGCTTAACATCTCCCCTTGGAAACATTAAGTTGCTGTAATCAAAGGTTATAGCGAAATGTTAAGTGTTAGTATCTTGTGGACAATACGGCCCAGTTTAGGGTCGATTAGAAAGTACTCAACCTCTTGTACGCTGATATCTCGATCTCTTCATCTTTGGCTCCAAGTAGCTGTCAATTCAAGGATAGCGGCCTCACCCCGGAAAAGCATGAACCAGCAGGCTAAAATTGGTGAAGAGGCAAAGAGGTAGGTCACTTTTGCTTCTGCATTTTTTCTATCATATCTCTCCTAATTCTTCCAACTTTTGTTTACATTAGTATATTCCAAAATTTCTACAACACTCCTGCTCTCGCTTAATATTCATTAGCAATAACAGGCGCATTTCCTTTGAGACCTAGAACTGCATCCTAAAATACTGTGTGTTGACAGCAGGGCTGGTAATATATACAACATGTATACAATTCCTATCTACTGCATCTACTGCGGTACGGAAGGCAATAGGAAACCACCACACTAAGTTTTCCAAGAAAATCACATGAATGTGCTTAATAATTTGTTGGTCTTAACGCTCTGTAGCTTCGAGGTCTCTACGTAGAATAAATCCGTGACAGATAAAAAAAAAGTTTAAATCCAAGTAAAAAAAAAACAAATAAATACCCAATTTCTAAACAATATACGTAGGTGTTTTTTGGGTGTGATAGGATTTTGAATTGGTCGCCAAGATCGTGCGATTTAACGTCTCTGGATTATTTTCTTTGGGGCTATGTTAAATCACAGGTTTGCACCAACAAATCCAAGACTCTTGATGAACTTGAGGCCAACATTTGTCGTGTTATTGGCGCCATACTGCCGGAAATGCTCCACCGAGTCATCGAAAATTGGCGTGATCGAATTGTCCAGTGCAAAAGAAACCGTGGTAGCCATTTGAACAATATCTTGTTTAAATCATAAACGGCATGAAATATTCTTTCAAATTAAACCTTCAGATCCTTTTTTGGTTTATTAGTTGCTGTTTTATTTTATTTTAAAGTTCAATCGTTCTTAATGGGAAACCCATCTTATGATCGGTTAAGGTACATAAGAGCCAGCCACGGTCAACATATGAATGAAATTATCTTCAAACAATAATTGTCATTAAACAACCTATCTTCTTCTTCTTCTCAGTGTCATGTCAGGTCCCACCAACGTTGGATATTACCTGAGAGTAGATATCTTTGTCTCCGGCAGCCCAAAAAAGATCCCCAACGCTCCTTATACCAGTCCAATCACGTATATTGCGGAGCCAGGAGATTTGCCTCCTGCCAACACCTGTTCGACCTTCTATTTTGCCTTGGATGATCAGGTGCAGTAATTTGTACTTTGCTCCTCTAATGACCCAAATAGGGCCATTAGAGGAGCAAAGTACCATGACCCAAATATGACACCAACCTATCAATTGAATTCAAATACACGGTCATTTAAATAATTTTTATGTGTTTTATTTAAAAAACAAATCCTATAACACCCAAAAAAACACCCTACATAACTACAGGAAAGTAATTAGTTTAAGAATAAGAAAGGGAAACAAATGTAATAAGGATGGAAGGGTATTTTGAGAGATTTAATATTTTTTCAATTCTTTTCACCACTTGAGGAAGTTCTTTCCACCATATAAAATGAATAATCATTTCATACCCCTCGCAGAATAGGCAGAGAAAACAGATCTCATTTTTTTCTATCCAAGTACACAAGTTTCACATTCGTCACATTTATACATTTCGTCATGTCCGGTGGACAGTTCTTTTCAGTTAAACTCACAGAATATTTTAAATATCTTCTTTTAGTAACATTTAGTGCTAACAAATTATAGCTGAGCCAGTCTTTCGCATGATTTATATTACACTCAACTTTTACATATGTGCATAGTATCTTTAAGATGTAAAAGTTAGATGGAATGGCATTTTTTTAAATATTAGGTCCTTACATATGAAATTGGCGTTTTGCCGTACTGGCAACTTTGATCTCAAATATCTTCTCTTTGGTTAGGAATTCCAAATTAAAATTTATACAGCTATTTACTCAAGTATTTGTGTTTCGAAAATTATAATTCATTTGTTTTTTCCTCAATTGTTTTTTTTCTTTGCGTCACTCAGTTTACAAAATGGAAAACTTGAAATATCAGTTCCACCGTGGCACCAGTGCTGCAGAAACGGCTCGAAGGATTAATGATGTGTATGGCGACGGTGCCGCAAAAGAAAACACAGTGCGTTTTTGGTTCCAACGTTTTCGTTCTGGAAATTTCGACCTGCAGAAGAAGCCCCGTGGACGGCCGGAGACCAAAGTTGATAATGAAGAATTGAAGGCTATTGTGGAAGCGGATCCATCGCAAACCACGTCCGAGTTAGCTGCAGGCTGCGGTGTTAGTGATAAAACTGTTTTAATCCACTTGAAGCAAATTGGGAAGGTGAAAAAGCTTGAAAGGTGGGTACCTCACGAATTGAGTGAAGCAAATCAACAAACGCGCGTTGACTGCTGCGTTGCATTACTCAACCGGCACAATAATGAAGGGATTTTGAATCGAATCATTACCTGTGATGAAAAGTGGATCCTGTATGATAATCGGAAGCGCTCATCGCAATGGCTGAACCCTGCCGAACCAGCCAAACCATGCCCCAAGCGAAAATTGACTCCAAAAAAGTTACTTGTGAGCGTTTGGTGGACTAGTGCTGGTGTCGTTCACTACAGCTTTCTTAAATCTGGCCAGACGATTACGGCAGATGTCTATTGTCAGCAACTGCAAACCATGATGGAAAAGCTAGCTGCTAAACAACCGAGGCTGGTTAATCGCTCTAGGCCACTGCTGCTTCATGATAACGCTAGACCACACTGCACAACAGACGGCTACCAAATTAGAAGAGCTTCAATTGGAATGTCTAAGACATCCACCGTACTCTCCGGACCTTGCCCCAACAGATTACTATTTTTTTCGAAATTTGGATAACTTCTTGCAAGGGAAAAAATTCAACTCCGATGGGGCAGTCCAAACCGACTTCAAAGATTTTATTGATTCCCGTCCGAATGGTTTTTTTAGTAAAGGGATCGATGAACTACCTATGAGATGGCAAAAGTGCATAGATAGCAATGGTACATACTTTGATTAAATAAATATATTATATTAAAAAAAATCAACTTTATGTTCCTCCCAAACAAAACGCCAATTTCATATGTAAGGACCTAATAGATTGCCGTATATTCAAATATTTAGTCGTCGACCATCATTGATAAATTTGATTGAGTTTTGACTTTGAAATATAGGCTATTCTGCATTTATTTTTGAACAAAAGAGTTGTGTATTAAATTAAGAGTTGTTCATTAATTTTATAAAAGGCGTTTAAAACGAGTATTTAATGCAAGAAAACCCGTACGCACTATACTCGTTACATAAAATGACTCCTAGCCCTGATATTTTCAAAGTAGAGAGTGAATTTTTTAGCAGAAATGTTGTCAACATACGTTTTCGCGGTAATGAGGGTTCCCGTGATGTAATATAATCTGCGGAATATGTTTTGTAAAAATACAAAATATTTTTACGACAAAATTTATTTTACAATTTATTCATTTTGACGGTGCTTAAATTATGTTTTCAGATCTAGGGTAAGTGTATAAAATTGAAAGGAAAATATAAGATTTGATTTAAGCTTTCGATACAACGTTTTTTTTTTAAATATTCTGTAACATTTGAGTTCACCCTTCGTAAAGTCACTTTGAAAATGAATTTTTCCCCAATTTTATTATGACAACTCTGCATATAATCTCATTATATACATAAATGTAAACGAGTACAGGACACCCCCGAAAACTAAACTATTTGCCAGCACGGAATATTAAATAACTTTGTTGGCTGTTGTGAGGCCATGAGCGCTATACCAAAAATTATCTTAAAAAATTAACATATATACGAGTATAAATATTTGTTTTGTTTCTTCTATACGACCAATATTAACAGAGTTAAAAAATGTTTGAAGAGCTACCGTATTGAAATTAGATGAATCAAGCTGGCTAATAAACTTAGCCAAGATATTTACAATGTCAAATTTTCAGAAAAGTTTAATCGAAAACGAATAAAATCCACAAAAATTGTTGAGACCTTATGCAATATATAAATTTTCAATCGAAATCTACCTTAAAAATACACGATTATTCTATTGTAAATTGACGCTTTTTTGTTAATTCGAAATGAATACCACCTGTAGCATACGTCAAATAGAACAATCTGTCAATTAAAAAAAGTGGAACACCCTTTAATGGTAATAACAGCAATTAACACTCAACGGCATAAGTATCTTGTCACACTTGTGACGTATCTGCCGAAACTTGGCGGACGCCCGCGGCCGGGATCACGCAGGCTCCGGCAGCCATGAATGGATACTAGAGGCCTCGGGCGATGAATAACTAAAAGGACATGTTTATGGCAACACCAAAATACCATTAACAGTGGTAATTGCCAAAGGGATAATGTGGGGTTGACTTTTTAGAAATTGAAAACAATAATAGTTGTCCATGGTCCTGGAAGCTTATTGTCTGTCCACACTCATTTTTCTCTACATTAACGTGGTCGAACGTAAAATATGTGTTGAAAACGGATTATTACGTGTATGAATACTGATTATTAAGTGATAGTAAAAATATAACATGAGTTAATACAAAAATGAAACTTATTTCATGCTTAAAAAAATAATTAATAAACAATATTTGCACTTAGTACATGCATATACTATATACCATCACGGCGTTTCCCTGTCGGGGTAGAGACGAGAAATCGCTCAACTTTTTTATTGCGAGACATTTCTTTTTCATACATCTTCTCAAACAACTTTTATGATTTGGTTAACGATTCGGATTTTACATTTTCTTCATTATAAATATTTTTCTTTCACTTGATTTAGTCATACTTTCCTTGGTCTTCCTCTACCACATCTTCTACTCACATTTACACTGTATATTTATTTTATTAGTCTTTCTTCATTGATTTCTTCTACATACACAAACCATTTCAGAGCGCTCTTTTTCATTTTACTCAACACATCACATTCCTCCCTAATCACTTCATTCTTTATTCCGACAAACATTGTCACCCCATGTTTTCTTCTCAGTGCATTTAGTAAATCAAATCTATCACTTTAAGGGCAACCGAAAAACAAGTTATGTATAGCCTCTTCGTCCAAATCACATTTGTTACTGCCATCCTCCACAATACCCATTTTGTTATGTTACCACAAAGTGGCCCATTTGTAAGCGACACATGATTGACACTTGCCTCTTGTTTATTATCACTGTATTAATGCGTACAATAATTTTCAACAAATTCAAATTCATGATTCGGACACATTGAAGAGAGTGGAGAGTAGATGAAGTTGGCACGAAATTCGTTGTTTATAATCGCACGTGTTGCTCAATAGTAGAGCACATGAAGAGGCAACGATACTCGTACACATTTAGGGCCGTATTGTTACTAGACGAACTCTTACTAGACAGGACTCGAAACCCCCGGATAGTAGTCAAACATTTCACCAACTAATGAATGAAAAAACTAAATAAATATTAAGGCTTATTTACAGGCTTGTATGTAATTATTTATTTCATGGAAAGAATTTATCCATTTATAACACATTTTACTCGCTTGATATTTTTGCTAACCAATTACGTACAATTGCTATTACGAGTATGCTTATTTGATATTTTAAAGTTACTTGCGTAAATAGGATGCTGCGCTTTAAATAAGAATTGAGATGGTTTGGTCATGTATAAAGAATAAATGCTAAATCATTTACAAAAAACAATCTGTGCAAGTAGCATGGAAATTAAGAGAATTTCAGGAAGACCTAGAAAAACATGGCACAGTCAAATTAATCAAATTTTGAAGGAGGGAAAACCCTTTATAATAAGAGGGTATGCATAACGAGGTCGTCGTTGTTACTAGGCCTTTCAACGTCAATTCAGTTGGAAAGCAAGGCTATCTCATATAATTTTGTTTTATTTGTCCATTCTCTTTGTTAAATGAGTGACAATTACCCACCAGCAAACTCACCGGCCACACCGCTGGATTCAATGGCACACCAAAGTGAGACGAACGGAGCACACTAGCTTGTTTTTTCCTTTTTTTTTTTTTTTAAGAACTGATATGACTTAAGTCATAGGTATCCTCATACGTCCGAATACTAGGCGGAGAAAATGCCTGTGTCATACGATGAAAGTAGGACAGCGTGGGGTTCGAACCGGTGAGCTTTCGCCAAGTCCAGTGGGTAACCTCGCGGTCATGCATGACGAGGTATATGGACTCGGCAGAAGCGAAATATGAGTGCCAGAATAGAATGAAGTGGAGATATGTTTCCCTTTTCCTATTCCAATAGGGTGATGATGGCTAGATTATAGTTAAAGTTTAAAAAAACATTATTCTAAATCACCAAAAAATATTAACTTGATATTTCGTGACGAATGTAACTTTTTTATATTAATCCGTCGGAATTTCCAACAGGCTAACCATCCATAAAGTCTAAATGAGGCTTATTTCTCCATAATATCATCGCATGCCAGAGACAAAAGAGATTATAAGGATAAACGCAAGTATACCATCGACAGTCCTCTTCTTACTCGAGCGGGAAGGCACCATGGTGTGTTAGGGAGTTCCCCATTCAATTATTGATTTTTAAAGCTGTTAAATGCATCTATTTTTAGACACCTCCGTTTTTATTGAAGGTACATATTCTCGATTTGCAAAGAAAGCACATTGTTTTAATTATTTAGATTGTTATCACGTTTTATACACGAGGAATTATTTTGAGTTTATTATTGAAAAATATATTAGAAAGAGTATGACAAAATGAAATGAAATATTAAAAAAAATATTTAGAAAATTGAGAGTTTGTTTTGAACGAATTGAAGAAAACCCTCTAAGCCATTGCCGGCAAAGCTAGGGTTGTAGAGCCAGCAAAAAAATACTTCAGATATTTTATATGTTCAACTGCAGCTGGAGTCGAAACTCCAACTGCAGTTTCGACTCCAGCTCTGGTTCTATCTCCAATGAAAGAAAATATTTTTTATTTATTTATTTTCTCAATACAGGTTTAGCCCAATTATATTGAAAAACACAAAAATTGTTAACAAATAAAATTAAAAAAATATGTATACAATATAATGCATATGCATACACACATACATACACTTACACACGTGCGTACACATACATACTGGTATATTCAAAGTTACTTAAATACGTTTATGAGTGCTTCATAACGCCTTTAATCTTGGGAGAAAATTTTCTTTTGTTTTTGGCAATGTGATATGAAATATTTTAATATCCGAAGCAGTCCCGTTCTAAAAAGTTAAGGCCCTTCTAACAGGTATAGCATCTGGAAGACCCATTCTTGCATACGTGATTGAGAACAGTTCTTAGCGGCACAGTCTAGTGTAATTGTTAGGAACGTTTAACGCTCTTTGTAGTAATGCTGGACAGCTTACAACTTTTTAAACGAGTCTGACGACGTATACCAGGAGAAGTAGATATCTCCGTACGCTCAAGGAGTTATACCCGAGCATGCCCAGCAGAAACTTAGTAGGATAAAGCTATGGATATACATCAAACTCTCTCATATAGAGATATCGTAGATATTTTTTGTACCTTCTCCACCATGAGTGAGCTCTGCGCCCCATCATAGGTCTTTACTGGAAATACGGTTTTTAAATTTTATAAATATTTCGCAATAGCTCTATAGTTTCGTATACAAGTTACCATTAAGAAAGGTTTTATTATAATGTTTCCGAATTAAGCCTTGTAATGTTGATTGAATTTAAGTAATTGTATTTGATATTTTTTATTTGCCGTGTTGAACAATACATTGGTGTTACAATGAATCATATTTTGAGAGGTTTATATATCCAGAATGATTATTTTTTTGGGATATGCAAGACACTTAAGTGTCGTTTATTATCTCAATAAATAAAGAATAGGATGATATGCACAATTAGATGTAAGACCGTGGCTGAAGCAAAATACGTGTGCCAAGTAAGAATAAAGTGGAGATCTATTCTCTCTGTTTATCCCAATAGGGAAATGTCGTGATGGGGGATGATAATATGTAGTTTCTTGTAACAATATCATAAATACAGTTATATCTTATACAGGTGTACATTACAGTTATATCTTATACAGGTGTACATTACAGTTATATCTTATTCAGGTGTACATTACAGTTATATCTTATACAGGCGTATATTACAGTTATATCTTATACAGGTGTACATTACAGTTATATCTTATACGTGTGTATATCTTATTAAAAACATAAATACAGGTAAATTTACAAGTTAATTCAGTACTACGCTTCAAGTGAGAAGTAGTTCTTATATAAATACATAATACATACATAAAACTAGGTCGTTTCTCTGCTTGGGTAGGCATAGTACAGAGCGCCAGACTTTTCCATCTCGACATATATGATATATTTCGTCTCTTCCACATCCATACACTATTCCATGTATCTCCTACGATATTTCTTATTTCTTACATTTCCTTCTTTCAAAGTATCATTAATTCGATCCAACCATACCTTTCTTAATATTCCTATACCACATCTTTCACGAGCTCCTCCTCTCTGACATTTCCATTTCCTTCTTTCAAAACATCATACACTCGATTTGACTATACTTTACTGAGCTTTTTACACTACTACGGTTTCCACTGCCTTTTGCACTGCATATTTATTTTGTTGTCTCTTCATTAATTCGTTCCACTTGCGCAAACTGTTAAAGAATATCAACACCTTAAATTCACGTTCATCCCTTATCACTTTATTTCATATTGTGTCATATATCGTCACCCCGTCTATTTCATATTGTGTCATATATCGTCACCCCGTCTATTTCATATTGTGTCATATATCGTCACCCCGTCTATTTCATATTGTGTCATATATCGTCACCCCGTCTATTTCATATTGTGTCATATATCGTCACCCCGTCTATTCTTATGAGTGTGCTCAGTTCTACAATACAACATATACATGGCTCTTTTCCCATATGTAATATTATTTGATTTAACACGGGCCTTAATGAAAAAAAAAACACATTTAAAATATATGTTCCGTTTTCTTTTTGATTGTGAAAAAGAATTTACGGAAGAGTGAAATAAATCTGCTGGCAAATAAACAAAATGCTTACCGAGGCGTCTTCATTTAAGAAGGCGTTACTCTTTGTAGGCTCAATAGACGAGCAAGGAGTAAACTTTTTTTTTCAAAAGACTTAACGTGCTTCCAAGAGATACGTTTTAGTTTCGTTATGAAGTGTAAATTCGTGCATAAATATAAATTCAAGTAGCGTTTTTGAAAATCTCTAGAATTTCGGAGCTTCGCTTAAAATTATAATTTAAAAATTTCAAGAAGTTTGCTTCGAGTGTTAGAGGTCTAATTAATTGGAACGGAACATTTAAAATAACTCTTGACTTAAGTTTTCACGGGTTTTAGATTTTTTTTTAATTTGAACCATTTATTTTGGTGCTCCTTATTAATATAACAGTATAATATTTTTTTACACGTCAAATGAATTTCTTGTTCTCTGTTTTGAAATCTAACTTGCCTATTTCTAATATATTTTCTTTAAAGTAGAACTAAGAAATGAATCTTGTGATAGTTTGGCCACAAACTAGAATTAAGAAAGGAACCTTGAGGTGGTTTTGTCGCAAAGTAGAATTAAGAAAGGAACCTTGAGATGGTTTGCCTGCGAAGTAGTATTAAGAAAGGAATCTTGAGATGGTTTGGCTGCAAAGTAGAATTCAGAAAGGAGCCTTGAGGTGGTTTTGCCGCAAAGTATAATAGTATTAAGAAAGGAACCTTGAGATGGTTTGCCTGCGAAGTAGTATTAAGAAAGGAATCTTGAGATGGTTTGGCTGCAACGTAGTATTAAGAGAAGAACCTTGAGATGGTTTTTGTCGCAAAGTAGAATTATGAAAGGAACCTTGAGATTGTTTGGCTGTAAAGTAGTACTGACAAAGCAATCTTGAGATGGTTTGGCATCATTAGAGGAATCTTGAGATGGTTTGGCATCATTAGAGGAATCTTGAGATGGTTTGGCATCATTAGAGGAATCTTGAGATGGTTTGGCATCATTAGAGGAATCTTGAGATGGTTTGGCATCATTGGGGGAATGAGTGGCAAAATACATATCAAACCAGAATATTAAGAATTCGTCCATTTGTATGGAACCTTTCAAAATATCGGAATTAGTTAAGGTTTCAGTCAAGTTTTCATTTCATCTTTCTGGTTGGTTGGATAAAATTGTAACATGGCAGATCATCGACCAGGCTGTAAAAAATACAACACGATACATTCAGGAATCAAACACGACCTCCGTCGCCTAATTGGTAAGATGTTTGACGCACAGCCCAAGGGTTGTGGATTAAACTCCCAATACTACCTCATTTATTTTGAATTGTTCCAGTGTAATATTCACTAATGGCATCGATTACATTTTTTCTGGTAGATTAGAACAGATTGTCACAAGGCAATAATCCCTGTACTGTATACAACAAAAGTATAATACAAGAGTTATACATAAGTAAGGATTTTTCGACATGCCTTTTTGTTATTTGAATTTTTGAAAACCGAATACTATTGCAACTTTTTAAAACCGTATCTGAAAATGTGACAGTTCCCACTGTAAATTTGGTTGTAATATAATATTCCCAACTGGAAATACGAACATAAAATGTCGTTTTCTGGAAGTAGTAAGACGCACTTATATCTGTTTTTTTTTAAATACAAAAGGGTTTTGCTCTGGTTTTAACTTAAGGCTGCGTTCACATATTTCTGATAGTTTGGAAAAAATACCAGGAAGAAGCAATTAACACGCCAGATAATACAGCATATATTACATAGTAAATATATGTCCGAAAAGTACTAGTGTTTCTCGATAGATAGCGTTGGAAAAATATTTTGTTGCTTAAATCATTCCAAACATGCTGAATGTATTTTATTGTGAAAGGTTTGCTTTTTTACTACAGCAAAGGAAAAAATACCACATAAACAAAAACGATATGTATACGACATGTAGTCAACGTATGGCGACATGTAGTAAACGATTAAAGTATGCATCAAATATGGTTTAACAGTCCATAATGGTGATACAACACTTGACGATGGTGTACGCTCTGGAAGCTCGATTTCTACTGATGACGACCAAATTAAGAGATAAACCGATATCGGTCATTCTACGATAGAAGATAGTAAGATAATGCTAAGATAAATAAGATTAAAAAAAAACACCGTACACGAACGTTTAGTGCAATTTTGTGTTTGAAGTTGACCTAAAAATACGAAATTTATCTGAACAACCTATTATATTACAATCAGGAATCGAACAAGAACTCTGGGGTAGAAAAAAAGCGTTTTATCAATCAGATCACAGTGGTGACGGCCTCTGTGGCTTTGTTGGTAAGACATGTCCTCCACCCTGGTGGCTGCAGATTCGATTCCCGTTGGGACTTAGTTTTTTTATAAAACGATTCCTGTTTGGTAATCACTTAAAAGCTTCTTTAACATCTCTCTGATTGGTTGGAAGGGATTTTGACATGGCAATGAATCCACCAAGTTTTACTGCATACAACGAAAGTTTTGTAAACTAATACAATACAGTGGTCGTTAATATTAAGAATACATTCGATTATATGTAGTTGATGCTTCCTTAAAGCTAAAACACAAAAAATTACATAAAAACTATAAAAATTGTAACAATTACAAACTTTTTATTTTATCTCTAATTTATGCGGGAAATATCAGGACTGATTAAAAATTCAACGTGAATTGTGATCTTCGATCGTATCTGTGGGCCGTACAAGTAGAGACTTGGGATGATTTATGTGAGCACACCGCCGCACCGGTGCGGCGCAACCTTGATACTAAAATCATGGCTTTACAAAGTAACACGTTTTTATTGTCACGATACAATAGTTTTTCTTAAGGGCTGTTACTTTTGCTTTACAAAAAGATAGTTTGAAAGTCTAATAAATATCGTCGTGAAAAACTAACACATATTTTAGCCGTTCAATTTTCGTTTTTTTTGATAAAATCATTTTCACTTTGTATTAGGTGTTAACATAAGTTGTGCACGTTTTTTTTTAAATTTAAAAATGAGCACCAAAAGTAAAACAAAATGGTTAAGGTTATACGTCATTCGAAAGAACATTTTCTGTTCTACAAGATATTGTGTTTGCTTCAACGTTCGGCAATTGATTTTTGTAGTTTTCATCCAAAATATGTGGAACTCAAACGCCGAACTTCTGGACTTTTCCCATTGATTTTAGATGGTGGTATATAGTCATGTGACTGCAATTCATCTCCTTAGCCAACTTTACGGTGGTTTGAAGGGGATCTTCATGAATAATATGGTTTAAGCGGTCCTCATCGAAGTCCACTGGTCGTCCGGAAAGCTCCATGTCTTTCAGGTCGAAATTACCGTCTTTGAAACGTAAAAACCATTGACGAGCTGTCCTTTCAGTCATAGCATCTTCACCGTACACTTCGCAAATATCGCGAGCAGCTTTGGCAGTTTTATTCCCTCGATTGAACGCGAACAGAAGGAGGTGTCGAAAATGGTCCCTTTCGTCTACTTGACATTCCATTTTGAAGGTTTGTAATCAAATAAAATAATATATGAAATATAAAAGCAAACCCAATTTCATGTAGAGCAGAAAATTTTCTTTCGAATGACGTATAACATTTACCATTTTGTTTTACTTTTGGTGCTCATTTTTAAATTGGGATAAAACGGACACAACTTATGTTAACACCCAATATATGAGTTTTTATGCATGTATTTGTTTATCACATACCATTTAATTTAATACATTAATGCACATTTTCGACTTGTTATTATATTTCACTTTTGAATCGTATTTTTATGATATTCAATGCATTAATTATGCCATATTTAATACTACAGAATAGTGTCTTGAACTTATTTTTATGACATTTAATATTTAACACATGTTTATATACCATTAAATGCTTTTGACTTGTTTTTATGATACTTCATATTTTAAACCTCTTTTTATGATATTTCGTATTTAAGACGCGTTTAGATTTTATTTAACGCTTTAGAATTTTTTCATGAGATATCGTATTTTAAACTTATGAAATTTCATATTTCAGACTTGTTGACATAACATTTCACGCTTTAGAGATGTTTTTGTAACATTTAATGCTTAGACATGTTTTTATGATATTTCATGTATTGAACTTGTTTTTATAACATTTATTGTTAAAGACATGATTTTATGATAATTAAGACATGTTTAATGATAGTCCATGTTTTAAATTTCACATATTAAATTTGTTTTTATCATTGAATGTTTGAGGCATGTTTTTACAACCTTTCATGTTTTGAACTTGTTTTTGTAACATATTGTAATTAGCAAAGATTTGTGCTGAAATTAGTTATTACAATAGAGCATACATAATAAAATAATTTGTTATTCCATAACATTGATCCCCACAAGTGTTTCTTTTTTTTTTCGAGGCTCTCTTAATATTTGTCAATAAAATCCAGGTTTTTATGAGGTCCAATTGATATCATGTTTCTTCAAAAATGTGTGTGGTATATTTTTATGAAGTCCAATTGATATCATGTTTCTTCAAAAATGTGTGTGGTATATTTTTATGAAGTCCAATTGATATCATGTTTCTTCAAAAATGTGTGTGGTATATTTTTATGAGGTCCAATTGATATCATATTTCTTCAAAAATGTGTGTGGTATATTTTTATGAGGTCCAATTGATATCATGTTTCTTCAAAAATGTGTGTGGTATATTTTTATGAGGTCCAATTGATATCATGTTTCTTAAACAATGTGTGTGGTATATTTTTTATTATTTTAGTGCTCTTCGAACAAGTTTATATAATTTAATTATGATTGGTTCACAGAGTCAGGAGAAAAAAAACAGCAGAAATGCTAAGGCACCCTGGCAAAATATTAAAAATATAAATGAGTGGCTTATTTCAAACGCGGATCATCAACGCGGTTCAAAAAATGGATTAAAAAAATATGACACTTCCTGCAGTGACACACCGTGTTTTTCCTGGTTTTGCATCGTCATTTCTAATCTCTGTTCTTCTCCTGGCCAACGATGATTCCGTTAAATATATAATCTTTTTTTTTTTGTTATTTTGGTATTTCATATTTTTGTTTTCTTCACCAATAATGCATAATACAAACTCCCCCATTTTTAACACAAGAATATGTATGGTTGGTTGGGAAATTGCCCACTTGGTAATTAATCAGCCAAATTATGCCCTTTATAATGAGTCGAAGAATTCTCTTATTTCGAGTAGCATGTTCTTACATGATGGAAGAGTTAGAGGGATATCGAACGGCTTGTAGCGATATGAAGTCGATGTGGCAGTAAAATACATATACTCAAACTGAATAGTATCAAAATCTGCTAAGATGACACCTCACAATAGTATTTTGGTGCTAGCTCTGTTTTTTTTAACCTACCGAGTTTATTGTAATGTGGCAATCTCTTCCAACCAACCAGAAAGATGTTTTTATAGGCCTTAAGTGTTAACCAGACTGAAATCCTATTTAAAAAAATCTGGGTTCCAGCGGGGATCGAACCCGCAACCTCTGTTGTATGGGGATAACAAATAACTGAATAAATGCTGTAGTATAGCACGATTTGGATATGTGGAACAAATTAATAAAAAAACCATCAAAATAGATAAATAGTGCAAATGTGGTTGGAAGTCGTGTAAAAGGAGACCAAAGAAATTGTGGTTGGATCAAATAGTGATAATCTGAAAGAAAGAAAAGTAGAAAGTCAGAGAAACAGTAAAATCTGTATTAGAAAGCGTATGGATGTGGAAAAGGCGAATAATGTGTGTCGAGATAGAAAAGTCTGGCGCTCTGTCTTCTCTGCCTTCTACGACACGAACATTGCGTGATGGTATGGATGTGTGTATAATGAGGTTTTAAATAAATAAATTATTACACTGTTTTATACTAAGTTTTATACTATGTGTAAGGAACACCACAATCAGAGTGGTCTGTGAGGTCCAAGATGTGGTCAGATAGGGACGACAGCGTCGACGATACTGGTACCAACATGTACAGAGAATGAATTCCACAAGAATTCCATACATAGCTCTGCATGGGGGGCCGGATAGACGGCGTCCACCAGGGAGACCCCCGAAACGGTGGAGAGATAGCTGGAGCTCAGCGTCACAGGAGGACAATTCTGCAGTAACAGACTCTTGAGTCTATAGAAAGTTTAAGAAGAAGAAGAAGACTGTTTTATAATAAACGTCACTGTAATTTGTTTCATTAAACAATGTTAATTCGACTTTATTTACCCTACCGGTTTCAAGGCTTTCACCTCATTATCATGGGAGCACAAACAAGACTGAGATTGAGACTTGTTTGTGCTCCCCTGATGATGAGGTGGAAACGTTGAAACCGGTAGGGTTATACCGTTAAATGAAGTGGAATTAACAGTGTTTGATAAAACAAATTACAATGTCTTCAGATATAAATCGATTCCTTTGAAACCATGGTTTAACATTATAAGAATGAATAAGATAGAAGTGTCTGTTATTTGTCGTTTGCGGACAGACCACTGCATGGTGGCTAGTCACCTTTACAGAATGGGTATTGTAGAGAATCCCGGCTGCGAGTGTGGTCTGGATGATGAAACTTTAGACCCTGTTTTTTTCGGAGGTCCTTTGCGAGATATATTTGATTTACTAAACCCCATATCTTTGCTTCGTCCGATAAATGTTGCGTTTCTTCTTTCTTCGAGTAACTTTTCCATTAAAATAGTTTTATTGTATTGACTCGTATAATTTTAAAAAGTCTTTGATTTGCCTATTTATTGCCTACACAAATCTGCCTATTGATTGACAATTTAAAATAAAATTTCACACAAAGTGCATACAAAAATGTAATAAAACTTTTAAAACCATCGCCGACACTGTCAAACGAAATGTATTTCGCGAAAAACGTGATTTTTTTCGAAAGTGAATAGCTTCCGCTCGAAATATTAAAGGCTTCAGATGCATATAGAGTTAAATGCGTCCTGGCAGCCATGTTTTTTTTTTAATCATACTGGATTCACATAAAAATAAAAATCCATACTCTCTGTCAGAATCATGGACGTGGCTCTTCTTGGAAATAGTACTTACTCGAAGAACTTCCATAGAAATTCTTTAACGATACACTAGACGCTTTTAGTGTAAACGATAATTCTGACGAACGAAGTTATGAGAAAGTCAGTCGTTTGAATATGGCATATTTTGTGCATCTTAAGAATGAAAATGTCACAACTCAATTTATTTTTATTTTTTCAAGATCTTCTAAGGTTTTTAAACATTGTTCTTTTCAATATTTTTTGAGATGATTTTGTCAATTGTGTTATCGTTAACGTAAAACTACACTTAAAAGACCTAGACCTATTGACTCGGAAATCGATTCCACTATTATTAACAGATTAAAAATATTACACAATAAATACCATATATGGTAGGTAAATTGAGTGTCAGGATATAAATGTTGTGGCTAGTCATAGACAGTGGATTTATGAATTATCTTGAGGTTTTTCTCAACTAGTTGAAAAAAACTTCTCACCCAACACCTTACATGTGAAGAAACAGCTGGTGATCTACCTCCCAACAACGATTTTCCCCACATAACAGATTCAAGATCTACATCAAGAAGAAGAAGAATAACTCACAGGGCAATCTCAATATTTAAAGAGATGTTTTAATTTCCTATCTCATATTTCTCTTGATCCAGAGGTTTGAGGTTGGATATACTAAGGATAAAAAGTTAAGTTATTTATTTTTTATATTTTATCTTTAGTTAAGGCATTAACATTGTGGAGGTTTAAAGACATTGTAATTTGTTTTATCAAACACTGTTTATTCCAATTTTTTTGTAACAGTAAAATCCTACCGGTTTCAAGGTTTTCACCTCATCTTCAGGGGAGCACAAAACATACTGAATTCCATTTGAACTGTTACCGAGATACACGCTTCTAACAATTAACATTCGGGTAGAGGACTGGTGGTGAAGGGAGGGTGAAGGGAGGGGGAATGAAGAGGGAAAGGAAGGGATGAGACGATCTCGGCCAGCAGCGGAGAGATTTTGAGGTATATCATATGTGTTTGCCAGATGTTCACCTCGATGCACTGACTCAGAAATTTCTAGGGCCTCCAATCTGTCCGATTTATTTCCGTTACTACTGATATGTAAGAATTAGGCATCATCGACAGAAAATGGGTGATTTTCACGGTAACAATGATTAGCCATTTCAGAATAAATTAAAGGATTTTTTAAGGCGAAATCTCTTTTCAAAAGATCTTCCTGTCTTTCCTATATAGAAATTATTACAGTCAGCACATAACAGTTTATACACACCACTGTTGCTAAGTATTCCATTTTTGCCTTTCCCGTTAAATAAGAGTTTCCGGAGATTAAAATTAGTGTCAAAAGCTGACTTTATGTGACTTGGATTTTTTTTGGTTATTTAGTAAGTGTTTTTTATAATAACCGTTAAAAAAAAGTGAAAAAAAAACAGTGTTTGATAAAAAAAATTACAATTGAGTTATTTATGTAGAATTGAGTTGTAAAACCAATATAAAATTATTGAAAACATATGTTTTTTATTTACTGAACGTTATCTCACTAACACTTGGCTGTGGATTTAAAAAAAATAGTCGCTTTAAACCGTTTTGTGGAAACGCGATCAATTTTGATTGAGATTATGAATTTCTTCTAGCAGTAAATTTAAAAAAATAAAATAACGTGGAATGTTAAACAAAACCACACAATACAAGATATTTATACTTACGTATGTGTGTAACAATATGTGTTATACTCGTTACGGTTAAATAGTTATTATTAAATTAATATCATAGTTAGAAGACGTTTATTTTCCAAATATTCATTGACAGCTGTCACTTCTTGATATGATTATGATATATAAAATTAAAAAAGCAAATAATGCATTTATTTAGATGTCACTTTATTGTTGAACAATAAAATATGAATGTTAAAACGAGAAAGCAATTTGTTGCGAGTAAGAATATTTGAATCTTCTAACATTTATAATACTAACACATAAATTATAAGAGTAACATATCCCCCTTACTCACTTTATACTGTTGCTTTGAATATGAATCAATTAAGTTGTTAATAGTTCATATGAAGTTTTCCAAATTATAAGATTACTATAAAAATACCTGCAGATGCTTAAAGGATACGATACTCACATCAATTGTAACGAGCAAGCTAGACTCTAAAGAAGCAGCAATACGAAGACACCATGAAGTAGCACATAGATGACCACAACCTCATATTGAATAACAATATCCTGGCCGTCCTTTTCCCACCGAACAGGTCACTGACACATTGACGTGTCTCATTGTCAAGTTTTTGGAAGTACGAGTTGTTGACGTTCAATAGCTTCAATTCGATTAATTTTCACTCCAAGAAAGATATTCCGTAACTTTCATGTATAGAAAAGTAGTCTTCATTGAGATATTTAATTTTATAGTTATATAAATTTAGTTCACGCTGTTATCAAAAATATTTTTTATTTTCGCCAAAAATAGTACGATGTTTTTTTACATAAATATTTTTATAATGAAATTTTACGATTGAAAATATTAACATAATGTTTTTGGCAATAAAACAGAAAAAAATCAGCCGGTCTACGGTATAATTCATTATATATAGACCAATGTCCTGGGCCATCCCATCACACTAGAGGGGTCTCCTAGCCGCTAGTTAAAGGCCCTTAAGAGTTAAGACCCTTCTAGCAGGCATAGCGCCTGTTAAAAGGACCTTTACTATTGTGAACGGGATATATTTCATATCACAAGTAAATGATTTTTATTCGAATACGCTAGAAAACACTCATTAACTTATTTAAGTGACTTTAGAGTATTTAAAAAAAAATGTTAACAATTTTAGTAAATTACAATGTAATTGGGCTAAGCCATTTAATTTTTAAGCCATCTAATTTTTTACGTAAAATGTACTGGGTGTATTTTCAACTGTGCTACATGCAAATAAAATACGAGTATATTATATATTCACTATAGATCATTTTAAAATTCACTCATATATTTTTTTTGTTTACTCGTATGTTGTTATTTTTTTAGAATCCTTTCATGCGCAAGGGACAGCCCCGGACCTTGGCCTGTTGTGTGCTATTGTATGTGTGTAATTCTGACCATATTTTGTTTGAGTCATGTCCATCTTTTAATGTTTATATTTTTGTACAATAACATCTAATATTTAAAATATGTTTTGAGGCTTTCGAGGTTATCCGTTTCAGTCTTGTAACGTGTTTCGGAGTGTTGTACCTAAGAGTGTTAATAATCACCCATGGAAAATTTGATTACGAATAACACGCCCTGAAGATGAAAACTTCAACGTTTTCGAAACGTCACCATCATAAACCAAACCTTGTGGCAAAACTATGTAACAGACTTATTTTAATTTGTATTATTTTTTAAGGTCGAAACAGGTCGTACATTGTGAGAAAATAAAAAAAAAATATAATCTGGCGAATTCGCATATTACGATACATTGTAAGTTATACATATTGATATAAAAATATTAACAAATAGTCAGCGTTATGTTACTTTTAATATCGAAGCGCGACTTATCAGAGCTTCGGGTAGCACGGTGTTTGTGAACTCGCGGGTAGGTAACGCGGCCACCTTGCCTAGGCAGTGGGTAGTCGGCAGTGCTAGTGAACGCACCTTTGCGGGGGAATCGAGAGCGTAAAGCAGTCCATATAAAAACAGTTCGAGATATATTTTAACAAAGTTGGTAAGGAACGCTCTTGGGTGGTGTTTTATTAAAAAAAAAAAGCTTTAGTTATACGTGTTTAATGATTATTGAAATTATGCAAATTTAAAGGGTCGATTATAAGTGAATTTCGTGTGTTAAAGAAAAGTGTTAAAACATGTTTTGTGAAATTTTTAAGTGAAAAATAATTACGAGGGGTTGTTTTTTTTTTGTTCGAAAATAAAGAAAAATCGTAATTAAAATATCTTTTTATGTTTATATATGAACGGTTTTTTTAATTCTTGTTTAATTTTTTTCACAAATTTATTTATTTTTAGTCTTTTAGGAGATTGTGATTATTAAATATTTTTTAAATTTAGCTTTTGTAATTAATTTTTATAAATGTGATACGTGTTTTTGTGACATCGCTCTTAAGACTTTTAGGTTCGATTACTGGTGAGTCCATTTTTTTTAAAAAACAATCTTTGTTTTTTGTTTCAATTTATACATAAATTTGTCTGATTTGGAATAAGAGAAGCTGAAAATGTTAGAATGTCTGCAATAAAAATAATTTCAAATGCTATTTTATTATTTATGTAAATTTTTTAAAAGAGTGCATTTTTAAAAGGTGTTAATTGAATTTTTTTATGTTTTAAGCTCCTTTGAAACTTGAATATTCTTTTACAGTTTTTACATAAAAATATTATCAAATTCAGTCAAATATGTTTTCTATCGTCAAATTTTAAACTTTTTTCAGTATCGACGGTCTGATTATTTTCAATAGGTATACTTATTGAGCATTCTAGTGTTTCGTTTTCAGTATCGACGGTCTGATTATTTTCAATAGGTATACTTATTGAACATTCTGGTGTTTCGTTTTCAGTATCGACGGTCTGATTATTTTCAAAAGGTATACTTATTGAACATTCTGGTGTTTCGTTTTCAGTATCGACGGTCTGATTATTTTCAATAGGTATACTTATTGAACATTCTGGTGTTTCGTTTTCAGTATCGACGGTCTGATTATTTTCAAAAGGTATACTTATTGAACATTCTGGTGTTTCGTTTTCAGTATCGACGGTCTGATTATTTTCAAAAGGTATACTTATTGAACATTCTGGTGTTTCGTTTTCAGTATCGAAGGTCTGATTATTTTCAAAAGGTATACTTATTGAACATTCTGGTGTTTCGTTTTCAGTATCGACGGTCTGATTATTTTCAAAAGGTATACTTATTGAACATTCTGGTGTTTCGTTTTCAGTATCGACGGTCTGATTATTTTCAAAAGGTATACTTATTGAACATTCTGCTGTTTCGTTTTCAGTATCGACGGTCTGATTATTTTCAATAGGTATACTTATTGAACATTCTGGTGTTTCGTTTTCAGTATCGACGGTCTGATTATTTTCAATAGGTATACTTATTGAACATTCTGGTGTTTCGTTTTCAGTATCGACGGTCTGATTATTTTCAATAGGTATACTTATTGAACATTCTGGTGTTTCGTTTTCAGTATCGACGGTCTGATTATTTTCAATAGGTATACTTATTTTGCATTCTGGTGTTTCGTTTTTTTTCCCGACGGATTCTGATTTTTTTCAGGCTGTTTAATATACTCTTTTTTTTTATTCCATTAGCACTTAGTAACTACCTAATGACCTCTGAAGCATGATTGGTAAGATGGCGATCATTCACTCCGGAGTTTGGGGTTCAATTTCCGGTGGTACTGGAAAAAATATTATACACTTAGTCTGGTTTAAGAGTTCGTCTGTTAACAATATTCGAAAGGGCTAAACTTGTGCAAGTGTTGTTGCCAGCGGTGGCTGGTCTGGAGGTGCGTTGGTGTGCTGAACCGGAGAAATATTTCACAATAATTAAATTATATATTCGCAAACATGACTTACAAAAATGTTAAATATTTGTAAAGATTAAATAAATATAAGAATACTGACAAATAGTACGAGTGTTTTTATTTAAATGAAAATTAAAAAAAAATGAAAGTAAAATTTAAAAAAAATATTCCTTTCAAATTGACCGGCCAAGTTTCCCAATACTACCGGAGCGATTTCCAATACGCACCGGACGGAAACGCAAATTCATATAGAGTAGACAGAGACATACAGTAAACCGTGAGACAGCGATATTTCATATAGCTCAGCGTCTCGAGGTGCGTTGGTGCTCAGCGCACCAACGCACCTCGGGGCCAGCCGCCGCTGGTTGTTGCCTATGCTTGTTTAGTAGTATTATTTACACATATGATGGTGAACTGTGAGTTCCTGGCGTACCCTTGTGGCTCTTAACTCGAAGACTCGATTACTAGGGCCGAAGACAATATTATATCTTAGCTAAGCTCTTTGATATTCCCGCATCGTCAATTTGGATATGCTGAGGAGTATCGCACAAATGAATGAGCGAAAATCAGCTGCCTTTCACACATTTGAAGAGATTGTCTTGAAGTAACGTTGTTAATGAAACATTGCTGTCAATGAGTTAATGTTAATTAATTTTTTTTTTAAATTTGAACCCAACGTTGAATATCAGTTGAGAGTAGACATCTTTGTCCCCGGCAGCCCGAAAAAGATCTCCAACGCCCCTTATACCAGTCCAATCACGTATATTGCGGAGCCAGGAGATTTGCCTCCTGCCAACACCTCTTCGGCCTTCGATGATCAGGTGCAGTAATTTGTACTTTGCTCCTCTAAGTATTATATATGACCCAAGTAGGATACCTTTCGGATTTTAATATTAGTCAGCGACTCTCTACCAACTTTGGCTCTTTGAAGAACCCTTGTGTTGCTGACCATATCCGTCCAGGGTATCCGTTGTATTCTCCGGTGCATCCACATTTTGAATGCTTCCAGTCGGTTCATACTACTTACTTTGAGGGTCCATGATTCCACTCCATGCAACAACACTGACCAAACGTAGCATTTGAATAACCGTTGTCGAAGTTTCAAGTTTAAATTATGTAATAAAATTAAATTTAAAACACGACAATTCTAGACTATTTAAAGTTTCAACTGATTAAGCTTAAAAAAATTAACAATCGATCTATGAATGGAAAAGCTCTACGAAGAAAGAAGAAACGCAACATCCATTGGACGCGGTAAAGGTATAGCTTTTAGTAAAGTTAATCTGTATCGCAGAGAACAACTGAAAAAAAAGATCTTAATTTTCATAAACTAAACCACACTCGCAGCCGAGATTTTCTACAATACCCATTTTGTAATGGTGACTACCCACCACGCAGGGGCTCGTCCGCAAATGGCACATGCTAGACACTTCCATCTTGTTCTTTGTTATTATATTAAACCATGGTTTCAAAAGGATATATTGTTGTATTGATTTATAACTAGAACCCTTATTTACACTTATTATATCCCAATCCAACGTCCATCGATGTTAAGTACATGTTTAATTTTATTTAAAAGATCAGTTACTGAAAGCTACTTTATTTTGAAAGAATATTTTAAAAGAAAACACACTTAATTTATATTGTATACATCCCGTATTTGAAGAAAACAATGTTTAATGAGCAGTGGCCAAAACAACTTTTCGAACAGAAACAAGTTGTAAGTTCAGATCCCACCTGCAAAACAAATATGGTCTGGTAACGGTCGCATTCAAAGATAAGCAAGTGGGCCCCAGGTTCGTTGCATGGCGATTCCCGTTCCGGGCTGATTTTATTCTTTGAACATATTACATCTAAATTTATGTTTTTCTATATCTTAAATGCTCTTTATCAAATATAATATTTGTTAGGTGCTATTAAGCAACATAAATGTCTGCTAAACGAAATATTGTTGCAAATTAAAACTGCTGATAGATATGGCGTAACATCTAAGACATCGGAACTTTGAGCTACATATAGTATATATGTCTAGAATGTACTCGTATGTTTGCTTAAATACAACAATAAATAATCCACGCACAGGCGTGTTCCATTCACAGGGGGCTGACAATCATAGTAGTACCTCATGACCACCGATAGTCTATTGTAAACATATTTTTTATGATAAATTATCGCTTGTATGATTTTATACCAACTTAAAAATCAGTTTTTATGCCAAATTCAATAAAGGTAAAAATATGCGAAATGTATCGTATAAATTCAGTCAAAGTATCACAGCGTGATTATTGCCGTGGCATTATTTTATGTAAAGGTACTTATACATTTTAATGAATATTTTTGTGTTTTCTTAAATGTAATGTACATACTTATATACACACATATATCATCACGTCCTTCTCCTATTGGGGTAAGCAAACGGGACAGAGCGTAGGACTTTCCAATCTCGACACACATCCTTCACCTATTCTACATCTATACACTTCCTCACACAATTTCTATGATTTCTCTGACTTTTTACATTTTCTTCTTTCAACATATCGTTCACTTGATCCCGCTTATTTTCTTCCTCTTCCACGTCTTCAACTCACATTTGCACTTTATATTTATTTTTGTTAAAAATATGGAGAGGGTTGTAAGACGGACTATTAATTTACCGAAATGATTCTGAGCAACTAATGGACTATGCAAAAGGGCTGTACACAGTTGTCATTAGGTCTGACAACTGTTTCCCAATCATTTCGATAGCCTCAAGAGCGCATTTTCATTAATTCCATTGAAAATTAGGGAGATTGACAGACGCAAATGCCGTTTACTAGAGTGCCATATGGTTATTTGGCATCTAAGCTACAATTTTTTTTTTTTTATTTTTTTTTTTAACCTGGCAAGCTTATTGCCATGTGGCAATCTCTTCCAACCAACCAGAAAGATGTTTTTATAGGCCCTAAGTGTTAACCAGAATGGAATCCTAATTCTATTCTGAATACGAAAAAAATACGAACCTGGCAATAAGGATTATATTTTCATGCCAACATTTTTTTAACCTGGCGAGTTATTGCCATGTGGCAATCACTTCCAGCCAACCAGAAAGATTTTTTTATAGGCCCTCAGTGTTAACCAGACTGGAATCCTATTTTAAAAAATCTGGGCTCCGGATCGGCAGACAAGTGTCTTACCACCAGGCCACGGAGGTCGCTTTAGAGTAAATTCGTCAGGAATCAAACCTGTGGCACCCATTTGCTTAGCATGAATGCTAACTGTTAGACTATGAACGTCGACAAGTATTGTAGTCACCGTCGACAAGTATTGTAGTCATGTAAAATGAACCACTATTGAATAGCCTAATCAAGTGATGTTAATCCCCAAGGTTCGCTCAATGGAGATAAAAATGAAATCAATATTAAAAATACTATTTTACGAGATTTTACTGTATTATTGCACCGTATTATACACAATACAATCTGGCAGGGTTATTATCATGTGGAAACCTCTCTCTAGCCCACCAAAAAGATGTTTAAGAGATCTTAAATAAAAAACTAGACTGTAACCTTATTTAAAAAAAAAGACATATTACAACGGGAATTGAGCCCGCGACCCCCGGTTTGGGAGACAGGCGTCTTAACAACCAAGCCACGCTGTCGTCCAAATCATCTAAAATCTTAATTAATAATCATGATCGTTTTAATCTCTATGTAAATTTGTCTATAAAAAAATTAAACGAAATCTCGTTTGTCTGTACATTTATTTTCGCACTGTTTCTGATATCTGCTTGAAATTTATTTATATTCCAACGGATTGGGTTTAAGATGCATTGGTGAACATAGAGGGGCAAAACAGTGAAAAGTATGTTGCGGAATTGGGAGATTTAAAAACTAGTAACGACCTTCGTGGCCCGGTTAGTAAGATGCCTGCCTTCCAGCCTTAGAGAGTATGTGTTCGATTCTCGTTGGTACCCATATTTAAAGAAAAAATCCAGTGTAGTTGTCGCTGAAGTATTTTTTCGACATCTTTCTGATTGAATGGAAGATATTGTTACATAGTAATACATATGCTGGATTGTACTGTAAATAACAAAAGAGTAATGTAATATAACATCTATGACAAAACTGACATAAGAAGTTATTTTGTGCATAGGCACAAAACTGAAGTATACTATATATAATATTTATTTGTTTAACACTACATTGTAAAACAATTTGGCGTGCTTATTGCCAGGTGGAAATTTCTTCCAACCAACCAGACAAAGTAAATAAAGGAAGTTACATGGTCGTAAAAATATTCAATTTATTATTAAACTGTACACAATTCATGAACGATACACATAGAAAAATAAAAATTAGACATAATCAACCAAAGGACAAAGAAAGTGATAGTGGAGATGAAATGAAAATGGGATATAAAGCGCGTTACATTACTGACTTGAAATTAAAAGTTTTTCAGTAGCTTTTTAACACCATACATGCTAGCGACGGCGAAATTGCGGTGGACCGGGTATGTGATACGCACGGTCGACTCCCAAAACGCGTCTTGTACAGGGAAGTAGTGGGCAAGCGAAGAGTTGGTGGGCAGATGAAGCGCTATAAGGACAGTCTGCGAGAGTCGCTTAATTTGTGCGGGGCGCCTGAGGACTGGGAGCGGGTGGCTCGGGACCGTGAGGGGTGGAGAGCCGTATGTTCTCGGGCTGAAGGCGTCTCAGCGGCTAGATGTGTGAGAAACAGTCAGCGAGCTGCGAACATGCGTCAGCATGGCCAGGCGACTCAGTAGGGTTCACATGTCTGTAAAATTTGCGGGAAGGAGTGCGCATCCAGGTTCGGGCTGTTGTCTCACAGAAGATCACACGATCGACGTGGGAGAACGGTTCAAGACTGACGTTGGACTGGCGAGGGGATCCTCGACTGCGAGGCCCGGCAACGATGACGCTAGCGACGGAGTGAGTCTAATATTAGTTGATAACTGGTTCCAGAGTCTCACTGCATGGAAAGTAAACATGGAAAGTAAATGACGTAAAGAAAGAAGCGCCGTGAACTGGAAAACTCTTAATAGTATATGTTATATACATTGTATTTAACTTTTATCGAATACAGTATAACCTGAAGGGTTTATTGCCATGTGGTCATCGCTTTCAACTAATCATAAAGCTGTTCAAATAGGCATTAAGTGAAAACCATACTGGAACCTTTTTTAAAACATCTGGGTTTCAAGGAGAATCGAATCAGGAATCTGCGGGCTGGAAGACAGACACTTTACCAACTACGCCACAGCGGTCGTCAAATGCCATATTGGTGGATGCGTTTTATATTTAAAAAAATAGCCGGAGAATGCCGGGTATCCTCAATAGTACGTTAATACATTTACTTATTGCCGACTGAAATGTAAGAAACCTGAAAAATATTCAAAATCTGAATTTCCAAATCAGCTTATAAGCGTTTAACCCGAAACCTGAAACTTCATTTCAAATTCTGATATAGAATTTAAGATATAAATCCTTTGGAAATAAAATGGAAAATCGGGAACATTTTTGATTAACTTCAAATTAATTTCCCAAACGAGAAATGTTATATTGAAAATTAAAATTACTTTTAACGCTGCTTTTCGAATTTAATGCCGGTTTATTAATTTGTCAATCATATTTTACCAAATTTGGGATTTTTCCAGGATTCTCATTGACCGATATATATTTTTAGCGTGAATGAGAAACTTTTAATTTTACAGAAAAAAAATTCTTTTCTAGAGAAAATGCTATGAACAATGGACAAAAATAATTCTTATCTACCAAAGAAATTAAAGTAATGAAATATTCAATGAGGTGTATGGCCGCGCAGTAACACACTGGACTTCTGTGCGGACAGTTACCGGTTCGAATCCCGCGCTGTGCTTCTCCCCATCGAATGATATAGATATTTTTTCCGCTTAGTATTACTTCGGTTTTATCTATGCTTTAAAAATAAGAGGAAGAAAAACATTCCAGTGTTCTTTCTTCTCACTACGGTATGCCATCAGATCCAGTACAGCAGTGGTGTGGCTGGTGAGTTTGCTGTTGTGCAACGGTTCACTTACTTATTCCTTCCTTCCCTGTGATGTGGAACTAGTACACATTGCTTCTAAAAACTTTAATATCTCTATAAATATAATAAATACTGGGTTCAGATTTTAGGTATTCCTCCGTAATACATTTACGCATTGAATGAAAAAATAATATTAATAATAATTAGCACTTATCGGCCACATCAGAGATATTTTGTGAAAATCGGGAATAAAATCACCAATACAATCAAACGTGTGCTAGTGTGTGACGTAGGTATATTCATTCTAAAAAACCCGCTATGGGTGAGGAAGCGACGTTATTCACGTCTCACTGTCATTCTACTTCGGTATATGGAAACGCATGAAATAGAATCTCACTTCGCAGTTGTGTTTCTTCTTTCGAGGTATAACATACACAGTGTTAGTGTTCCGAGTCCTGTCTCCGCAGCTCGCGGGCATCCATATGCTCGCGATCTAATTTAAATTATTATCACTTTTGACTTCAAATTTATAAAATTTAAGCGATTGGGTATGAATATTTTTATTTTTCCGATTTTAAATCGCTCATTTTTACATGTGTATTGAATACACAGCACCGGAACGCGCAATTTTTTTAGCACTGGAATAGAATCACACTTCGGAGTTGTGTTTCTTCCTTAGAGGTATAACATACACAGTGTTAGTGTTCCGAGTCCCGTCTCAGTAGCTCGCGAGCATCCATATGCCGGCGAGCTAATTTCAATTATTTTCAATTATTATGACTTTTGACTTCAAATTTATTTAATTTAAGCGATTGGCTATGAATATTTTTATTTTCCGATTTTAAATCGCTCATTTTTACATGTGTATTGAATACATAGCACCGGAACGCGTGATTTTTTTTAGCACCGGAAGGGAAAGGTTAACAAAGAAAAAAAAAATAAAAGAAAAATAAAATCATGGCACAGCTTCGGTTTTTAATGAAATTGACGTTGAACGGACTTGAACTTGACTACGAGGTCCAGCAACGACGACGAATGAAATATTTTGAAAATACGAATATCAATATTTATTTATTTATTGACAGGTAACTTAAACGCCCTTTTTATATCCCAGTTAGAATTATAAAACCGAAGATAAGTTATCAAACTATTCCAAAAAAAAGTAATATTTCTTTTTCTTCATTATGATTTTCGGCTTATCGTTCTCCTTAGGTTGACTGTGTGAGGGCGTTTCTCTTTTTTATTTCTAAATCAAAACCTTTCGGAAAACCAATAGTGTTACAAAGACCAATTAATATTTGTAATTTGTTTTATCAAACACTGTATTTTCCACTTTTTGTAACGGTATAACCCTACCGGTTTCAAGGCTTTCACCTCATCATCAGGGGAGCACAAACAAGACTGAATTCTGTTCGAATTGGAACCGAGATACACGCTTCTAACGGTAAACATTTGGATTGGGGACTGGAGGTTGAGGGAGGAATGGGACGACCTCGGCGAACAGCGGAGAGATTCTTGGGATATATGTGTTTGCCAGATGTTCACCTCGATTATAAAAAGTGGAATAAACAGTGTTTGATAAAATAAATTGCAATGTCTTTAAACTTCTACAATGTTAATGCCTTAACTATAAATAACCATTAATATTTTTCTAATTTGTTAACGTTTCCTATTTCCAAAATTTCGTCCACTTGATACAACCAAACTTTCCTAGGTATATCTCTACAACGCCTTCCCCTCAGATATGCGCTAAATATTTATTTTGTTAGTTTTTCTTCAGTCATTGCCATGCCTACATGCCCAAACCGTCTAAAAGTGTTCTTCATCTTACTCAACACATCAGCCTTAAGTTCACATTCATCCCTAATCATTCCATTCTGTATTCTGTAATACATTTCTACACCATTTATTCGGTGCTTTTGTGTTTTTCCACGTCCACATTTCACTTCCATACATCAAAGTGCACACTAAAACATTCTTATTTACTTTAATGTGTACAAATGTTGATATAATGAGTATATAATTTAGTCTCCCATTACCTTTGTTTCCTTTTGCAGTACGCCGTTCGATATATCTTATTTTTTTTACTTTTTGAAACTTTTTTATGTCTTTAGAAGATGAAGCCCATATTTCAAACCAGTAGGAGAGAACTGGTAATACATGTTAATTGGAAACTTTTTGATTGGAGATTGGAGACGCTTGAGTCATACAGGTAGATTGATTTTAAAGGTGTGCTTCAATTGGTCAAAAAAACTTTAGGTTATTTTCTTCTTCTACGTATCTCTTTCAAATAATAGTCCATCAACGATAAGCTGTCCCAAGTGTTCGCATTTATTGTTCTTCTGATGATGCATCAAGGCTGAGAAATTTGAGCATCAGACTGAGAGAGAAACCATACGAGAAAAGAAATGTTAAATACTTTATAACATATATATTTCAGTAATTTTGAAAACAGTTCAAATTAGTTACATTTAAAAAAATTGAAAGTTGCTAAAAACTAAAAAAATAATTTCAGCAATAAAGATCAAAATCATAATTTGTCATACTTTTACTTTTAATGTACTTTGTTGAAGCGAAAACTTTTCCAATATAATTATTTTTTAAGGACCTAGGCTCTCAAATTTAATTGTATTCGTGTAAAAGTAAATTTTTAGTTAATCAAATATTTAAAAATATATATTTTAATATGTTTTTTTGACTTCTGGATTTGATTTACATTCGATGATTCGTGTTTCTTTCCCGTGGACAACAATTTTGTGTAATAAATTTGCATTTTATACAGCGCCGTTTAGAGAGAAAACTCTTCTCAAGGGACCTCTACCTCGAATGTTAACATATAAATATAACAATATAAATTAATTAAGTGTAATTTTAGGAAACGAGTGGCTGCTTACTTAATTATATTGAAAGGATTCATTCGTTCATCAATTCTTATTAAATTATCATATTTGCATCCTTTTGTGTGCTAAATATAATATATCTGGCGGTTGTATCGCTAAATAGTAATATATTTCTACTAACCAGTTTATTATGGATACATTCAACTGCCATAACCTCATGACAGATTAAAACAATATATATAGGTTCGTTTAAGTTTACTTGTTAATATGAATAAAATACTCATCTTTATCAATTATAGTAGAAGCAAAGGAAAGGAATTCGTTAAGAAAAAGAAAAGGAATAAAATAAAATAAGGATAAGAAAATAAGTTCGTTCCACACTCGTTCAGTAGTTCGTTCGTTCCACACTGAGTGAACCGCAATACTCGTAAGTTCGTTCCACACTGAGTGAACCGCAATACTCGTAAGTTCGTTCCACACTGAGTGAACCGCAAGAGGAGTAAAATGTGGTTTGATGTGTTGTTATGTGGTGGGACGTGCTAAAAAAGAAACTGGACTTATTCGCAAAGGTATAAATGAGAAGTGGGATTGTTAAGCTAGCAAAATAGTTTATGTCTAGTCTATGTGTTTTTCTCTAAATTTCAGAGTTACGTTGTTTTAGTTTTAATTCACTGAAGAATCCTTTTCTCTGGCAGTTTTTCTTCGTCGTAAATAGCTATCTTAATTTTTCTCAACTCCACTATCTTAATTTTTTTCAACAAATTCCTCCGCTTGTAAGATGTGTACGAATTTAACTGTCCATGGAGACCTTCTACAAAGTTACTTATCAAAAGTTCTCACGTTTTTCACAATAGCCGATGTCCTTTCATCGACGCTGCGCAGAATTACAGATAAAGCCTCACATTTTCCGACCACTTGGACATTTATTCCTTTTCACTGTGTATCTGCGGAACTCGATAAAATAACTTCGTTTAACTTATCTAAGAAAGTTTATTTCTCCCACCGCTTCTACGAGTAGGTACTTCTATTTATTATTTGTAAATATTACTAACAGAAAAATAATAATATAAAGATTTATATATTTATATCGTTCCGTTTAAAGAACACGTTATAAGCACCAAGGTCTGAGTGTTGGTCTGAGTGACGACCAAGGTCTGAGTGAATGTGATGGAATACAAGTAGCCTGAACGAGTGGACTTGTTTTTGCTGAATAATTAGTGTAAGAATTGTTATCTAGTTATAAGTAGTATGTAGGTGTTAATTATTTTTAAGATCTCATATATTAAGATTGAATAAATAAAATAAAATGATATGTAGGAAAATAAGATTAAATAAGTTCATAAATTAAAACATATAATTAAGATTAGTTAAGTAATAAATTTGTATATAGGTATAGCCTTGACAAATGTTTGTATAATAATTTACTTGTTTAATAATAAAAAATAAAAAAAACTTAAAGGCTGACCATTCCACGTCACAGGACCAGAAACGGCAAAGCACTAACAAAATACCCCGTCCTATTGGATTGAATCGAAACAACAAATTTATTCGGTGAAGACGTGATCGACGTCAAAGTTCTACGTCTCATCGATGGAACGTCTCTCATACACTGTAGACATCCCATTAAGGGACTCAAAGAGACAAAGTTTGAAATCAACCCCTTCGCGATATTTAGACAAGTGTAGACTTTTTAGAAGCGGACTCATATGGCCATATTTATGACTTTTATATGTCAGCCTAGAAGCTACATTGAATTTTGTGCTGAAAACTTGGATAGTTTTAGCTGAAGTAATGTATCTCACTTTAGAGGCACCTGTTGCTTTCTCTGACACGTTTTTTTTTACTTGTATTCTCTTTAAGATAAAATGTTAACATTATTTTACCGAGTTTATGAATTTCAATTAGTTTAATTTATAAAATCTAGGCTAATGAATGGTTTACAAAGTACCATTGTTAGTCTCATATCGATGGATTTTATTAAAATGTGCTCCTACAGAAAATAAACTGTGATAGTTTCAGCATCCAAATAAACGTCAAATTCGACAATGCTTTTGTAAAGTGAAATAGATCTTTCACTTTAATTAAAATTATTGTGTAGAGTTTTTTCACATTTAATTATCAAATCACTCCGTTTTAAAATGGAGTTCTACAGTGTAAAACCCAAATCAATTAATAACTATACACGGTCACTATACCTAAAGCTGAATGTAGTATTGTCACATATATATCGGAATAACGACAAAGTTTTCTTTATAGTTCGTCTACCTTCGGTAACTTTTCTCTGTTCTCTTGGTAAATCTTTTGAACCTGTCAATAATAGAGGGTTCGAATCCTAAGTTGGAGCGCCCTTAAGAAGAGTTTGCTCTATAATATAATAGAAATAACTGTTTTTTTTTAATTTTATTAACAATATTAAATGGCTCTTGATGACGTCCTCCCTAATCTAGTTGGTAAGTAGTTGGAATTCCATCTGGTTATATATGAAACAGGAAGGTGAACCCCGCGCTGTACTTCTTCTCTCGAATAACGTAGGTATTTTTTCCGCCTAGTATTCGAGGGTATAAGGATACCTATGACTTCAGTCATATCTATTCTTCCAAAAAAAAAAAAAAAACCTGCGGTTGTGCTCCGACCGTCTCACTTCGGTGTGCCATCGAATCCAATACAGCGGTGTGGCCAGTTAGTTTCCTGGTGTACTTAAAAACAGCACACACAGCTTCGCTTTCTAACTGAATTGACGTTGGACTCCTCGACTACGATTCCCAGCAACGACGACGATATGAACACTACACACATACACTACACCTAAAGCTGAATATGGTACTATCACATATCGGAATATGTACAAAGGTATCTTTGTATCTCGTCTTCCTTGTTATTTTTTTGCGGTTTTCTTAATTTTCGGATTTAATGGCCGAATCCATCATCTATTCTTACACTCTACTTATAAAGGGTCTTTCAAATTGAGCGGTTTTTTATTTCAAATTTATTTTATTAATTTTTTTTAAATTCTTGAATAAAACAAAACACACGCTTTGTTTTGATTTCAAAAAACTTTTTAGTGGTCATTGAAGTTTGACATTTAAACACAAACAAAAATATCCGCCAAATGTCCACTTCTTGCAGCTCCACAGATGTTCACTCTTTTCTCAAAATTTTCGATGACATTTTGGCAAAATTGCGGTTCTAACTCACCGATAACGCGAATAATTTCGTCCTTCAGCTCAGTAATTGATTGGGGGTCATTCTCATAGACCTGGCTTTTCACGTAACCCGAAAGAAAATAGTCCAACGGTGTCAGATCACATGATCTTGGTGGTCAATTAAAATCACCGTTTCCGGAGATTACAATACATATAATAATTCAACAATTTGAACGCGTTGTATCGTATACGACTCCATTTTTATAAATTTTATACTCTATACTTCTCAAATGTCACAAGACCTAGGCAAGTTCGCAACGACATCTGTGTTTATTCAAGAATTGAATAAAAACCGCTCAATTATATATTGGGTGTTAACATAAGTTGTGTCCGTTTTTTTCCAAATAAAGAGAACAAGAGGACACAAGAAATAATGTATTCTCCTTCATTATTTACAACTTCTTGCCAACGTTCTACAAGATTTTCAATGCTTGTGCGATAAAAACCACCCGGTCTTGACTCCAGGAATTCGTCCAACCATGTCCGCAATTCGTCGTCATTATTGAAGGAAACACCGCGCAAATTGTTCGATAGCGACCGGAAAAGGTGGAAATCGACGGCGCGAGGTCTGGAGAATATGGAGGGTGCGGCAGGACTTCCAAGCCAAGCGTTTGAATGGCATTTTTCGTAATCTTGGCGATATGAGGGCGGGCGTTATCGTGTTGCAGAATAACGCCATATTGCCGATCCGGCCTTTTTCGTTGAATTGCAGTGTTGAGCCGCTGCATTTACAGAATGTATAGCTCCGCGTTGACTGTCTGATTGCGTTCAAGTATCTCTCGTAGTGGATGAAGCCTTTTCAATCCCACCAGATGTAAATCATCGTTTTAAAGGGGATATTCATGAATAATATGGTTTAAGCGGTCCTCATCGCAGTCCACTGGTTGTCCGGAACGCTCCATGTCTTTCAGGTCGAAATTACCGTCTTTGAAACGCAAACACCATCGACGAGCTGTCTTTTAATTCATAACATCTTCACCGTACACTTCGAAAATATCGCGAGCAGCTTTGGCAGCTTTCTTCCCTCGATTGAACGCGAACAGAAGGAGGTGTCGAAAATGCTCACTTTCGTCTACTTGACATTCCATTTTGAAGGCTTGTAATCAAATAAAATAATATATGTAACATAAAAGCAAACACAATATCTTGCAGAGCAGAATTTTTTTTTTCGAATGACATATAACCTTTACCATTTTGTTTTACTTTTGGTGCTCATTTTTAAATTCGAAATGAAAACAGACACAATTTATGTTAACACCTAATATTTATTTTGTAATATTTTGATATTATTTATTGTTTTTAAGGCATAAAGCGGAAAATATATAACATTAACATTTCATTTACATTTGAAGTAGTTAATCATTATTTACTCAAAATCGAGGTCTCCCAGAGCGGGTTTTGCATCTTGACGATTCATTGTTATAGAAACATTCTCATCAATACGTTGTTTGCTCCCTTTAAATGCTATTTTTTCAATGTCTTTTAACAAATTAAAAGAAAATTTCGTCAATTCAATAAGCGAAAGTAATTGCTATAATTAAGAAAGCTCCGAGATAAGTAAAAGATATATAATGAAAACTCTTCAAAATGGAGACTAATTTTTATTCTGTACTCTCAGAGATCGAAATTTATAAAATTAAAACATCTCCTTGAAGAAGAAACCTACCCAGTCATTTGTTTATTTAATCTTAATCTGAAATAAGTTCTAGGAAATATTCAATTACATTTTGAGCATGAAAGACTTTTCTTTAATAATTTGCTACTTAAAACGTTGTAATCTCTAAAAATGATTAATTTACCGTTTTTCTTTTAAAGTAGCACAATTTTAACATGAATTATTAATTCTTTAATAGTTTGAAAGGAACCATTTTAAAATTTTGTAAGATACATACCATTACTCCATTTTCCTGTCGAGGTACGCAGAAAGAATAGAGCGTCATAATAGTTTGATAGGTGCTATTTTAAAATCTCATTAGATACATACATACATACTATCAGGCCGTGTTTCTGTTAAGGTAGGCAGAAAGGATAGAGCGTTATAATAATTTGAAAGGTACCATTTTAAAATCTCATATACATACATAGAAATCGTCACTCCGTTTTGCTGTCGAAGTAGGCAGAAAGGACAGGTCGTTATAATAATTTAATATGCCCCATTGTAAAATGTCATAACATACACATTCGTACATACGTTACATCACAGCGTTTTTCTGTCTAGGTAGACAGAAAGGACAGAGTGTCAGAAGTGAATTTTAAATTGCAATATACATCTTTCGCCTCCCCTACATTCATACACCTTCTCATGCAACTGTTACAATTTATCAGACTTTTTACATTTCAAAATACCATTTTCATGATCTAATCATACTTTCCTTAAACTTCTACCGCACCTTCCATTTACAATTGTATTATCAAAATGTTTTTTTTTTCAGTCTTTCTTCATTCACTCGTTCTAGATGCCCAAACCGCATCAGAGTGCTCTTCTCCTTTCTATTTAATACATCAACCTTAAATTTATATTCATTCCTGATCACTTCATTCCTTACTTGGTCATGACATTACCACTCAATGTATTCTTCTCATTGCACACATTTCTACAGCATATATTCGGTCATGACATTACCACTCAATGTACTCGTATTCTTCTCAGTGCACACATTTCTACAGTATATATTCGGTCATGACATTACCACTCAATGTATTCCTCTCAGTGCACACATTTCTACAGCATATATTCGGTTATGACATTACCACTCAATGTATTCTTCTCATTGCACACATTTCTACAGCATATATTCGGTCATGACATTACCACTCAATGTACTCGTATTCTTCTCAGTGCACACATTTCTACAGTATATATTCGGTCATGACATTACCACTCAATGTATTCCTCTCAGTGCACACATTTCTACAGCATATATTCGGTTATGACATTACCACTCAATGTATTCTTCTCAGTGCACACATTTCTACAGCATATATTCGGTCATGACATTACCACTCAATGTATTCTTCTCAGTGCACACATTCCTACAGTATATATTCGGTCATGACATTACCACTCAATGTATTCCTCTCAGTGCACACATTTCTACAGCATATATTCGGTCATGACATTACCACTCAATGTATTCTTCTCAGTGCACACATTTCTACAGCATATATTCGGTCATGACATTACCACTCAATGTATTCTTCTCAGTGCACACATTTCTACAGCATATATTCGACTTCTTCTAGTCTTTTTCTACGCCTACGTTTCCCTCTCATACTTTAAAGTTGGTAATAAAATTCTATTGTGAACTATTTATTATCTAAGCAGATTTTGTTACTGCTCGGTTCCAGAAAGATGCCTCCAATATCAATTATTTTTTTGTTATAGTCTTAATTTTTGGTTTTAAGGTTTCTTTAGAAATTCTACATATTACTGAGGGTCTTCTACAAGTTTATTTATTACCGGCGTGAAATAAAACGTTTACAATAGAATTGTGCGATTTGTTTGAGAGCAAAGGTTGAGTAACTACAGTGTACCATAAAAAGGAAAATATTATTTGCTTTCACACACATTTGAGTTCAACATTCTTCTATTTTACGTCGTCCTTTACTGTTAATGCAGTGAAACTCTTGAAACCTTACTGTCCATGCAGTGAGCCTCTTGAACCATTACTATCCATGCAATGAGACTCTTGAACCTTTACTGTCCATGCAGTGAGGCACTTGAACCTTTACTGTCCATGCAGTGGGACTCTTGAACATTTACTGTCCATGTAGTGAGACTCTTGAACCTTTACTGTCCATGCTGTTAGACTTGAACCTTTATTGTACATGCCGTGAAACTTGAACCTTTACTATCCATGCAGTGAGACTCTTGAACCTTAACTTTGCATGCAGTGAGACTCTTGAACCTTTACTGTTCATGCAGTGAGACTCTTGCACATTTACTATCCATGCAGTGGGGCACTTGCACCTTTACTGTCCATGCAGTGAGACTTTTGAACCGATTACAAACTAATGTTTGACTCGTAAAAGCGACTGAAAAAACTGCCAATCTTTTCCAACCAATCAAACAAAAGTAAATAAAGGAAATTTCATGGTAGATACGAGTAGAAGTAACTAAAATATGTTATACTCGTATAAGTGATTCAAACCATTGTTTTTTTGTACAAAATGCATGAATAATATAAATAATCACAATAAAAGTGAGATATTATGATTTAAAAGAAGAAGGCTAAGGTGCTGAATAGGAAAAAAATCGGGAATAAAGCACGTTTGATTACTGAATAGGTATAAATAATTTTTAAATATGCAAGTTAAAGTGTTGAAATAAGGTTTGGGACTTTCGCAGTTCTTCACATAATTTGCATAAGATCTTTTGGAGTTTTGTACCGCGTGGTATGGCATATGATGCCGATACTTCGCCAACTTGACGACGTACATTACAAATAAGCCATGAAGATGAAAACTGCAACGTTTTCGAAACAACGGCAACATAACCTAAACAACGTGATACAACACTCTCAAATACTGTATACAACATAAAAGTCTTGAAAATTGTTTTTTTTTAAACTGTGAGGATTCGCTTCCACCACTCATAAAATATAAAATCTCGGTATAAAGGATTTTATGACATAAATTGGAAATCGTTGCGCTGGAAAATATTTCTCTTTTAAAAGAAGAGCTTCTTTTTGGTAACCTTTGTCGTGAATTTAATAAATGAGTGGAACAGATTCCGTGAGGAGTTTTATGTAATAAAGATAAAGACATTGTATAAATATCGAATTAAAAAATAAACGCAAACAATATCTGTTTGACTATGTTTGGTTATACCTTGACAAATACATTTAGACTTTTGAGGGTAGCGCGCGTGTTATAGTTTTAATTTCCAATGACATCCCTGTGTTCTTGAGTTTTGCTTATTTATTTTATTTTATATGTACCGTATTTGTCAGACCGAAATATATATCGAACCATAAGACACACCCGACCATGAGATGTACTGGACTAAAATTATGTGACAATTTTTAGAAAATAATATTTTATCCTACAAAAATATTTGCGAACTCTTCATAGTAAATTCATATTACTATAACTTGTACCTGTCGCATTCAGTTCATCGTCTCATTCCGGCACATTATGAAACTGATCCATTCAGACGAGGTCCATATACAAAAGAGAAAAATAAACACCTCATTCATGAGCAAACAAACGAGCATCAGTTTGCATCGATTTATCGGTGGTCTTGGACGTCGGTGTTTGTTTTGCGCGCTAAATGAACTGTAAAATTAATATGGAGAAATTTAATGGGCATAGAAAAATATTAATGATTGTTACTTAAGTTATGTAAAAAAAGTGAAAAAAAAATATTCGTAGGTATTCATATTCAATACACGCATACATACGTATACGTATAAAAACTCCACCCGTCTTCTTTTTTCTCACCGCTGAATGGTAAATCTGGTTGATTGGAAAATATTGCCGCCTAGCAATAATCCCACTAGATTGTATTTGCAATAAAAGTGTTGACTAAATAAGTAATTATATTACAGTACTCATTAAGTGACTCTGATTCTTCTATCCAGTTCTATTACAAGTCTACTGATGATAAATTCGGACCCAAGATATTTCGATTTGTTAAGATTTATTTTTTTTATACATATTTTGCACATGACAAGAAATATACATAATTTGCGAAAAAAAACAACACGTAATTTAATTTGGACACACAATTTTAATGGATCTGGGTTTGTTGCCTTTCATGTGTCGTGTCTCCAGTAAATTAGGCTTTTGCCTGTATCTCACTGAGGACATATTACATGAAAAAATAAATCGATACTTCTTTCCAATTTTTGATTATGTAAAACCCCGTTGCACATTCTCATCAACCTGACAAACAGTGACACTCAATAACATATGTATACATCACGCGAAATCAAACTCCTCACACTTCATCACTCCAGACAGACCAAAATATTCATCCCATAATATACCGCATATAATCATAAAAAATATATATAAATATAAAACAACAAAAAACACCACACTCAAGAACAAACACAAACCCTTTCCACAAGTAATTTTTCTTGCAAGTTGAAATACTCAAACTTCTGTCGCAAAAAAAACCACACTCCGATCGACTGCCTAAATTGTTTTCCTCCCTTTGCCTTTATTGAATTAGGCACCCCATTGTATGTCATGGGAGCTAAATAGGCATATTGCCTTTGTGCAAAAGATGTTTTATCAAAATAATTGACATGATTAGTATATTGCTCCGCTCATTTGTTATTTATACGACAATTTTTTAAGCAATTTATTATATTTACAACAATCTTTTCTTAAATTCCATTCAACTTTTAAAACACCGAAAGAAAGATTATATTTGATTTGATGTTTCTGTATAAGATTATTCCCAATATCATGGAAATACCCGATATACACATATATTGGCATACACACAATACTGCCAGATATAAATTGAACATATTACAATTCAAATGCGTCAATAGCAATTTGCTAACGACAGTTGCACAGCATAATGAATCAATCGTGATAATGCATTAATTGGGTAATTCCGTGTTTGGTTTTGTGGATATTTTGAATGTAGATAAGGTTGTGCTCAGGAGTTATGTTGTGTTCATTCTCCGGCATTTCCTCAATCTGTCTAGAAAGAGAGGCTGTTTATTTTAATTTATCTAAAGCATTTTTTTAAAAATATATTCTATAATTTCGCATTCTTGAGACTTATTCTATTTTTTCCTATTCAAGTTTTGTATTGTTAATTAAATTTTATCAAACTTGATTTTATACTTTCCGTGTTGTACAATAATGTAAGTTTTTTTAGAATTTGTTGATATATAATTTATGGTTTTATAATTGTTATTGTGATATGTAACGGTCACTTGAATATAATTTATTTTGTCAATAAATGAATATGTTAAATTTTTATCAACAAATATTTGTTATAAAATTAACATTTATGAATTAAAAATAAAACTTTCTTGTATATTAAATACCTTTACAGAGAAATGTTAAAACAATTTTAAATTTAAGAAAGAAAAAATTATTTAATGTTTAATATATTATCAACGTGATTGTTACCTTACATGTTTCATGAGAGGAAACATTTTTTCCAATATGTTTCGATAAAAGTGGTAAATAAGAAACTGGTCTTTTATGTTTTAAATAATTTGGATCTTTATTTGTCTTTTTAGAACCAAAGTTATAAAGGAAGTTTTAAACGCGACATATTTTTACATTAAAATATGGGTTGCAAGTAAACGCGACATACTCGTACATTATAATATAGGTTGCAAGTAAACGCGACATACTCGTACATTATAATATAGGTTGCAAGTAAACGCGACACACTCGTACATTTTTTTTAAATTATTTTTTTTATTATTACACATGACAAGAAATATACACAATTTGCGAAAAAACAACAGGTAATTTGATTTGGACAAACAATTTTAATGGATCTGGGTTTGTTGCCTTTCATTTGTCGTATCCCCAGTAAACTAGGCTTTTGCCTGTATCTCACTGAGGATATTTAGCATGAAAAAATAAATCGATACTTCTTTCCGATTTTTTATTACAAAAAAACAAAACCCCGTTGCACGCTCTCATCAACCTGACAAACAGTGACACTCAACTACAACTGGAAACATCTTGCAAACTACAACTCCTCACACATCGTCACTTCAGAAATACCAAAAATATTCATCCCACAATATACCGCACACAACCATAAGAATAAAAATTAAAATTAAAACAAAAAAAAAAATACACAGAAACACAAATACAAAAACAACCAAAATTAAAACAACAAGAAGAAACCCGCACTCACGAGCTCACATAAATACTTTCCACTCATCATTCATCCAGAAAGCCCAAGTACTCAAAATCCTGTCGCAATAACAACCACGCTCCGATCGACTGTCTAAATGGTTTTCCTACCTTTTCCTTTATTGAAGTCGGCACGCCATTGTATGTAATGGAAGCCAAATAAGCATATTGCCTTTGGGCAAAATATGTTTTAACTCTAGGGATGGTGAACATTTTATTAGTTACCATGCGTGTCATGTGTGTCTGCTGAGTCTGCATCTTCCCTTCCTCTCGATGGTAGTGCCAGAGAATGGATTTGAGATGTAAATTGGCTATGTTCAGGACCTGATACTCTCTAAAAAACTCCGCCGTGGGATACCGAGCAGGAAGTTTATTAATTATTGTCACAATCAATTTTTGGGAAACCTGCAATACTCGTATGTGTTTTTGGGTTAAGGTGTATCAAAAGTGCTAACTGACATAAGGCGAAGTATATACTTTTAAGAATATATATATATACTTTTAAGAACATTATAATATAGGTTGCAAGTAATCAATTAACAATATGCTGAATCACATGCAGAAGATTATAACACTCCATCAACAACCAAGTTGGCGCAGAATGTAAACCATATTGTTTATTTTGATAAGATTTTATTGATTTTGAGAAGTATTCCAATAAAGTGAACGAAAAACTAGAAACTCAGAATTAACGATGTTATTTATTCCATTGAATTTAATATTCGACGGTACCAGGTATATGATTATCCAATCGAATCTTTTCAATTTTTTTATTGAAAATAAAATAGAAAAAGTATTTCAATTAAGAGAAAAACGAGTATCATGTTTATTATTTCCACATAAACTTCGACAATTATGACAAAATTGCTTAGGGTTTATATCTCTGTCTTAATATTTTCCTCCAATAAAAGATCTCAGCAACAGCAACTATATCGCTGTAAACTTTAAGATAAGAGATCCATTGGTCTCCATAGTCAGGATTCCATTCTCCTCCACAGCATCTCAAAGCACCGCATATCCTTTTTTGTTCCTCTGCACTTGGAATCGAATAAAGTATAACCCTAGACCGAATCATGAATATTTATAAACTTTGTTTATTATTTACCCGGTTGATTAAGAATACGTTACGTAGGCCTGCTAATTGAAAATAAATAAAAACTGTTATTTGTTTTATCAAACATTGTTTATTCTACTTTTTGTAACGGTATAACCCTACCGGTTTCAAGGCTTTTACCTCATCATTAGAGGAGCACAAACAAGATTGAATTATGTTCAAACTGGTAATAATTTATATATAGGAAAGACAGGAAGATCATTTGAAAAGAGAATTCGTGAACACAAATTCACCTTAACAAATCCTCTAATTTATTCTGAAATGGCTAATCATTGTCACCGTAAGATACAATTTCTATCGATGATGCCAAATTCTTACATATTAGTAGTAACGGAAATGAATTGGATAGATTAGAGGTCTTAGACATTTCTAAATCAGTGCATCGGGGTGAGCATCTGGTAAACACATATGTTCCAAGAATATCGCCGCTGCTCGCTGAGGTTGTCTCCTCTCTCCCTCCACCCACAGTTCCCAGCCCGAAAGTTTACCGTTAGAAGCGTGTGTGTCGGTTTGAACAGAATTCAGTATTGTGCCAGTTCGAACAGAATTCAGTATTGTTTGTACTCCCCTGATGATGAGGTGAAAGCCTTGAAACCGGTAGGGTTATACCGTTTTAACAAGTGGAATAAACAGTGCTTGATAAAAACAAATAACAATGTCTGCAAACCTCCACAATGTTAATGCCTTAACTATAAATTATATATAAATAAAAACGAAACTTTAACGACTTAAAATCAGGCAGAGAAAGCAACCTTCACGTTCTGTTCACTGTTTTTCGTGCGTAACAATCCCAATTTTCTTTTATATAATTGCGAAAAATTCCATTTCCTTTGAGAACACGGATGTTCTCTTCGATCAGGCGATAAGACACTCTTTTGCATACCAACACACCACACCACACCATATTTTAAACATCTTCATTTGCGGTTCGCTCGGCGTGACTCTATAACAAACTTCCAATATTTATCGGATATGCAACATCCTTATTTACGTTTGAGAGAAAATTGAAAATAAATTACATTTTTCAGAATACCGTTTCGTCGTAATTTTCCTTTGTTTCCATTCCTTATACATGAATAAAATCGTTTTTTCTCTAGTTCTACCTTTCTTTCAGATATCGGTCAATTATGATGATCTTTGTGGCCTAGTTGGTTAGACGCTTGTCTTCTAGCTCGGAGGTTGCGGGTGCAATCCAGATTTATTTGAAAAGGGATTCCAGTCTGGTTTTTAATTACGGCCTCTTTAACATCTTTCTAGTTAGTTGGAAGATATTTTCACATTGTAATAAGCCCGCCACGTTCTACTGTGTAAAATGAAAGTGTAATATAATTATTTGTCTTTTTTACGTGTTTTAAAATGAGTTTTTTTTTGCGAAAATTCATTTATTTAAACAACTCAATATATACCCAAGATGAGCTGGTTGGCAGGTAGAATTTTCTATATAGAAATACGCCCGTAAGATTTACCATGTACAACATGAACATAAAAAATAATATAAATAAACCCTACCTTATTTAAATAAAAATCAAATATTTTTACGCGTTTTTATAGATTTGTGATTTTTCCTAAAACCAATAATTTTTAAGGGATACCTGTAATATACAAGATGGAAAAAAGAGAAGGAAAAAAGGGTCCCACGAAAAGATTGACTAATAGGCTGAAAAAAGATCTCCGAGTGCTGGCAGTCAGTCAAAACGTGGTAAAAATAAGGAAATTTGAAAAGTAAAGACTCGAAATGCTTAACCCAATAAAAACGAGCTAAGAAGGCAAAAACACGGGAATAATAATTAAAGCTACATTTCATCATAAAGTCGAACCTTTAAAGATGGGTTTGTGTAATTTTCACGTATTATTTTTTTACCTTCGACAGGTACCAAGTAGTTAATGTTCACCTCGCATGCCGACAGAGTATAGACGATTAGTTCAGGGTACGTAGTAGGTGGGTTGATACCACCCTAAGGGTGCCCATTTCCGAGCTCCTTCACAACAGCAGGCGTGGCAATAAATCATGGCGATCAGCAAGGAATAATAAAAAAAGGACTAAGTTTTCAAATTTCAGACTATTGAGCCCTTAAAAATAGAAATAAAATTTAAGCATTTGGAAAAACAAGAATATTAATAAGACGATGGACTGTTTATACTGTTGAATAAACCTTTCATGTGAGTTTTGACTTTAGAGACTCGAAAATAAAAATATTTAATGATAATAGTAAAAATGTTACTTTTGCTTTCCTGCGAAGTGGCTCAAGTTTATAAAGAATTTCAATCCTTAATTTATCTACCGAGATACGAAGATATCGATACTGGAAAATTCGTTCAATAAGGTCATTCAGAGTGCGAGTGGTGACGCTTTGAACAAGTCAGTTTGTAAATACGTTGCCGAAAATAATCTTACATTTAACAAGAAATTGTTAATCAACAATGGGTTTACTATTATTAAAAAAATGAGCAAGAGCCATTTTATAATTCACACTCTTTGTAATAGGTGTCGAAGAAATTTCTTTTGAACTCGCTCAACAATCAGAAAATTGTGAATACTTCTTGGTTTCCATATGATTGAGGCGCACTCAAATCTACTGCGAACCAGTAAATTGTAAAGAGATTTTATAACAACGCATTTTTCAACATGTTTTTATTACCAATGTGTATATGTTGACGATAATCAAACTAATTAATTTGTTTAAATATTTTTACCGGTGTGTCAGGCATTCGAAAGTTAAAATATTTGCTGTGGAGTTCTGAAAACAATGCAACCATTCTAAACTTCTCAAATAATTAAATTAACAAATATACATTCCAACACAAAGCGACAAGTTGTCTTTGTTGTCATGTAGTTAAAAAAAACGGGAAAGATTTTGATGTTATTATTTCAGTGTGGCAAGCAAGATAATGAGAAGGCAGAAAAATAGGAGCGGCAAGCGAACTCTTAATACCGTTTTAGATCATAAAAGCAGAACATAGAACTTAGCACAAAAGGTAAAACGACTGTCTTCAAAACGGTTATAAATTCACATTAGTGTGTAGTTACGAATAATGAATTATGGCAATGACATCAAAACTATCAACGGAGGTAATAAGTTAATGTATCTTAGAGGAGTCACATAAAGGGATAATAATAAAAAAATACTTATGTTAACCTAAAAATAGAACCTTCGGTTCAATATATCAAGATATCTAAGCTGAGATGATCGAGGTACTTTTTAAATGGCTCCAGATCGTATGGTAAACCCAAATTTCATGTATTCAGAGAAGAGAACGACCGGAAGAGCAAGATTCATCAGTTGCAGACAACCGGGAATAGTGAATGAGGAGGGATATGGACTGCACTGGGTAAAAGTAACATACCAATAAGGGATGGGAACAGAAGCGAACGGAATAACTTAATCTTAGCATTACATACCCTACCTATTCACCATTTGGGGGAATTTATCGTTGCTGGGCCTCGTAGTTGAGGATGCCCTTGGCATTCCAACGTCAATTCAGTTAGAAAGCGAAGCTGTGCAATGGAGGTGTTTTTAAGAGAGCACAACAGCAAAGTCATCGGTCACATCTATGTACTGGATCCGATGGTACACCGAAGTAAGACGATCAGGGCACACCGGCATGTTTTTTTCTCTCTTTTTTAGGGAAAAGATATGACCGAAGTCATAGGTATTCTTTTATCCTCAAATACTAGGTGGAACAAATGCCTGTGTTATTGGAGGGGAATAACACAGTGCGGGGTTCGAACTGACAACCTTCCGCACGGAAGTCCAGTGCGTTAATGCTTGGTTTTGCCCCTCACACGAAGGGGAACAATATGAATAAATTAACGATTCTTCTAAGTAAACAATATATTTGGTTAAGTGTTCAATATAAGTTATTTTTCAATAGTAAAAAGAGAGCTGTAAGACTTAGTTTCAGCGCTGAAAAACTCCTCATCAAAATACTCGGTCGCGCTTCATGACAATAATATAATCAAGCATGAATCGTATTGAATACAATCTGAATTATAAAATTATAGATGATGAAATTGAAGTCGGAAGACATACACTTTTTGCATTCTTTGGTTAGGAAACAGTTATAAAAAACCTAAAATTGCAAAAAATCTTCCTCTCATTTTGGGTCAATATATCACAAATACGCAGGGAGATCAATAAATTCGCGTAATAAAGGGGAAAACAAATATATATTTTTTTTCAATATATGCACCATTAACTCTAATACATTTTTCAGATCGTTCAATAAACTTAAAAATACTATACCACTTGTAAATCATCGTTTTTCCAGGGCAACAGTCCCCGTAAATAGTTCCCACTAACATCTTTTCCAAAATTATTTGAGGTGTTTTCCCTTGTTTTGTGAGAAACTTAATGACGGCGCAATAATTTTTTTTCCATACTTGGTATGCTATTAACGTTTGTCACACTCTCCCCACGATATCTTAAACAATACTGTCAAAATAAAACGAAAACTTAGTAAATAAACTAAAAATGAGTCATATTATCGAAACATCCGCATGTCCTACCGCCCCCTCTTTTAACCCCTTCATTCCACGAATTTATTGACCTCCTTCGTACGTTCGATGAAACTTAACACCAGTCAGAGTAATGCTTCACGTTATTCTCGTAACAAACCAGGATCATTCCGCCTGTCGAGAGTGAGAATGTTCGAGATAACAGGCAGAAACAAGTGTCGAGGGGATTAATGTAATTAGGGGAATAGCAAAGTAATTTATTATTATTGGGTGTACAAATAAGTCACCGCCGTTTGACAAAAGTTGGCGCCACCAGTAAGTTATGGTTAAAATTGTCAGATGTAAAATGTCATTATCGTAAGGTTGGACATCTGTCAACAACATGACCTTGAAATATTAGTGAATTTTTATCAGTATAACATATTTTTTTGTGTTCGAAAATGTCAAGTTTTGAGCCGAATAAGTGTCATTTGCGGGAACTTTTGATTTACTTCTTCAATTTGAAGAAATCTGCAGCTGAGGCGCATCGATTGCTTGTAGAAGCATATGGTGAGGCTGCCTTAAGTGAGAGAAGTTGTCGTGAGTGGTTTCAAAAGTTTAAGAACGGTGAATTTGACATCGAAGACAAAGAACGTAGCGGAAGGCCGAAAGTGTACGAAGACGCGGAATTGGAAGTATTATTGGATCAAGATTCGTGCCAAACGCAAGAAGAACTTGCACTTACATTAGGAGTGACTCAACAAGCAATTTCACATGGGTTGAAATCATTGGGAATGATTCAAAAACAAAGAAATTGGGATTCATATGAACTGACACGGAGAAACTTTGAATGCCAATTTTCCACATGTGAAATGCTGCTTGCCAGGCATAAACGAAAGGGTTTTCTGCACCATATAGTCACTGGTGATGAAAAATGCATCCATTATGATAATCCAAAAAGGAAGAAATCATGGGGATCCCCTGGTCATGCTTCAACATCTACGGCTAAGCCAAATATTCATGGAAAAAAACTCTTGTTGTGTATTTGGTGGGATCAGCTTGGTGTCGTGTATTATGAGTTGCTCAAACCGAATGAAACCATTGCTGGGGCTGTCTACCGAACATAATTGATGAGATTGAGTCGAGCACTCGAGGAAAAGCGCGCCCACTACTACGCCAGACACGACAAAATTATTCTCCTGCATGATAATGCTAGTCCACATGTTGCGGCACCGGTCAAAACCTATTTGGAAACACTCAATTGAGAAGTTTTACCCCACCCGCTGTATTCACCAGACATTGCTCCTTCTGATTACCGCTTGTTTTGATCGATGACGCATGGCCTGTCTGAGCAGCACTTCACATCATATGAAGATACCAAAAATTGAGTCGATTCGTGGATAGCCTCAAAAGATGATGATGATGACTGACGCGGTATTCGTATGCTGACAGAAAGATGGGGAAAAGTAGTGGCAAGCGATGGGTACTACTTCGAATAAAACATGAGGTTCCGTTCTTTCACAATAAATGCCCATTTTTTTATAAAAAACGGCGGAAACTTATTTGTACACCTAATATATTAAAATATATCATTTACATCAGAACCCTCGCATTTAATTTATTAACTCAATATTTCCCTCATGTCATAATTTGTTTATAAAATGTATAATTTATAATTAAACGATATTTTAGCTTCCGGGAGTTTTTTGATATACAATATACGAGTATTTTACATTACACACGAATGAGCATGTATTACATATTACATCCTGTAGATAAAATATGAAAAAGCATGTCATTTTCCGCGCGTGTGAACTTCACAAATTATGTTCATCGTCAAATTTACACTTAACAATATTTTTAGAGGATTTATAGTTAAGTGACATACTCGATTTCATGATATGAAGAAAGTCCCATGAACCTTATATTAAGTTATTTTTTTATAGAGGGCGTTAACGTTTCATTATTGATTAATTTGTTATATCGCGTCTGGATTATTTATAAAGACATGGGTGGTGTGTACAGCTTTAAGAAGCACTTGAAGATAACCCTTTTTAGAAGGTCTTAACGATTGTATATGAACACTACACATTTACATACACTTTACTCCATCTAAAGCTGAATGTGTTACTTTAACATATCGGAAGATCAATAAAGGTTTTCTTTGTATGTCATCTTCTTTTGGTCATTTTTCGGCAGTTTTATTACCAAATAAATATGATTTTTAAACATTAACACACATGAGAAATTTAATAGCCGCAGCCCTTACCTTCCTATCCTTATACTCAGTTTTTTTGTAATACAATACTGGGGGCAAAATAATGAAATGGATTTAAAGTGGAATAAACAGTGTTTGATAAAAACAAATTGTAACACATTTTAATTATTTTACAAAGAAAATAAATTATCATAGTTATTACTGCTTAATATGTTGATATTAATTTTTATTTATAAAAAAAATGTTATGATAGGCAGAGAGGACAGAGTGCTAGATTTTACTATCTCGACATACATCCTCTGCCTCTTCTAAGCACATAGACCTTCTCATACAGCTCCAAAGATTTCTTTGACTTTTTACGTTTCTTTCTTTCAACATATCATTCACTAGATTCAAATAAACTTTCCTTGGTCTTTTTTACCACACCTTCCACTCACATTTCCCCGTCCCTACTTTATTTTGTATATCACCATTTAAATAGGCATATATATCTCTCTCTAAATAAATAAATAAATAAAGGTTTATTTATAGCAACAAAGTACATACAATACATATTTAAACACATTCCAAAATCACCCATACATCTCAAGATAAAAAGCAGAAAATGCATTTAAAAGAGAAGCTACTCGTATCAAAAGGTTTGGGTTCATCTCATAACATCCCTCCGGTCGAGACACACTCACCAATACAAGGCGAGCCCGGCCGCGAGGACACCAGATGTTTTTCTCTCTCTCTTTTTAGATGTCATACTTATGTCTAAGGGCTGTAATTTTTATGATGAGGTTTGCACAATATTTCTCTAGTAATTTCTGTATTTGGTTAGTGAAGCTGGTAATGTTCTTGATCTGGTCGATCCAACGTAAGGGAGCGTCGCCTTTTTATCTTCTACCAGAAACATTATCCAGCAAGAAAGTCTTCTCGAGACTTGTATCATCGTGTCTTAATATGTGTCTGAAGATACCCCTTGTTGACAAATCATGAATTGACAAGTGTTTATATGAAGTTCCAATAATATAGATTCGTTTGTTCTTCTTTCTGTCCGAGCATTCGTGTCAATCACCATTTATTATCATAAAACACTCGTCACATTGGCATCATATGCATAAGACATTTTTATTCGACGATATAGGTTAGCGAAAAAAATGTCTTGTAAAGGATGAGTTTCTTATTTTCGACTTTGTATACCATCCTACATATTTTATTTTCTTTTTAAATATAATAATAAAATTAGTCAGGCCTTTAAATATTAATATTTATATATTGAGGTACAGACATTCACATGACCATTGTGTGAACATTGGTGTTTCAGTGTTGCTACTCATTCACGTTATAGAATTTCCATCCTCTGGGATTAAACTTTGCTACTTCTTCCATCCGCCACCGCAACGAACAAGAAAGGGCCAAATTGTCCAATAAATAACAGTTTAGAGCTGGGCCGTGCTAGGGATTATGTCACCTGTGCATGAGTTTTCTTCAAATGGTGGATTCTGCAACAGTTTTCTTCAAATAGTAACAGAAAATCAATGCTGTCTGCAAAACGTAGTTTTCAGGCACAAAATCAGACATGTTCAACGCTATGAAAACATATGTAGTTGTATTAAACTTGTATTGTTGTAAGTTAAAAGTCTTTGACTAAACACAAGAAAAAGGCGCCAATAACGCGGTTTGAAAGTGACTATATTAACAACTAGAGCCATCTATGAGCCAATTCACGTTTCATATTTACAGACCTGATAATTAAATCAGAAATCCCCGGGCTGGAAAACAGGCGTCTTACCAACTAGGCCATGCAGGTCGTCAAATGTCATATTGGTAAATGCATTTTATATCTCAGAAAATCCGGAATATTTCGGGTATCCTCTATAGTATATTAATATATTTACATATCGACTAAAAAGTAAGAAACCTGAAATATCTCTGAAATATGAATTTCCAAATCAGCTTACAAGAGTTTAAACCGATTTAAACTTATTACAAATTCTGATATAGAATTTAAGATATTAATCCTTTGGAAATAAAATGGAAAATTGGAAATATTTTGAATAACTTGAAATTAATTTCCCCCAACGAGAAATGGGACATTAAAAAAAATTACAATTACATTTAAATAAATAAATAAATAATAGGTTTATTGATAGCAACATAGTATGTACAGATTATATTTAAATAACACTTCTAAAACACATAAATTGCAGATAATATATTAAATACAGAAGCTATCAAAAACGTTGTTTCTCGAATTTAATTTAACGTTGTTTCTCGAATTTAATGCTAATTTTATTACTAATCTATCCTATTTTAGAACTATGGGATTCGAGACATTTTTAGCATGAATGTGAAACTTACAAATCCTCTTTTCTAGGGAATTCTAAAGTTGCGCCGAATGGACCGCAAATTAATGAACTACTAATTAATGAACCACAAATTAATGAACTACAAATTAATGAACCACAAATTTAATGAACTGCAAATTAATGAACCGCAAATTAATGAACCGCAAATTAATGAACCACAAATTAATGAACCACAAATTAATGAAATACAAATGAAATAAACCTACACTACTTCCTTACTTGGAAATCCTTCACAGACGAGTGTAATTGTGACTTACTTTCGTGTATTCTGGGGTGTCTATAAATTTCAATCCTGGATACAATCTTCCAGGCAGTAAGTAGTTGACGACTCAGTGTTACGCGACTTTCTCTTTTCAAGATTGCGTTTCGTTGTTTTGAAAAGTGTCACCCTCTCAGTCACTGTTCATTTCCACTGGTCGCGCACCTGTGCCACTGCAACCAGCTTCGGGTTTATATACCATACAGTTCATGATTGGAATTAAGGCAGTTCTTACACCTCTTTTTTTGGGTCACCTGCACTGTATGGTTTTGAATAACAATTATTTAACAGTGTACAACGATTTTAAAAATTTTCTAAATATTCCTTATTTTTAACCAAGATAAAATTGGATTCTGATGCATAATGTACAAGCTACGAGTAATTTTGTAATTATTTTCGAGAAACGAATGCTTTGATTAGATTAAAATAAGCTTATTTTTGCTGGAATAAATGAAATCGTAGCGCGCGACTGCCCCTAGAATTGGCCATTTTAATGCGACGTATACATTAAAAAAATGGAAGTGAAGGCCCTAGTCAGGGACAGATCCATTCAATCTTTGAGATCAAGAGTTACTATAAAAGTTAAAGAGAACGTGTGATTCTGTCGTAAATCCTAAAATCATCTTCATCATATTTCTAAATTCCGCAATCAGAAGATCAGCACAATTAAAAGGCCAGTGGCATTATATATGAGTATGTTATGTTACGTATATAATGTATACATCCCAAAATCACACATTTATCTCAAGATAAAAAGCAAATATACATTTGAAAGAGGAGCTATCAAAATGTCTGGGCTCATTTCATAACATTCCGCCGACCGAGATACACCCCACCAATATAGGGGTAGACCGGCTCCGAGGACATCAGATGTTTTTCAGCCCACACCCTACAATGTGAAAATGTGAATGTAACATAAACCATACAATCACATTTGTAACCGGTGGTGTATTTTTTTTGCATCCTTTAAATTCGAATCTATGCGAGACAAGAGGTATTAATTATTTGATATGCAGTGTGATGATTACTCTTTTGAATTTGTAACACCGGTTCGATTTCCACCCATTTTTATCTATTATACTTAACTACTTTAACTTAATGTTTACGGTAGCTTTAAAGTTATATTTGTACACGTAATAGCGTTTTTTAACTTTGATTTTTTATTAAGTAAAAATTTCATGATTTATTTAATTATATTACTATATTACACTTTCGTTGCATATAATTCAACCTGGCGAGCTTATTGCCTAGTAGTAATTTCTTTCAAATAATTAGAAAGAGTTTTAACAAGCTTAAAGAGAAAACCAAATAAGGACCCTTTTTAAAAAAATCTTGCACCAATAGGAATCCAAGCTAAAGATTTGAAGACATGCTTCTAATTAACTAGACCACGGTTTCCTTCTGGATAAAGTATATATGTAAAAATGGTTTATAATTTAAAGTTGAAACAAATTCATTGTTCTGAACCACTTTTATGTTCAAATCTTATCAGTTAAAGTGAATCGGTAAATTCCGACTTACGCCCCTAATAACACGTGTCGCCATTTAGAGACCGCACGCCCTAAGTCCACCCTGACATACGCCTTTATTTCGCCCTTAACTCACAATTGCCCGTTATTCATCCACACCCCACATTCTGTACTTATTTTTGACCTTTCAATGGTGGCCAGGTCTTAAAATGTTGCTCCTCGGATCAGCCGTAATGTTAAGCTAACTTAAGATCGATTACGTTGATTAAGGAAACTCTTGTTTAAGTTTTATTGTATTGGTTTCGATTTTTACATTGAAAACAAGTATTTACTTTGTCAATCCCTTTAAAACCTTTTGGTAAGCGAGAGTTACCCCTCACATTTTGATGGTCGTCTATGGATAGAAGAAGGAACGTGAAATAAAAAAAAAATTACTATGGTAAACTAGGAAAACACACTTTGTGACAGAGTATAGAAGCAATGTATTTTAATTCCGTTTTCGAAGCACGTCAATGATGACACGTGTCTCATATTACTCGTAATAATCAATTTAAATCTCACAATAATCTTTATGAATAATATAAAAGGACGAACTATTTAGAAATAACTACAATAACGTGGCGCGATAAACTTAAACCACTTCTGAAGTCAAGAAAAGTGAAGAGCTTTTATAATAGGCGAGAATTTATGACAAGATCGAAGAAGACAGAGATGTGTGCCAGAATATGGTGAAGCGGACATTTGTTCCCTCTGCATAACATATGCAAGAACGGGTCTTCCAGCTGCTATGCCTGTTGGAAAGGCGTTAACTCTTTTGAACGGGACTGCTTCGGATATTGATATATTTCATGTCACTTTGCCAAAAGCAATAGTAAATTTTCTTCTAAGATTGAGCGCGTTAGAAAGCACTCATCAACATATTTAAGTGCCTGTGTGTATATGTTATATAACACATGTATGCACATATATACTTTTATATGATTTTTATATAATTTTTTTTAATGTTAACATTTTTTGTATTTTTCAATGTAATTTTGGTGTGCCTGTATTGAGAAAAAAAAAATTATAATAACCCAATAGAGACATGCCATTAATGATGATTTGTTCTTGATAAAATATTAAATATACGGAATGAATTTATTAACGATAAATGTGAACTTAAGACCGATGTATTCGATTTGATGGAAGACTGTATTGAATTTGTTTGGGCATGTATAAATAATGAATGAAAAAAAACTGACACGAATGGAAATCGTGGTAGAAGAAAACCAAGGAAAATATGTATGTACTGCACTATCGTTGCATAAAATACAACCAGGTGGATTTATTACCACGTGGGATTTTTTTCCCACCAACTAAAAATATTTTAGTGGTCTTAATTTAAAACAAGATTGAAACATGTTTAAAAAATGTTGGACCAAGTAAAAGATATTTTTGAAGAAGGAAATGTTAAAAAATCATTGAAATCATATGAGCTGCATGAAAACGTCTACATTAAGCATATTTCGAATGAAGTAAGCACCAAAAGTTTTGTCCTAACGACATTTATTTATTTTTATTTATTTATTTAACACTTTTATTGTAATACAATCTGGCGGGCTTATTGCCAGGCGGCAATCTCTTAAACCAACCAGACAAAAGTAAATGAAGCAAGTTACATGGTCGCATAAATCATTCAATTGACTATCCATCCCTACGAAATCTATAAACACATACGTGAGCATGCCCATGCCCATGAACCCCACAAAGACGGACAATCACCCAAACATTATTTTTCATATAAAGTGAGATATCATCAATCAAAAGGAAAGGAAGGGATGGGATGGTGGAGAAGAAAGGAAAAAAAATCAGGAATGAAACACGTTATTTTACTGACTAGAAATTAAGAGTTTTTTCAGTCGCTTCTTAAAGTATGCCAAGAACGGAGCGAGTCTTATATTGGTTTGTAACTGATTCCAGAGTCTCATTGCATGAACAGTAAAGGACGACGTAAATAAAGAGGAGCGGTGAACTGGAAAGGCTAATAAACAATCTCCGTTTGAGGGTAGCGCTAATCATGATTGGAAGGTAGCTGAAAATTTTCGGCGAGATAAGAGAGTGCGGCGGGACAGTTGAGGATATTATACAATAGAGACAGTATGTGAATTTGGCGTATATTTCTAACATTCAACCAGACATCTATCCGAGAAATATATAATTACTTTTCAAACAATCTATTATATTTGTAAATATATAAAAATGAAACTCAGTTATATGCTTTTTTTATTCTTTTCTAAAGAAAATGGAACTCAGTTATATGCTTTTTTTATTCTTTTCTAAAGAAAATGGAACTCAGTTATATGCTTTTTTATTCTTTTCAAAAGAAAACACCAAATGCTGCCCATTGTCACGAATTCAACGAAAAATCAATTGTTGGTCAGAAAACTGCATTCCATAACAAAACGTCGGAAAATGTCTTTTGGTTTTAGTTCTGAATTGCAGTTTACAAAAGAGTTTGTGCTTAAAACAAATATGTTTAACAAAAGTTCTCCCATGGCTACGAAGGATGGCATATAACATATAAATATATAATGAATAAGAACGTAATAATTCACTGGTGATTAACTATTAGTTTTAAAGCTTTATTTTTATATATTTTTTAATAACTTTTGATTTTCAATGAAAATACTTGAGTGTAAACCAGATTGCAAATTAATTGGTACAAAATGGAATTGAACCCGAAAGACATAAGTCAAAATTAAAATATTTGGGGGTCTATCCTCTCTGCATACCATTTCAGATTCCTATTCATAAGTTGAATGGTTGAATTAAAATAGGCACTAAGTACCAAAAAAAAAAAACAAAAAAAATTAAGTATGCAGTTTCGTTCTATATGTCATATATAATGAAACTGCATACTTAGTTTTTTTTTGTTTTTTTTTAGTACTTAGTGCCTATTTTAATTCACCCATCCAGTTATTTGGCTGGCTCCTCATTGGCAATATACTGGTCTTCCACCCGGTGCCTTAGGGTTATATTCCCTGTGCTACCTAAAAATTAATAAAATAAGGATTCCAATCTAGTTGAATATTTTTTTCTGAAAACAAAACTTGCATGTGATAGAAGCAAAGATTATTCAATTAGAAAACGAAACCAGCAAACTCACCGGCAAACTTCACACCAGCAAACTCACCGGACTGAACTGAATCCGATAGCACACCGAAGTGAGACGATCGGGGCACACTGGCATATTTTTCCCCTCTTTTTGAAATAATAGATTTGACCAAAGTCTTAGGTATCCTTACACCTTCCGAATACTAGGCGGGGAAATAAATGCCTGCGTCATTCGAGGGGAGTAGCATAACTTGGAATACAAACCGACGACCTACCGCTCGAAAGTTCAGTGCTTTACCGCTCGCCCATGCACCTCATAACCCGCGGTAGTGTTAACAACACGTGCAATAACAAACCGGGAGTTATGTGTCTACTCGAGTGGTTCTAAACTCAAAAGCTTGATTATTAGGTCCGAATACAATATTGTTTGCCAGTCACGCTCTTTAATATTCAGTTCTCACGTGCCTAAAATATTCATCTTTCTAATGCCAGCTAGACATGGTGCTATATTCTAAACAATTTAAATGTTGAGAGCGATAAAAAAACCTTTAACAAAAATAATGAAAAAAAATACCAATTTAAGTGTCTACTTAGTGCCCGTGAAACATCGGAATGTAATTTAAGGGTAGCGCCGTGATATAGGGGAGGTTAAATTAGAAAGAAATAGCTTACGAAGGTAGCTTGCTACGAATACCGCTGCTGCCTACGAAGCTATAGCAATCGATTTAGCTACGGCCGATTTGTTTCTGTGTTATCGCACGGCGCCGACAAAATGAAATAATTTGGAAAATTGCTACAAATGTAGTCAAAGGGGGGCTTTGTGAAATTGTAAACAACAGCTTGTCTTAAAAACAGGGTTACCAATATCTTACGACGATATAACTCACGAATAGGGGTGTCACACTCCTCCAATAATTATGATAATTACAAGCAATAAGAAATGTTTTTTCATGACGCTGTGCTTTGCTGTTTCTACTCGACAGTCTCGCTTGCTTGTTGTGATTAACGTGATTGACATATTAAAAGTATTACAGAACAAATAATTTTTGTAATAATTTGGTATCACCAGAAATCGAATGTAGCAACCTCTGCACGAACTAGTCCATGGAAGTTTTTTTTCTCCCTGACTCCATCCCAACTCATTGTCTACGAAGACTGTTGAGGTCAGCTCTCCTCGTTCTCAGGTTGTATGCTCTTCTGTCCCGGACTACGTCCCCCAGGCCATGCCTCTGTATCAGGTTATCTTTTTGCACCACCCATGAATTCTTTGGCCTTCCTCTGGTTGTTCTTCGAGGAAGATCCATGGAGATTGCCTGGTTCACAATGTGATCGGGTGCTCTGCGTCCAACGTGTCCATACCATCTCAATCGCCTCTTCTCCATCTTGCTGTTGATGTCTGTAACACCCAGGCTTCCACGAATGCGTGAGTTTCTTATTTTGTCTCTTAGGGACACACCTGCTGACCATCTTAGCATGCGCATTTCAGCAGTTTCTAGTTGCCTCGAGTAAGAGTTACACATCGTCCAGCATTCGGAGCCATAGAGGAGTGCAGGTCTGACAATCGTTTGGTATACTGGAAGTCATCGAGATAAAATGATAAATTGTGTAAAACCTTTGTAAAATGAGTTTATTTTTTTTAAATAGGTTTAACAATCCTCGCTGTCTAAACTTTTGTACAGAATAACAATATAAAATATACTCAAAGGAAAGTTCGAAAGATTCTTAACCACGTTATTCCCGATTAAATAAAGTAGATACACAAGTTTTCCCTGTTGAAAGTTTTGAGCAACTCAACTCCCCGTAGAGCGGGAGCACACCCGGCACCATTACATTATTAGATGCTATCAGGTCGGCCCTTGAAACTTGGATCGTGATATGAGATGAGATGAAATAACTTAAGTGAAACTCATCAACCTCTTTTCCAGCTACAGGTCAGTGACGTTCTTAGTTTTCTTTTCGTCTTTATTCTTTTACGGCTTTTTTCATTCTTAATTTATTTGAACAGAGTAAGGTCGATTTTGGTCATTCAAACAGTTATTATTTAAATTGGGTAGTATTTTTTTCGATGATAGAAGAGTAAAGAGGGATTTCAAATGGCGTGTAGTGAACGCAAACAAAGTCAATGGGGCAATAAAACATATATACTCGAACCGGACTCTGATAAGATATTTTTTGTGCCAATAGTCACAATTGTAGTCACAATAGTATTTTGGTGCCAACTTTGTTGTATGGGAGTGAAATGTGGACATGGAAAAATACTGAGAGGAATCGAATAAATGCTGTAGAAATGTGGGTTTCGAGACAAATATGTGGAATAAGGGATGAATGTGAGCTTAAAGCGAATGTATGTGTATTAAGTTAGATAAAAAAAGCACGCTTAGATGGTTTGGGTTCGTGGAACGAACGAAGAGAGAAAAATTAACAAAACAGATATAGTGCAAATGTGACGAGAAAGCGTGTGAGATGAAGGTCAATGAAAACATGGTTGAATTAAGTGAATTATATACTGAAAGAAGGAAATGTCGAAAGTCAGAGCTATCTTAAAAATTGTATAACAAGATGTATGGATGTAGAAAAGGCTAAGGATGTGTGTCAAGATAAAGGCGCCCTATCATCTCAGCTTACCCTGACAGGAAAATGGCGTGATGGTATATATGTACGTATAATTACAAAATTAGACTGCGCATAAATGCAAAAATCGCAGCGTAACAAAAAGTATCGACATTAAAATGACCAAAAGAAAACTACATATTATCATATACGCAAGTACACAACAGGGCAAAGTTCAGACGACCCAGGACCACATTTCTCGCAGCGTAGCTCTTTGAAATAAATACATGCACACATAATAAATCGGTTTAGAAAAAATAAAAACACACATGCAAAATTCACACACTCAATACAAAAAATACAAACATAATAATTCAAACCTTAATTTAGAATAAAATATAAAAAAATAACACTCCATTTGTGTATGAATAAATTGTTATACACATTGACATTTGAACATTGGAAATTGTAAAATTAAAACAAGAAAAAAAATCAGTTAAGGTGAATTTGTAACATTAATCTCTCGACTATTCGGAGTCACATTAACAGAAGTAGAAAACAAAAATAAATTACCGAATCATTATAAAAATTGTTTCGGAGTTTTTAACTACCCTGGTTAATTCACAACCCGGTTCATGTGTAGAGTCTACTGTACTCGTCATCGTTGCTGGCCCCCTTAATCAAGGATCCCCTCACCATTCCAACTTTAAGGCCTCAGCCACACAGGTAGGAGCCTCGCTTGATGCTTAGAGCTATGCTGCGAGTTAGGCGACATATCCTAGCGAACCAACGCACCGCATACTATCGTAATGGTCATACTGCACACTTCGCGCCACGTTGCATGACGATTAGTCACCGAGTGAATCTCCTAGCGAACAGACGTGTTGGTTAATTTTATTGTGTCATCGTGATTTTACAAGATGGCGGAAGTTTTAATAACATCTGTGTACAAAAGGGAGCCTTTGTGGAACCCATGGAGCAAATTATACAAAAATGTACCTGTAATAAAATCACTTTGGAATGAAGTTGCACAGGAAGTAAATAAATATGGTAAGTTGTAATGAAATTGGTTAGTTTTGAGAGTGGCATCTTTTGTCAACTGCTCCCAAATGTTAAATGAAATGTGTGCCTAGCACTTTGGTGTGGCCAAGGATGAAGTCACCTAGTATATGAGTCACGTAAAGCCTAGCTTGGCACCTAACGAAGCACTTTGGTGTGACCTAGGCCTAATTTAATTGGAAGGTGACGCTGTGCCGAGGAGTATTTTGTTTATTTTTAACTAAGCGTTGCACACCAGCAAACTCACCGGCCACATCGCCGTATTAGATTCGATGGCACACCGAAGTGAAACACCAAGTACACCGGCATTTAATAAATTTTTTCTCTTTTTTTGAAAGAATAAATGTGACAGAAATCATAGGTATTCGAATACTAAGTGGAAATATGCCTGTGTCATTTGAGGGAGTAGCACAGCTCTGGGTTCGAACCAGAGACTTTCTGCACTGTCCAGTGCGTTATTGCGCGGCCATGCTCTTTATATCTACTGTACTATCACATATCAGAATACTTTTAAAGATTTGTTTGAAGTTTGTTTTATTTAGTCAGTTTTTTTGCAGATTTCTTACCAGGCATATTTTTTAAAACAAACGCAGATGTGGGGATATACGTTATCTAATGGCCGCAGCCATCATCTTCCTATCCTTAAACTCAATTTATTTTGTATTTTTTATTTGTAAATAACTGTGGATTCGATTCACAAGGTAGAGAATCCTTGAAGAGAGTTTGCTATTTAAACAGTGCATAAAGAATTTCATTTTATTTTTTAATTTTAATTTTAAACCCCAAACTGAATCCAAAGTGACTAACAAAGATGGTGATAATTATAATGTAGTTAAAAGTGTTTTTTTTTTACAAGCGCCCTATATAGTTTCATGAATAGTTTTTATACAAAAGCGCCCCTGTTACAATGAGAAAAGCATCTGAGGCAAATGTCATTTATGCATCCTAAGCTTTGCCAAATGTTTTGCCATTGCATCTCTTAAATATTTGCTTCTTACGTCTATTCCAGATGCAATTTGATGCATTTTATTTTCTTTTCGGGACTTGAGAAGTCACACTTAAATTGAAAAATATACAGTAGACAATCTGTTGTCTTGCCAAATTATAGTGTATCTGATTTTCAAGAACTGTTTTTCGATGTTTACTATATTGAAAAGGAGAAAATAAAAAAAATAATAGGATTAGTTAAAGAAAAACATTTTAAGAAATCGTACGTACTTAATTTGAATAAGTAACCTTTACTCTCTATTTAAAAGGCTTTCCAGGGACACTAATATGCCGAATTATAGAAGTTATATTTTTTTTCCATAACAAATCTAATAATTCACACTTCATACCCTATTTTTTCTATTAATCATTTTTATTTTTAAATTATTATATATTATAATAGATTGGATATGAGCAACTTTGTACAATTGTAATATCGAACACAATTTTATGGGTTGCAGATCAAATTTTTTTATATTTTGGAATATTAAATATTTGCTTAAAATATATTTTTCTTCACGTGTATAATTTTTATGCCAGCATGCATTCAGATGCATGCTGGCCAACGAACTAGGAACTCTTATTTTATATAAGTCATCCAGCTTATCATATGTGGCAATTAAATACTCTCGTCACTGAAAATAATATGAAAAAAAAAATTGAAATATTTCAGATTAACGCTTTTTCGGTTCAGGAAAAAAAAAAGAAAAAATAATAGCAATATACCACAAAATGAAACACAACTACAGTTAATTAAAGTACATATGGGATGTATAAACATCAAGAATGGCGTATTTAAACGTAACCACCCTTAAATAATAACATCCCCACTACTATTTCTAAATGCGCAATAATTAATACTGTCTAATATTTAGCAATGACCTGAGGAAAGAGCCATTGCTTCAGTGTATATTTGAGTTTTGAAACAGTTTATTACTTTAGAGCCCCTAGAAATATCCAAGACATTGCATTGGGATGAACATCTGGCAAACACATACATTCCGAAGACCTGCTGCTTGTTGAAGTTTTCTCCTGCCTCCCTCAGCTTCCCTTTCAACTTTTTTCAACATTTCAACTCTGACCTAACAGGGCTTATTGTCTCACTTTTTACAAATGAAAGCTTTGTTTTTACATGGTTGATGAATTTCCTAATTAAATTCCATGTTTGGTAAAATAATAAATCTGTAGAAAGAAACAATTTTCCCTAAAAAAAAGGTTTAGCGCCCCTTAAATTCATCAAAAGCATATCTAGAGGTGTGAACACTTCACAATTTTTTACTAATCTTATTGTGATCAAAACTGGGTCAAAAGCATCCACATTCGAGATAAATTTATACAGACATACACGGACTAGGAGAAAAATACTCTTAAAGATTATAGGTAATATAGATGGTAAATATTAAAGATGGTAGATATTAAAGATGGTAGAAATTAAAGATGGTGGATATGAAAGATGGTAAATATTAAATATGGTAGATATTAAAGATGGTAGATTTTAAAGATGATACATATTAAAGATAGTAGATATTAAAGATGGCAGATATTAAAGATGGTAGATATTAAAAAGGGTAGACATTAAAGATTGTAGATGTTAAATATGTGAGATATTGAGACTCCAAGTATAAAATCACACTCAACCACTTACAAAAAACCCCAATTTTCCAAACAATTTTTCGTATACTTTTTTAATCAAATGTTTGTATATTTCTACAATACAATGTTGTTACAATTTCATTATAACATTAAAAAACTGGGCATATTTATAGTACTCGTATATCAAACCCAATCTGTCTTAATCGTATATTGTATTACATTTCCGTTGTATAAAATACAACCTGGTGGGCTTATTGCCATGTGGCAATAAGCCCACCAGATTGTATTTTATCTTCCAATCAACCAGAGAGATGTTAAAAAGTGTTTAAATGAAAACCAAATGGAATCCTTTTTAAAAAATCTGGGTTCCAACGGAATTGAACCTGCAACCTCCGGGTTTGCAGGCAAGCATCTTACCAATTAGGCCACAGAGATTATCTTCTATACAATATTTCGATCCAAGTCCTAACGCCGCGCTTCATCAAGTATAAAATAAACAAATCCTCTGTTAAATAATCACTTCAAAATTGCAAGAATTTACAAAATAATCAGTTGTAAACTAGGAACAAATTCACAAAATATAAAAACAGTTAGACGGTAGTGATCATTTCAAACTATATTTGAATCTTCTTCTCAACTGCAAGTGCTTAGGAAAACCGCTGAAACTCGTACATGGAAAGAAAACTGCTGAAAACTTATCAACGAAAGACAAACGTCAAGGAAGCTTTGTAGATCTTCCGATACGTGATAATAAAACGTTCGGCTTAAGGTGAGATATTATGGTGAATGTGTGTTGTTTTAACATATTATTATAAATTTTGGAAAGGTCTCGTTAAAAAGGTTGTCTTTTAGTTCTCCCTAAAGCTGCACACGCCATCCATATTTCTAACGCTTTGAGGCAGATAACGCTTTGAGCTAAATCGAAAGCTAACAAAAAATAACAATAAATCAAAGATTACGCAATGATAATACGAGTATGACCGTTGGAATATCAAAATGTATTTTATCAGGGAAATTCAGTTAAATTAAAGCAGGTCACGTTTCCACCTCCAGCAACAAGTAATATAAATAGTAAACGAGAGAGCTGTGTGATGTATCGTATGCGATGCAACAAATACTTAGCATGCTCAGGAGAGATTTCAAGTGATATTTTACCGTGTAGAACCAGAGCGGCACTGCTCAAAGGTTACGTTGGGGCTGCTTAAACCCTCACTGGAGGGTGGTACACGTACTCGTATTTGCAGGGAAATTAAATCTCATCCCTAAAATAAAAAAAAAATCTGTTGCATTTTATTTCAACGGTAAAAGTACCTTTTTGATACAAAGATTGAAAAATAACATCATATTATATTTATAATTTAAAATTGACATGTAAGCAGTGTTATACAAAAAGAAAAAAACAGTTTAGGTTGAATAACACAGGAAATCAAACCCATACATACAATTCAATTAATTCATCTCGGCAAGAACCACTTCTTCACTTTTCTCCGGTAAGTAATGCCATATGATTACCCAATCTAAGCAGTCTTGATATGCAAGAGTTGTACAAAGAACTAGTTGCAACCAATTCATTAAGGAACAAAACATTTTGCCGAGTGGGCCTACAAGGAACGTGTAGTATGAGTAAGTTCAGAACTTTTGAAATGTGAGCTGACAATCTTATACAATCTTTCTTCTATCTGATGAAGTTGTAAGCCTCATCGTGTTCAACAACATATCACAGTCCAACTCAGTTATTGTGATCTGCACAAGTTAATGAGCGGTTAAGCTGATAAAATAAATAAATGGTAACAAATCGTGATATGATTCATTTAAATGTTGCAGAACTCAACTGAAACATATTGTTGGGTTGGCATTTGCCGACTGCATATACGAGTATACGCTCGAATCAAATAAAGTGAGGGATTTAAAATTGCTTTTGAGTTACGTGAACATTTTTATTGGGTGTTAACATAATTTGTGTCCGTTTTCATCCAATTTAATAATGAGCATCAAAAGTAAAATGAAATGGTAAATGTTATACGTCATTCGAAAGAAAATGTTCTGCTCTACAAGATATTGTGTTTGCTTTTACGTTACATATATTATTTTATTTGATTACAAGCCTTCAAAATGGAATCTCAAGTAGACGAAAGTGAGCATTTTCGACAACTCCTTCTGTTCGCGTTCAATCGAAGGAATAAAGCTGCCAAAGCTGCTCGCGATATTTGCGAAGTGTACGGTGAAGATACTATGAATGAAAGGACAGCTCGTCGATCATTTTTGCGTTTCAGAGACGGTAATTTCGACTTGAAAGATATGGAGCGTTCCGGACGACCAGTGGACTTCGATGAAGACCGCTTAAACCATATTATTCATGAAGATCCCCTTCACACATTTTTCATCACCATTTTTTTTTTTCACCATTTTCAAACCATTTTTCATCACCAGTAATGATAATTCATTTTTCATCACCAGTAATGATTTTTCATGACCAGTAATGCGGTAAAGGAACCTTTGCTTGAGCCCATGCGTAGCTCGATGACGCGTGAGCAAACCGCAAAAATTGTCGAACGTTGATTTTTGTTGTTTTCACTCAAAACATGTGGAACCCAAGCGCCGAACTTTTGGACTTTTTCCATTGATTTAAGATGGCGATATACAGTCATGTGACTCCCATTTATCTGCTCAGCCAATTCTACGGTGGTTTGAAAGGGTTTTTCATGAATAATATAGTTTAAGCGGTCCTCGTCGTAGTCCACTTGTCGTCCGAAACGCTCCATGTCTTTCAGGTCGAAATTACCATATTTGAAACACAAAAACCATCGACGAGCTGTCCTGTTATTTATAGCATCTTCATCGTACACTTTGCAAATGACGCGAGCAGCTTTGGCAGCTTTATTCCTTCGATTGAACGCGAACAGAAGGAGGTGTCGAAAATGGTCACTTTCGTCTACTTGACATTCCATTCTGAAGGCTTGTAATCAGATAGAATAATATATGTCACGTTAAAGCAAACACAATATCTTGTAGAACAGAATTTTTTTTTCGAATCACGTATAACCTTTACCATTTTGTTTTACTTTTCGTGCTCATTTTTAAATTGGAAAAAAAACGGACACCCAACTTATGTTAACACCTAATATATAATTCTGGGATTTTAAATATGGTAATAAATTTAAAGACTCGCATATTTCAATTGCTTTACTCACTTTCTTTTATTTACGGAGAGGACTTAGAATTAACAACGTTGGAATGGCGAGGGGATCCTCGACTACAAGGTCCAGCAACGAAGACGACATATTTATATTACAATATATTTGTAAGTATTTTGCTGTTATGTCATTGTTTCAATAAATTTAAATACATTTACATTAATTGACATTGAGAAAGACTTCGAAAGAGAAGAAAAATAATTTAGCCTATTGACGACAGCTGTTGAGAATACCTTTCACATTTTTGACGATTTCGGAAAAGAGTATTGTTTTCTCTATGCCGCAGTCGGCAAGTTAACAAAAATGAATACGAGGAGAAGGCTAGTGGAAATGAATTATATAGACAAATGAAAAATCATATTCAATTCACTGCAAAGCACCCTTATGTTTTTCATTTTTATGGTTCTTACATTTGTAACATGGTGTATAAAAAAGAAGCCCGGTAAGTTTTGTCACATAAAGTATAAACTGACATCTGTGTTTGTCAGCTACGACAGTATTGGAAGCCACGGAGTGGTTCGATTTTAGTATTAATGATACACTTGGTGGAGTATTTCTAATTTCCTGAAAATGTACCTATTGCTTTAATTTTCGTTTCTTTCACGCAAATCTTATTTTAATTTATTGGCTTTAAGGCTCAGCCATGGACACAGATATTATTTGAAAAAAAAACCTGTTGATTGGGAGAAATTGATTTACAGAAATAAAACATTGGGCTCTTTAGAAAGTAATGTCGTATTTTGAGATCAAATTCAAATACAAAATTGCGCCAAATGTTTTTGGACAGTGGATTTCGATATTTTTTAGTATGTTAATAATCTATTTTGTCATACAAAGTTGTTTAATCTCGATCAAAGTCTTGATTTGGTCATCATAAGTGGTGATCGGCCTTTTATAGCGGACATCATCTTTGAGTGTCGTATCACCATTACGGATTTTTTAAGACATATTTGACACACACGATCACTTACTGTACATATTTTTTATTGGTTTGTGTCGCATTTTTCCTTCGCGGTAGTAAAAATCAATCAAGCACCAAAGAAAACTTATTTTCTTCCATGTTTAAAATTACGCCAAAAAACCGCACTTGAGTTAGCAATGGCTAAGTGCGATAAACTTTTACCTTTTGTTTTAATATACATTAAATGTGTTTGTAATGAAGTAAGCAACGAAACATTTGTCCTAATTATATATAAAAAAATAGTTCTAACCGAACCACATTTTTCGTTTTGATTTCCATCCACATAGTGTATTCAATTTTTTTCTTTTGCATCCGGTTAAAAGGGTGAGCGAGGCTTGATTTTTACACTGTTTTTCATCCCCGCAGCATCCTCGTAAACTCAGGTTTTATGAATAAAATGCAATCCAAATAGAATCACGTGTAGCGGCAAAGCACTCAAATATATGGCTGAGTCGGTCGGAAAATTCTTTGGAAGAGCTTTAGACTTTATTTTGTTTTCCTCCACTTTTGTTTATTCGTTTACATTGCTCTCCAAGAAAGGATAAAGACTTCCACGGACAGGGAATGGAGGCATTAGACTTATTATTAAATGTTTCCCCTTCTGATTTCTATTGTACTTTATTTCATCTCGAATTTCAACTTGCTTTATTGATTTGCTTCACTCCATTTGCTTTTATCTTTATATATCAAAGTTAATAATACTTCTGTTTTCCATTTATTTTATTGCTTCGCTTTTTATCAATAAATTATTGTTTCGTTACATATTTTTCAATAAAGAAGAACCATCATACGATCTTATTATGTTAAAAAAATATAAATAAATGAATTAAATTTAAAATAAATACTTTTAAACAATAACTGACATAATTTGATTGAAGTATATTTTATTGTATAATAAATGTATTGTATATAGTACAACCTAGTGAATTCATTGCCACGTGTGACAATACCTTCTACCCGATCAGAAAAGTATTAAATAGGTCTTAAGTGAAATTCCTTTAAAAATAAATTGAACTCAAACGAGGATCGAACCTATAACTTGCGGGTTCACAATACTTCTTACTAGTGATGAGTAGAGCGCTAGCAATGTAGATGGTTACCTAAATACTTCTTACTAGTTATGAGTAGAGCACCAGCAATGTAGATGGTTACCTAAATACTTCTTACTAGTTATGAGTAGAGCACCAGCAATGTAGATGGTTACCTAAATACTTCTTACTAGTTATGAGTAGAGGCACCAGCAATGTAGATGGTTACCTAAATACTTCTTACTAGTGATGAGTAGAGCACCAGCAATGTAGATGGTTACCTAAATACTTCTTACTAGTTATGAGTAGAGCACCAGCAATGTAGATGGTTACCTAAATACTTCTTACTAGTTATGAGTAGAGGCACCAGCAATGTAGATGGTTACCTAAATACTTCCTCTAGTTATGAGTAGAGCACCAGCAATGTAGATGGTTACCTAAATACTTCTTACTAGTTATGAGTAGAGCACCAGCAATGTAGATGGTTACCTAAATACTTCTTACTAGTTATGAGTAGAGCACCAGCAATGTAGATGGTTACCTAAATACTTCTTACTAGTTATGAGTAGAGCACCAGCAATGTAGATGGTTACCTAAAAGCGTTGCTAATTCTTAAGTCGAATCACAACATCTTAGTTTCTCAATTTTTTTAGTATTAATATGTCGAAAGACTAGACTTTTTATTTAAGTATTAGTATGTCGAGAGACTGTAGATTGTTTTAGTATTAATGTGTCGAGAGACTAGAAAATTTAAAATTATTTCTTTACAGTCCAATAATTATAATTTTTGTAATGTAATATTTTTAATATGTCAATAACAGCAAGTTTGAATCTCCAGTAAGAGCGCCCTTGAGAAGAATCTGCTTGCTGAGAGTGCTTTTTAAATAACGCTCTCTAAATTGTCGTTATATAACTTGCTTAATTTCAAAATAATCCTCAAACTTTTCTTTCGCAAAATATGAAGTTTCTTTAATTAAGTTTCGTTGATCAGAAAAAAGAACACTTGTTGAATAATTTTGGGTTGTAATTATTTTATTTACAAAATTGGTAAAATTTAACATAATATATTTATAATTCAACGACTTTAAGTATATTTGTTTGTACTAATAGATTTTAATTAATTAAAAATATAATTTTGGACTGGTATCAAGATGCAATATTTAACGAACTAAAGATAAGGATTTACTTCTGATGAATGCAATGGCGTTTTGGTAAGAAGTCATCGATTGCTTGTTTGTCGGGAGAGCCAAATGAGGTTTTGCAACACTTGTATTCCTGAAGTGCGGACTTCAGGTAAATTTTAAAGGTGAGCTTTGAATACATAAATTATTTATGTGTTCAAAGTTTACCTTTAAAATTTACCTGAGGTCTGTATTTCGGGAATACAAGTGTTGCAAAACTTAATTTGATTCCCCTGACAAATAAGTGATTGATGGCATATACCTCTTTACCAAAACGCCATTGATGGTCCTGATGAAACCTCGAAATATTGGTTGTACGAGTAGATGAACGATAATTCTCGATTTCAAAAATGAATAAATCCACTCATAAGTCGACGTGTAGACTGCTAGAGCTTGCGATTTGGTTCCTTGAATATTAACCAACGAACAATCGATTGATATTTTCAACCAATTTGGTGAGTTAATAATGGACCGATATGAATGTCATAGGAATTTGACAAACAAAGTGCGTCAACATTTATTCATTTTTGATAAAAAGAATCAATCAAATACATTTTTTCAGCACAGTACTTAATTAAAAAAAAATGTTTTTTAAATAATTCTCAAGATGAAACAATAATAATGAAATATGATGTTAAATAAAGCAAATTATTTTCAACAATTTGCTTTTACTTAATATTTTGTTTGTGTAGGTTTTCTATTTTAAAATATATTTTACCTCCTCGCTGCTTTGAGTGCCCTGTTTACAATTTCAATTTGTATAAATTCTTATGCGTAGGAGGACTTTATATATCAAAGCATATTCTCCACAGAGAAATATTCTATTTAAAATGTTTATTTTTATTTCATTTAATTCATTAACGTTTTAAGTCAAGACATACATAATTAATTCATGGATAAAATAAAAATTGTAAATTAACAAGATGAGATGAAAGCTGTATGTCTTGATGAAAAAGTTTGACACTCTTTCTTCTTTGCCTACCTCAACAAAGAAGTAATCAATGCTTTGAATATACGTAAATAAAAAATCTTTCGAATTTATAGCAACACGCTCAATCTTTTCCAACCAGAATATATTAAAGAAACCTTAAATAAAAATTGCACTGTCACACTTTTTAAAATATTGAATATGAATGGGAACTGAACCCACGACCTCCGGGCTGGAAGACAGGCGTCTTACAAACTAGTTTTCAGAAGTCGTCATTGATTATCTCTGAAAAAAAAACTAAGACTTTAACACTACTTTTTTTAAATTAAAAACGACATAAATATTTCAAAGTAATTGAATTTTAACTGCTGACACCCCTTCACAATGTGACTTCACGACTGACAGTCTGGATTATTCAACGTGAGCAAAACGGTGAAGCAATAGTATCTCACCTATGCAAGGTATGAGCACTGCAACTATGGTCATATCTAAGACGATTCAGGGTATACCACAATCTTCGTAGCCCGTCTACTCTTAGAGCAATTTTCGTGTCAGATTATTTACAAGGTGGAGATTTTCGACCGAGGATACATTCCATTGCTGTCCCCCATGTATCTAGGGAACTCATATTATTCTCAATCAATCACTGTCCTTTGATTAACAATGATCATCTTATACGAGTCAATGAGGGCAAGAAAGATCTTCATATTATTCGACACACCTTCTGGTAACACTTACCTAAGGAATCTTCGTTGTTCTCCTCGAAGATAACGCAAGACCTAACATAATACAACAACAGTAATATAGGAAAATAAATTGGAGCTTGACTGGTCTGTTTTATCTCACTCACTATCCGATTATCATATGTTTCGATTACTGCGAAACTCTTTAGTGGGGACAAATTTGTTTCATAAAGACCACGTTTGAGAAATTTTTTTCATGTTAAAATCAGCTGAATTCTTTGCAAAATCGGAATCAAAGAGCTACCTAATAAACGTGAATAAGTCATTGCAAATACTAAATCATCAGACTTGTTTTTTTAATTGAAGTTTTGAAATTATGTACTTGAACCGAAATTTGTATGATTAATAAATTCATGAAAAAAAAGAGCTACAACCTTAATCAGCCCGATATTGTCAGACATCATTTTATCGACTAGTTGTTGACAAGTATATTTTTCTTTCTCTTTATTTAGAAGTTGTTACTTGGGGAATATTCAAAGTTTTTTTTACCAATAACAAAGTGTTTCGGCATGGATATAAGGCAAAAGATGCCGTCCAACATACTCAAGTATTTTTTATTCTTAATAATTGAAGCTATCATCCGTAGAAAGGTCTATCATAATAAAGATTAATTGAAGCTATCGCCCGTAGAAAGGTCTATCGTCATATGACCCTTCATATGACGATAGACCTTTCTACGGGCGATAGCTTCAATTAATCTTTATTATGTTGTTTATTATGTTGTTCATTGATTCACTTTAAAAAAACAAAACAAAAAAGAAACTTATAAAAGATTATATATTTAACGACACCTATAAGCATACCTATAAATGGAGCAAAGTCCTATTTATAAAAAATATATCAAATGAAATAACCAAAAATATTCCAAGTCACATAAAGCCAGCTTTTTACACTAACTTTAATCTCCGGAAACTCTTATTTAATGGGAAAGGCAAAAATGTAATACTTAGCAACAGTGGTGTGTATAAACTTTTATGTGCTGACTGTGATAATTTCTATATAGGAAAGACAGGAAGATCTTTTGAAAAGAGATTTCGTGAACACCAATCTGCCTTAACAAATCCTCTAATTTATTCTGAAATGGCTAATCATTGTCACCGTGAGAATCATACTTTTTCTATCGATGATGCCAAATTCTTACATATTAGCGGCAACGGAAATAAATTGGACAGATTAGAGGCCCTAGAAATTTCTAAGTCAGTATACCGATCGGAGCATCTGTTGAATAGTTATTTCCCCAAAATCTCCCCGCTCCTGGCCGAAATTATACCTAGCCTTCCTCATCCCCCCGCCACCAACCGTTGAAGTGTATATATCGGTGCCAGTTCGAACAGCCTTTAGTCTTGTTTGCGCTCCCCTGAAGATGAGGTGAAAGCCTTGAAACCGGTAGGGTTATACCGTCATAAAAAAGTGGAATAAACAGTGTTTGTTAAAAATAAATTACAAATAATCTTTATTAACTTGTTTTTTTTATCACGGAGTATGCGGGTTTAATTTCTGATGTTACTGCCATCAGTCTGGTTTTCACTGAGTCCTCTTTAATATATTTTTAGTTGGTTTTAAGAGATTCCACATAGCATATACCCGCTTAATTGTATTTATACTATATACAACGAAAGTATAATACACATACATGCTCGAATATTTCCTTAATATTTATAAACCACGTTTGACCACGAGTACATGAAATCGTGAATAAGGAGACACTCTTGTATTTAATTTTATCATGTGCATAAATAAAAAAAAAAGATAAACATTTTTCCTCATGAAAATTCGTTATTTAGTATACAGAGCCTGAAACTGTGTGTACACAACACTGTACAAGTATACTAGACCTGAAGGCGTTAATATAAGAATTTTCAGGGGCGCCTTTCAGATTTGTGTGTTTGGTATCCATGTTAGTTGAAAATTTTCTGCGTAGCAAATAAAGGTACCATCTGTTGTTGGTGTATATGCTATCACGACGAGTGAGATATCTCTCCTAAGGGATTTCGTCTCAGTTTACATTAACAATTAACAAGTACTGGAAAATCTCTTTATGGTAAAACTGTTGGTTAGTTTGAGTATTCTACTATAGAGGCGTGAATGTCGGGCGTTCTTTCACTCAATAAAAAAAAAACTAAAAATATTTTTCGTGTACATTTTTTAACAGTTTGTTTATTGATGATTTGAGAATGTACAAAAAAAGTTTTAAAAAAAAAAATGGAAAATTCAAGATGTTAACGGCTGTTATATCTTGTAAAAAAAAAGGGGGGTTAACTAGTCGACATGATTGGAGTCTTTTGGTAAATTTAAAACAAAATTTATACGCAGTTTCTTAATAAAAAATAATTTGGCTATAGTTGGTACCAAAGAAAAAAAATCATAAAATAGCGGCTGTCTAAAAAAAATTTAAATTGATACTTTTAAAAGTCTTAACTTTAAGAACATGTAAAAAAAAGTTTTTTTCAAATTTCTTAACCCCTTTCTTTAATAAGCCCTTTAAATAATTCCGGTGTAAATATGAGCAAATCCATTATAAATGGAATATTAAAAAAATATGACACGTGATTATGTTTTCTTTCAATAGCCACATATATTTAGCGTATCATTTTGGGTATTTCAGTGTGTGTTTCACACATGAGCTAGTATACTCGTAAAATCGTTTAGGCAAAGATAGGAAAATTTCTTGCATCTTCAGATAATCTTCTATTGTTTCTATTATAATATACGAGTATACAAGACGTGAGCAAAATGCGGCTCCCAATGTCTCTTATAAAAATATAGATACTTTATTTCCCCATTATATTTGTATTTTAGCGATTTCACTTTCTAAATGTTGTAAATGACAAGATACGTATGTATGAATGCAACTTTCAAAGACGCAAATATTCATGTATACGTGTGTGCTGTGATTTCAATGTGTAGAGTGCGCGCGCATCTTCTGCCTTTTTATGTGCAAATCACGCGAACCGTATTCTGCGCTATTTTCTTATATGTGTATTTTTATACTTTATATAGCAATTAAGATTTGTATAGAATATGTAATAAATTTGAATTTGTGTGCTACTACTGAGAACGTGACTATGGTGTGGCTTTTTTTATGATATATATGAAAATCCAGAATGTGGCTTTCGTTGACATCATCGTGTATGCCCCCCCCCGGTATACACATATATCGGATGGTAGATTAACAAAAAAAGAACAATTAATATAGCGCCGTTCAGAGAACAAAATCCTCAAGGGCGCTCTGATTTAGGGTTCGAGTCCACTATTATTGACAGAATAAAAATATTACAAAAAAAAAACGCAAAAAACTTATCAAAGAAGATGAACTACAAAGAAACCTTTGTAGGTCTTCTGATATGTGATAGTAACGCATTCGGCTTTAGGTGTAGTGTAATGAAATAAATAATCACGAAATAATATTGACGAAGAATTGTTGAAAAATATTGATTAATTCATAAAGTACCTCCCAACGTTTCGAATTGGTGATCTAGAAATTTTGAAGAGCATGACTTGGAGACAATTTTATCTTCGACTAATTATTGAGCCTTTGGATAAAGAGCCACGGAAGTAGGACACATGACTCACTCTTATTGATAGATTAAAAAAAATTCAAGAAATTATTAAAAAATTAAAATATGATATACGGGTATATAAAATAAATTTAAAAAAAACATAATTTTTTACAAAAATAGTTTGTTAATTTTTTTAAATTTATTAGAAAATAAACTGATGGATTTCTTGTCAGGTAGCAATATCTTCCAATCAATAAGACTAAATTTAATAAAGGAAGTATCATGGTTGCAACATTCATGACCAACATATTGGGTGTTAACATAAGTTGTGTCCGTTTTTTTACAATTTAAAAATGAGCACCAAAAGTAAAACAAAATGGTAAAAGTCATTTCAAAGAAAATTTTTTGCTCTACAGGGTATTGTGTTTGCTTTTACGTTACATATATTATTTTATTTGATTACAAGCCTTCAAAATGGAATGTCAAGTGGACGAAAGTGAGCCTTTTCGACACCTCCTTCTGTTCGCGTTCAATCGATGGAATAAAGCTGCCAAAGCTGCTCGCTATATTTGCGGAGTGTACGGTGAAGATGCTATGAGTTAAAGGACAGCTCGTCTATGGTTTTTACGTTTCATAGACGGTAATTTCGACCTGAAAGACATGGAGCGTTCCGGACGACCAGTGGACGGTGAGGACCGCTTAAACCATATTATTCATGAAGATCCCCTTCAAACAGACGAAAGTGAGCCTTTTCGACACCTCCTTCTGTTCGCGTTCAATCGAGGGAATAAAGCTGCCAAAGCTGCTCGCGATATTTGCGAAGTGTACGGTGAAGATGCTATGAATGAAAGGACAGCTCGTCGATGGTTTTTGCGTCGAAGTAAGATTTCACCATCAATGAAAAAAGGAAGAAATGGGGGAGAGGAAAGGCAAATCGGGAATGAAAAACGTTACATTAATGACTTGAAAATAAGAGTTTTTTCAATCGCTTTTTAAAACATGTCAGTGACGGAGTGAGTCTAATATTAGTTGTTAATAGGTTTCAGAGTCTTAGTGAATGGAAAGTATTGAAATTTTAGTATTTAAACCATGTTTTAATAAAGAAAACTAGCTTTAGAATTTTAGAAACTATTTAACTCTATTAAGAACCTCTCCCATGTAAATAATAATCAACCAATAAAGAAAATTCTAAACATTACCCTAGTGTCACTTTAAGAGTGCTGATCTCATTGTATCAATAGACGAAAAGGAAACGTCTTCTGAATAATTTTGATCTATAAACGGGACTTGAATAGTAAACAGCTAGTTTGAGAGCATCATGGCAGGTTAAAGTATGATGGTCATATCAAAAGAAAACACATACGAGTATAAACTTCAAAGGAAGGTTTGAGTAGGGTAAAATGATATAAAAAAAACGATGCAGGCTTAATATTATTCTTACATTGTATGGAATATGTTATCTCCTTTTAAAATACCAATCAAATAATTCTTTAGTGAAAAGGTGTAATTTTAAAATATTCATGGATATCGATCTTCTTACTAATATATAATTATTTCAGAAAGCTGTAATATTCGAAATTTAAAATTTGAGATACGAAAAATCGATAAACTTCCGTATTATTTATTCATAACAGCCTGTCGACAATTACTTTGCATAAATCACCGGACGACAGGAGATAATGATGCTTTACAATGTGGTATTTTGATTACAGTTGACCTAAGTCTGTTTTCCATCCTTAAGTTAAATGTATATATATATATTATATGTAGTTTACAGACAACTTAAGGATATCAGGTTGATAAAATTAAAAATCGAATATTTCTATAATATTTCTAAGCCACGTTTGACCACGAGTACATGAAACCGTGAATAAGGAGACACTCTTGTATTTAATTTTATCATGTGCATAAATAAAAAAAAGAGATAAACATTTTTCCTCATGAAAATTCGTTATTTAGTATACAGAGCCTGAAACTGTGTGTACACAACACTGTACAAGTATACTAGGCCTGAAGGCGTTAATATAAGAATTTTCAGGGACGCCTTTCAGATTCGTGTGTTTGGTATCCATGTTAGTTGAAAATTTTCTGCGTAGCAAATAAAGGTACCATCTGTTGTTGGTGTATATGGTATCACGACGAGTGAGATATCTCTCCTAAGGGAGTTCGTCTCAGTTTACATTAACAATTAACAAGTACTGGAAAATCTCTTTATGGTAAAACTGTTGGTTAGTTTGAGTATTCTACTATAGAGGCGTGAATGTCGGGCGTTTTTTCACTCAATAGAAAAAAACTAAAAATATTTTTCGTGTACATTTTTAACAGTTTGTTTATTGATGATATGAGAATGTACAAAGAAAGTTTTGTAAAAAAAAATTGAAAATTCAAGATATTAACGGCTGTTATATCTTGTAAAAAAGTAAAAAAAAAGGGGGTTAACTAGTCGACATGATTGAAGTCTTTTGGTAAATTTGAAACAAAATTTATATGCAGTTTCTTAATATAAAGGAATGTGGCTATAGTTGGTACCAAAACAAAAATCATAAAATAGCGGCTGTCTGAAAAAAAATTTAAATTGATACTTTTAAAAGTCTTAACTTTAAAAACATGTAAAAAAAAATTTTTTTCAAATTTCTTAACCCCTTTCTATAATAACCCCTTTAAATAATTCCGGTGTAAATATGAGCAAATCCATTATAAATGGAATATTAAAAAAATATGACACGTGATTATATTTTCTTTCAATAAACACATATAATTAGCGTATCATTTTGGGCATTTCAGTGTGTGTTTCACACATGAGCTAGTATACTCGTAAAATCGTTTAGACAAAGATAGGAAAATTTATTGCATCTTCAGATAATCTTCTACTGTTTCTATTATAATATACGAGTATACAAGACGTGGGCAATGCGGCTCCCAATATCTCTTATAAAAATATAGATACTTTATTTCCCCATTATATTTGTATTTTAGCGATTTCACTTTCTAAATGTTGTAAATGACAAGATACGCATGCATGAATGCAACTGTCAAAGACACAAATATTCATGTATACGTGTGTGCTGTAATTTCAATGTGTAGAGTGCGCGCGCATCTTCTGCCTTTTTATGTGCAAATCACGCGAACCGTATTCTGCGCTATTTTCTTATATGTGTATTTTTATACTTTATATAGCAATTAAGATTTGTATAGAATATGTAATAAATTTGAATTTGTGTGTTACTACTAAGAATGTGACTATGATGTGGCTTTTTATATGATATATATGAAAATCCAGAATGTGGCTTTCGTTGACATCATCGTGTATGCCCCCCCCCCCCCCCCCCCCCGGTATACACATATATCGGATGGTAGATTAACAAAAAAAGAACAATTAATATAGCGCCGTTCAGAGAACAAAATCCTCAAGGGCGCTCTGATTTAGGGTTCGAGTCCACTATTATTGACATAATAAAAATATTACAAAAAAAAAACGCAAAAAACTTATCAAAGAAGATGAACTACAAAGAAACCTTTGTAGGTCTTCTGATATGTGATAGTAACGCATTCGGCTTTAGGTGTAGTGTAATGAAATAAATAATCACGAAATAATATTGATGAAGAATTGTTGAAAAATATTGATTCATTCATAAAGTACCTCCCAACATTTCGAATTGGTGATCTAGACATTTTGAAGAGCATGGCTTGGAGACAATTTTATCTTCGACTAATTATTGAGCCTTTGGATAAAGAGCCACGGAAGTAGGACACATGACTCACTCTTATTGATAGATTAAAAAAATTTCAAGAAATTATTAAAAAATTAAAATATGATATACGAGTATATAAAATAAATTAAAAAAAATCATAACTTTTTACAAAAACAGTTTGTTAATTTTTTAAATTTATTAGAAAATAAACTGATGGATTTCTTGCCAGGTAGCAATATCTTCCAATCAATAAGACTAAATTTAATAAAGGAAGTACCATGGCTGCAAAATTCATGACCAACATATTGGGTGTTAACATAAGTTGTGTCCGTTTTTTTCCAATTTAAAAATTAGCACCAAAAGTAAAACAAAGTGGTAAAGGTTATACGTCATTCCAAAGAAAATTTTCTGCTTTACAGGGTATTGTGTTTGCTTTTACGTTACATATATTATTTTATTTGATTACAAGCCTTCAAAATGAAATGTCAAGTAGACGAAAGTGAGCCTTTTCGACACCTCCTCCTGTTCGTGTTCAATCGAGGGAATAAAGCTGCCAAAGCTGCTCGCGATATTTGCGAAGTGTACGGTGAAGATGCTATGAGTTAAAGGACAGCTCGTCTATGGTTTTTACGTTTCAAAGACGGTAATTTCGACCTGAAAGACATGGAGCGTTCCGGACGACCAGTTGACGGCGATGAGGACCGCTTAAACCATATTATTCATGAAGATCCCCTTCAAACATTTTTCATCACCAGTAATGATGCGGTAAAGGAATCTTTGGTTATATTAGGTGTTAACATAAGTTGTGTCCATTTTTTTTCCAAATTAAAAAATGAGCACCAAAAAGTAAAACAAAATGGTAAAGGTTATACGTCATTCGAAAGAAAATTGTAGACGAAATTGAGCATTTTCGACACCTCCTCCTGTTCACGTTCATTCAAGGGAATAAAGCTGCTCGCGATATTTGCGAAGTGTACGGTGAAGATGCTATGAATGAAAGGACAGCTCGTCGATGGTTTTTGCGTCGAAGTGAGATTTCACCATCAATGAAAAAAGGAAGGAATGGGGGAGAGGAAAGGCAAATCGGGAATGAAAAACGTTACATTAATGACTTGAAAAGAAGAGTTTTTTCAATCGCTTTTTAAAACATGTCAGTGACGGAGTGAGTCTAATATTAGTTGTTAATAGGTTTCAGAGTCTTAGTGAATGGATAGTAAAGTATTGAAATTTTAGTATTTAAACCATTTAGAATTTTAGAAACTATTTAACTCTATTAAGAACCTCTCCCATGTAAATAATAATCAACGAATAAAGAAAATTCTAAACATTACCCTAGTGTCACTTTAAGAGTGCTGATCTCATTGTATCAATAGACGAAAAGGAAACGTCGTTTGAATAATTTTGATCTACTCGTATAAACGGGACTTGAATAGTAAATAGCTAGTTTGAGAGCATCATGGCAGGTTAAAGTATGATGGTCATATCAAAAGAAAACACATACGAGTATAAACTTCAAAGGAAGGTTTGAGTAGGGTAAAATGATATAAAAAGAACGATGCAGGCTTAATATTATTCTTACATTGTATGGAATATGTTATCTTCTTTTAAAATACCAATCAAATAATTCTTTAGTGAAAAGGTTTAATTTTAAAAAATTCATGGATATCGATTTTCTTACTAATATATAATTATTTCAGAAAGCTGTAATATTCGAAATTTAAAATTTGAGATACGAAAAATCAATAAACTTCCGTATTATTTATTCATAACAGCCTGTCGACAATTACTTTGCATAAATCACCGGACGACAGGAGATAATTATGCTTTACAATGTGGTATTCTGATTACAGTTCACCTAAGTCTGTTTTCTATCCTTAAGTTAAATGTACGAGTCGTATATATGGTTTACAGACAACTTAAGGATAAAAGGTTGACAAAATTATAACGAGAATTTTGTAATTTCGCCATATTTTTGTTTTTGATTGAGCTCATCTTTTATTCTCGCGTTGGCGATACTGTCTGTGATGTTTTTCATTTCAATTTTCAGCAATATTGGATGGGCAGTTTGTGTTGACCGGTAAGTATTTATAACTCATTTTGGCACTAGACAATTTTTTCGTTTTATAAATTACTGGACAAGGATTTTTTTGTTTTACGCCGTTTGCGTGAAGCAATCTGAATAAAACTAACAGAATCGTGGACAAAAAAACTAACACTTGACTGATTATTCATGAATTTATGGCCAAAAACCAGCACTGTCGTGATACCGCAGCCACCTTATTCACCAGATATGCCCCCCTACGACGTTTTTATGTTCCCGAATATGAAAAGGATTTTGAAAGGACAATTTTGTTTGATCGGAACAGCTTATGATACTTCTCTTCACAATCACACCATGTCTCTATTGGGGTTGGCAGATTAAACACATATATTTTGCTTTGCTACGTCCATACTCCTCATCATACATAATATCCTACCATAAAGACTTTTTATCTGAAGACTCCCCTGATAATGTCACGTATTTCTTAATATTTTCAAACTTTTCGTATCATACTAGTTTATTTAAGAACTCTGATATCTTTCATAATTCATTCCATTTACGTGACCAAATCATCTCAATGCTCATTTATTCATCTTAAGTACTAGATTTTATTTTAATTCGTATTCTTTTTTAAAGCCTCATAATAATAAAATAATAATTTATATAACACCGTTTAGAAAGTAAACTCTCCTCCAGGGAGGAATAGTTGGGGAATATATTTTTTCCCATTAATTCTACGGAACGCTTTAATTTCTACCGTATTTATCTTACTTCATCAAGAAATAATCATAATGCAATAAACCGCCCATTGCACATTTTTGCAATGAAATGATCAATAAATAAATATTTACAATCAGAAAAACGGGCTTTAGCTTGTGATGTAACACCACCAGGTGGTATTGGACAACCATACATACAACCGTGTATACGAGGGTGGTCCCAGAAGTACCCGACCTGACGTATAGATGGCGGTTGTTGCTTTAAAAAAATACTATGGTAGAAATTACTACTATTATTATTATTATTATTACACATGATAAAAAATATACACAATTTGCGAAAAAACAACAGGTTATTTGATTTGGACATACAATTTTAATGGATCTGGATTTGTTGCCTTTCATTTGTCGTATCGATAATTGGGATAATTCGCATGGGATAATTTTCATTGATTATCTTCAAAAAGGAAAAACAATCAACGGCGAGTATTATGCGAACTTATTGCAGCGTTTGAGTGATGAAATCAAGAAAAAACGGCCGCATTTGGCGAAAAAGAAAGTGTTGTTTCATCAAGACAATGCACCAGTTCACATATCCGTTATCGCGGTGGCCAAAATCAATGAATTAAAGTTCGAATTGCTTCCTCACGCACCCTATTCGCCAGATTTAGCCTTCTCGGATAATTTTCTTTTTCCAAAGTTGAAAAAATGGCTCGGTGGTAAAAGATTGGACAACAATGAAGAGGTGGAATCTGCGATTGATGGCTATTTTGAGGCGCTCGACGGTTCTCACTATAAACAGGGTATCGAAGCTATTGAACATCGCTGGGAAAAGTGTGTCGAGCTGAAATAGACTATGTTGAAAAATTAAAACATTTCTTCCCAAATTTTTTGTGTTTTCTTCGTTAGGTCGGGTACTTTTGGGACTATCCTCGTATCTTTATTCAACCGCGTACAATTTCGTATGTACTCGTATAAGCTCACGTTGTTTTGCCTTAAAATAGGATGTAGAAAAATATATTACAGTGATCTTTGGAATATTGGACAACCCAAACTGTCTTCAGTATCTGGGTGGAATTTTTTTTTCTCTGAGTGTAGATTGTTCTTCCGATCGGATGACTACAGATTTTTTTATATCAACACTTTATACATCATGTTTTGCCTTTACCTCTGCTTTACTCTGAAACTATCTTCCTGGCTCAATCATATGTAGCACATCTGATTGAGCCAGAGAAATAGCTCTGGTCATAAATATTTGAGTCTGGTCAAAGCATCTCCGAGGGCTCTATTTCATCTTATGTTATACATCAGCTTCTATTTCACATTTGTCCTTAATCACTTCATTCCGTATTCTCTCATACATTATGATATCACTTCATTCCGTATTCTCTCATACATTATGATATCACTTCATTCCGTATTCTCTCATACATTATGATATCACTTCATTCCGTATTCTCTCATACATTATGATATCACTTCATTCCGTATTCTCTCATACATTATGATATCACTTCATTCCGTATTCTCTCATACATTATGATATCACTTCATTCCGTATTCTCTCATACATTATGATATCACTTCATTCCGTATTCTCTCATACATTATGATATCACTTCATTCCGTATTCTCTCATACATTATGATATCACTTCATTCCGTATTCTCTCATACATTATGATATCACTTCATTCCGTATTCTCTCATACATTATGATATCACTTCATTCCGTATTCTCTCATACATTATGATATCACTTCATTCCGTATTCTCTCATACATTATGATATCACTTCATTCCGTATTCTCTCATACATTATGATATCACTTCATTCCGTATTCTCTCATACATTATGATATCACTTCATTCCGTATTCTCTCATACATTATGATATCACTTCATTCCGTATTCTCTCATACATTATGATATCACTTCATTCCGTATTCTCTCATACATTATGATATCACTTCATTCCGTATTCTCTCATACATTATGATATCACTTCATTCCGTATTCTCTCATACATTATGATATCACTTCATTCCGTATTCTCTCATACATTATGATATCACTTCATTCCGTATTCTCTCATACATTATCAGACCGTATATTTTTCTCAGTGCACGCATTTCAACAGCATTTATAGAAGTCAAATAAATTTGTTTTTATTTTTAGTCTTATGATTGTGTGCGGTATATTGTGGGATGAATATTTTTGGTCTTTCTGGAGTGATGATGTGTGAGGAGTTTAATTCCGCATGATGTTTCCAGTTGTAGTTGAGTATCACTGTTTGTCAGGTTGATGAGAACGTGCAACGGGGTTTTGTTTTTGTGTAATCAAAAATCGGAAAGAAGTATCCATTTATTTTTTCATGCTATATGTCCTCAGTGAGATACAGGCAAAATCCTAGTTTACTGGGGACACGACAAATGAAAGGCAACAAACCCAGATCCATTAAAATTGTATGTCCAAATTAAATTACCTGTTGTTTTTTCGCAATTTATGTATATTTCTTGTCATGTGTAATAATAAATAAATAAAATAACTTTTTTTAAGTATTTTAAAATTAACAACCTTATTTTATTATTTATAGTAAAGGCATTAATACTTAAGATTTAAAGACGTTGTAATTTGTTTAGTATAACCCTACCGGTTTCAAGGTTTTACCCTGATCATTAGTAATTATTCAGTCTTATTTGCGCTTCCCTGATGGTAAGGTGAAAACCTTGAAACCGGTAAGGTTATACCGTTATATAAAGCGGAATAAATTACAATATTTATTTATTTGGCATTTCATTGATGATGATGGGTAACGTATCCCAATAGATATATTATATCCAATACACGATAATTGATTTTCCACTAAAAGGGTTAAGGCTTGCATGGGTCAATAAATACGAGTGTGTACATATTTTCATTTCTGTTATTTATCCGATAAATGTATCAGGGAACTTGGGTGATATAATTTTTCTTTAAAATAATTTGAATATGAACACTTAGGTCCTGGAATAGAATAATTGTGTTCCACCAGGTTGTTTGTAATTTTCGATGTTTACCACGATACGAAATACCAACGATAAGAACCACGATAAGAAATACCAACTTCTCATTCACATTCCTACTGTAGTTGCTTAGTATTGTGACATCAGTAGCTCAATTTTAGATGGTTGGACGGTATTGATATATGGAAATAAACCCGTCAGGCTTTATTATATAAAACAAAACTGTTATTCCACTACTCAACTGTGATGGCATTGGGGCTTGTTGTCTGTAGATCTTCTTTTGAGAAAGTTACATGGCATAGTGGGCAAACTGACAGGTGTGACATTAATTAAATATCGTCACATATGCATAGTTGTGGGTCTTCTGCGGCAATCCTTCATCTGAAGAGTTTCTCTTTTCATTTATTCATGAGGGTGTATAGGCGATACGGATATCTCCATAAGGCTCATGGTAGGTGGTGTCTCACCAGCAAACACTGCGATGGCTGTATCCATGCCCTCGAGTTTTCAGTTGTAGTTTTTCAGTTTATTTTTTCGATACGCATACACTCCTTTTTATAGGTTTATTGTAACAACTAACCAAATAGTAATTAATGAGTTTATAAATTTTTTGTTGGTTATCTACAATATAAAATTTATAATTTACATAACTTTAATACTAAAGCGAGATGTAAAGTACAAGTTAATATACCAACGCAAAAAATCTCCGTTTTTGAAATAAAAATAACTTTCATAATAAATCACTAGGTTAAGGCCTGTGACGAAATGGTCTCATCAGGTAATTACAAATTTCAAAGATTATCCTAAATAAAAAAACACTTTATATAAAACATTTGAACTCTGCGTTTTTATAATTACACGCACTTAAATTCTAAGTTATATCACCATACCTTCGGCAACCACATCAAAATTATGTTCAACAAATCTTCACCACATGCTCTACATTCGCTCTAATAATTCACTCGAAAGTCTGTGTGGAGTCTTCTTAAAGCTCCTCATTCCTCGCTCTCTTCCTGTCAAAGAGTCACCTCGTTACATATATTAAATTTGAAGACGTGACATTATTTAATTATTCATAATGACACTTTAATTTAGTTTCAAAGTTGGACACGTTAAAAGTAATGTGACATTAACAATAGATTTTTTTAAGAAAGGTGAAATAATTATTTAAATTGGTATGTTGGAAATCTTTTTAAATAATACATATTAAAGTATTATTGTTTTTATGCAGGCATTCAGAATAAAATAAAAAAGGTAATTAAGGGTACACTATTAAAATTACAATATATTGGATTATGTAAGCTGAATTTCAAAACCCTGTCTGAATTTATTTTATATCATATTTTAGGAAAGTATATTATTTTGTTCGATATTATCAAATAATCTTGTTTTCTTTCTCTTTATTATGCAACAGGGATGATAATTGGTAAAAATATCAATTGCTTTATTTTAGCCAAATCATATTTTCAGGGAGTATCGGGTTCTAAACTTAGCCAACTGACACACCAAGTACATTCTCTGGCATTATCATCAAGAAAAAAAGAAAATGCAAAACTCAGCAAAGACATATGATACGGATGGCAATGATCAAAAAACGTTCACCATGCCTTAGAGTAAGAACATCTTTTGCCCAAAGGCAATATACCTATTTAGCTTCTATGATATACAACGGTGTACCGAATTCAATAGGTATAGTGAAAAGGGGGCAAAAAATTAGACAGTCGATCGGAGTCTTGTTATTATTGCGACATGTGTTTGAAAATTTGGGTTTGCAGGAGGAATGACTTGTGGCAAAGTTTTGTTAGAACTCTTGAGTGTGGTGTGTTTTGGATGATTATTTGTGGTACATTATGAGATGCACGTTTAGTTTGTCTGGAGTGATGAAGTGAGAGGGGTTTGATTCGCGTTATATGTGCATATGTAATTGACTGTCATCTTCATCGAGTTGACGAAAGTATGCAACAGGGTATTATATAGTTGACAATAAAAAAATAGACGTTATCTTAATTTTCCATGTTATATATTTTCAATAAGACAAGCAAAATCCTAGTTTACTGGAGACACGACGAATGAAAGGCAACAAACGCAGATTACTTGAAATTGTGTCTACGTAACCCTTTATTTATTCACAAACAATCTATTTTCTTGTCATATATAAATAAATAAAATGAGAAATACTATTCAAACCCCCGTTTTAGATACATTTTCAATTATTTACGACGGGTTTTGTTACTAAAGGATAAATGTATTTTTTAGAAGCAAACGGAACTACCAAGAGTGTACACCCCTACAGGTGGTTTTTTCTAACAAAAGGTTGAACGCATAAAGCCTTCGCTGATCTGGAAAAATCCCCCTTGGGTTTGAAGGGAGCCTTTTGTGTCGGGTCCAAAGCCGATACGGACAGCATATTGAATCAAATATAGGTAGTTTATATGCAGAAGAGATCTAAACCAATGTTTTTTTTGTTAAAATATTTAGGAATTAAAATATTTATAAATGCAGAATAATACATATTGTCTATCAATAATCGAGAGGCAAATATTTATTAAAAAATCAATACGAGAATATAAAGAGGGCTATAGTTACCCCACGAGAATTCGTGATGATTTTCGGCTATAGAAAAAACAAAATTACGAAAAGTCAAAAGGATTCATAATACAAAGCTTTCCAAAATTTTAATGAAACGCCAAAAAGTATTCAAGACTTTCAGAATATCTGGACTTTACGTTGTCTTAGAATTTTATATATTAAGGATCGTTGAGGTGATAAGCATTAAGATTAAGGTATCGTTGAGGTGATAAGCATTAAGATTAAGGTATCATTGAGGTGATAAGCATTAAGATTAAGGTATCGTTGAGGTGATAAGCATTAAGATTAAGGTATCGTTGAGGTGATAAGTATTAAATTAAGGTATCGTTGAGGGGATTAGCATTAAGATTAAGGTATCGTTGAGGTGATAAGCATTAAAATTAGGGTATCGTTAAGGTGATAATCATTAAGATTAAGGTATCGTTGAGGTGATAAGCATTAAGATTAAGGTATCGTTGAGGTGATAAGCATTAAGATTAAGGTATCGTTGAGGTGATAAGCATTAAGATTAAGATATCGTTGAGGTGATAAGCATTAAGATTAAGGTATCGTTGAGGTGATAAGCATTAAGATTAGGGTATCGTTGAGGTGATAAGCATTAAGATTAAGGTATCGTTGAGGTGATAAGCATTAAGATTAAGGTATCGTTAAACATAAATTCTCCCATGTTAACTGATTGATGGAAGTTAATTACATAAACAAGTTAAATACTCGTATATAGACGTACTTATACAACATCTCCGATATTTTGACCTTTTGAGATTCATTTATTCTCAAAATATCATTCCCTCAAACCCACCATCCTTTGCTTGGTCTTTTTCTACAACTTGCTATTTAGTGAGTATTTCTACATGCCCGAATCAACCTTCGATGCTCTTATTGAGATCTTATTTAATATATCAGCCTTAATTTTACATTCATCCCCAATGACATCATTCTGTATTATATAATTTTGTATTATATCATTCTGTATTATATCATTCATTGTCATTCCCTGTATTCATCTCCGTATACACATTTGATACTTTGTCCACGTTTCGCTCCCGAAAATCAAAGTTGATACTAAAATTTATTTTAACATTCATTCGGGGAGGAAACAGGAAATAGGTATGCTCGCGTGCTCATTTTTTATGAAGAAACAACATATGAACGTATTTATTAAATATATATATATATATATATATATATATATATATATATATATATATATATATATATATATATATATATATATATATATATATATATATATATATATATATATATATATATATATATATATATATATATATATATTCATTTATACATACCATCACGCTGTTTACTTGTCGGAATTATGTCAATAGAACTAAGCACTAGACTTTCATATCGCAAAAAAACAACTTATTTATCTTCTATATCCATACGCCTCATGCCGCTCATATGATTTATCTTATTGTTTGCATTTCCTTCGTTTACAATATTATTCACTTGATTCAAGCATACTTTCTTTGGTCTTCCTCTTCCGTGACTTCTACTCATATTTACAGTGTATATTTGCTTTGTTACTCTTTCATCATTCATTCGGTCCCCATGCACACACTTTCTCTTAACAGTCGGTACCCATGAACAAACCATCTCTTAACATTCGGTCCCCATGCACACACAATTTCTTAAAATTCGGTCCCTATTCACACACCATCTCTAAATATTCGGTCCCCATGCACACACCATCTCTTAATATTCGATACCCATGATCACACCATATCGCAACACTCTTAAAATTAGGTATCCATGCACACACAATCTCTTAACATTCGGTTCCCATTCCCACTATATCTTGATATTAGGTCCCCATGCTCACACCATCTCTTAACATTCGGTACCCATGATCAAACCATATCTTAACATTCGGTCCTCATGAACACACTATCTCTTAACATTCGTTCCACATGCACACACTATCTCTTAACATTCGTTCCACATGCACACACTATCTCTTAACATTCAGTCCACATGCACACACCATCTCTTAACATTCGGTCTTCATGCACACACTCTCTCATCACATTCGGCCCCCATGCACACACCATCTCTTAACATTCGGTCTTGCACACCCAATCTCTTAACATTCGGTCCCCATGCACACACCATCTCTTAACATTCGGTCTCCATGTACACACAATTTATTAACATTTATCCGTCTTGTTTCAGTATTTTTCTATGCCCATGATATATTTATTTATACTAAAAATATGTTAATATAGTTGACCTTTTGCACGATGATATTAAATGAAATTAAATAGTTTCGTGTGTAGATTACAGTAAAGATCTGTCAATTAAAAAAATAATAATGATAAACTTTAAATTGTGAAATCAACTAATAATAATTGTTTGTTTTATTTAACATTTTATACACGTTAAACTTAATTACGTCGGAAAAAAAAATCAAGTCAAAAAATAAAATAATGCCATTAGATACAATGTTGTCAATATGAACAAAAAAATCATTCAACAAAATCATTCCGTGAGAAACTAATGATACTTTTAACAGCTCAGTTAGTGAATATTTAAAAAAACAATTTTATTCACGATGGCGTAAATAATTGTCCTGTACAATAAATAAAACTCTGTTGATCAACGAATTTTTTGCTATTTTTTTCTTCATTGATTAGTATATGTATAAACATATACGTCAATTGCATCTACGGAGTAATATTCAAGCATACTTAAAAATACTAAAATTAATGTTAGATCGAGCCATATGAAAAATCCATACTCTTTGTAAGAATTCTGGATTTCTTTCGAGGTCCAAACGATTGAGTCGCATTTTAATAAAGTGCAAACCAGTGAATTAATTATAAAGAGATCTTGGAACAGTACTACCGTCAAATACCCTAGAGACTTTTTACAAATCCCAGAATTTTATTTGCAGATAAACAAATACAAACTCTTAATATGATAACCAAATGTATATTTACTGTCAAACATGATTCGAAGGTCTTTGATGGTGTTGACACGAACGATGGGCTGATCACATATTAAGTATTTTAAGTTGAAAGGCGGTTTATTGGTCTCGTCCCACTTTCAGATACGATTCAAATTGATCTGGAGTTCCATACAGTCATGGTGAAAATAAATTAGTTTAAATACGAGTAGTCAAATAAATAGTCAAATGCTAGGTTTGGTCAGTGTTATTACATGGAGGGGAATCATGGACCTTCAAAGTTGGTAGTATGAACCGACTGGAAGCATTCGAAATATGGATACACCGGAGAATGCTACGGATACCCTGTACGGATATGGTCAGCAATACAAGGGTTCTTCAAAGATCCAAAGTTGATAGAGAGTTGCTGTCTAATATTAAAATCCGAAAGGTCTCCTATTTGGGTTATGTACTTAGAGGATACAATTATAAATGACTGCGCCTGATCATCCAAGGCAAAATAGAAGGTCGAAGAGGTATTGGCAGGAGGCAAATTACCTGGCTCCGCAATATACGTGATTTGACTGGTATAAGGAGCGTTGGGGATCTTTTTCGGGCTGCTGGAGACAAAGGTGCTTACTCTCAGGTGAAATTCATCGTTGTGGGAACCTGACATGACACTAGGAAGAAGAAGAAATACGAGTAGATCTCCTCTCGTATAGTTTATAACATATTTATGGTTATCATAAGAGTCTTCTCTTGTGATATAACATATGGGTAGGTGGGCCAGGACGTAAAGAACAGAATAAAAATTGGCTGGAACTAATGGAGAGAAACGAAGGGGTTATGTGTGACAGAAGGCTACCAATAAAGCTTAAGAGCACGGTATACAAGACAGTGATCAGACCCACTATACTACATGGAGTCGAGTGTTGACTTCTAAAGAAAAAGAGGTACAACTGCTTCATGTTTCGGAGATGTATATGCTGCGGTAGGCACTGGGCGTTACTTGATTAAATAAGATCCGAAATGAACGAATTTGCGAAACAATCAATCTGGCGCTAATAGTAGATAAAGCCCGTGAAGTACGACTATGCTAGTATGGGCACGTGCAATGGCCGGATAAAGGGTCTACACTGAAGACAACCATGAACTAAGAACTCCCTAGAAGAGTCGATATAAGAAAGTGGAAGAAAGCATGATGAGATTCGGACTATCCCCGAACGATTGGCGAGACCTAGAAGATGGAGGGAAAAGGTCCAAGCAGCCGATCACAAATGGATGGGATACGACAAGGGAAAAGAAGAAGAATATAAATTTATATCCTCAGTGAGATACAGGCAAAAGCTTAGTTTACTGGGGACACGATAAATGAAAGGCAACAAACCCAGATACATTAAAATTATGTGTCCAAATTAAATTACCTATTGTTTTATCGCAAATTATGTATATTTCTTGACATGTGTGTTAATAAATAAATAAAAATAAGATTTTTCTCTCGTATGGTTTCTCTCTTACAGTTGAATATTCAGGTTGTCCATCCATGATACAGCCTTAGAAGTATGAATATATCGGACAATCATCTACGACGGGACTGATAGTTTGTACCATTCCACATAGAATCAATGATACCCCAATGCAATTGTGACCACAATTAAAATGATTAAGGGTAAAACATTTGCAGCACGAAATAATACGCCATCATATTATACTCGCAACCCGAGTATTTCTAACACCTTTATTTTCATCGAGAATCGAACATGAAACCCTCGGACAGTTAACAAACTATCTAACATTAGGTAATTATGAATGTTTGTTTCGGAAGTTTATTTAGTTGTTTTCCTCCATTAATGCACCTCAATTACGTAAATGCACAACCTATATTCACCCCTGTGATGAAGCAAACAGTAAACTTGTACAAAGTTATCAAACAAAATTGGTGGGAGCCCAAAAAAGCTATAAACATGTGCAAAGTTTCAGAATGAAATAACTCGAGACAAATGAGTGATTTTTTTTATTGTGTTATTGTTTTTAATTAGAATATATCATGTGAAAACAAGAACAAGTTTCAAATAGAATTATAAAACATTTTACTATTTTTAGTTTGTTTTCAATTACAGCAATGACCTTCATCTTCTTCTTTTTCCTCTTGGTTTAGGTCGTATGACCTGTTTGTGATGGTTGGTTGTCCTGGGATGATGACGTCCAGCTGTCCTTCCACCTTTTCGGCGGCCTTCCTGGTAATCTCCTACTGTTAGGGTTTTCAGTCTTAGCGATTCTTGCCAGTCTTATATCCTCCATGCGGTCCACATGATACCTCTAGAAGCGCCTTCGGTTTCTTCCCCTCCTCACTATGTCTTCAACACCATAGACATACCTTATCGTTTCATTTCTGATCCAATCTCTAAGAGTTCTGCTTCCGATGGAGCGTAGGGCTCTCATTTCTGCCACTCTGAAAAGGTTTTTTGTCCTGTTGGTATCGGTTCTCACTTCTATCACATATGTCATGATGGGGCGGACGCATGTCTTATATATCCTGACCTTACGTTCGGTTAGCATGTGTTTGTTTCTCCACATAGTATCCCGCAGGCAGCCAGCCAAAGCTGTCGCTTTAGTAGCAATGACCTAATAAAGTAAATTCAGTTGGATAAACCAATAAGTCTTATGTTGTTTAGTTAGTAAGATACCTGTTTTCCAGCCTGGGGTGTCCAGGTTTGATTACCGTGAGAACACTGATTTTTTTCTGTTTAAAACAAATTTAAATCTAGTTCTCTATTAAGGCCTCATTAACGTATTTCTGGATGGTTTTAAAAGATTGCCATATAACTATAATCCCGCCAAGTTGTACAACTCGTATATACAATGAAAGTGTAATACAATATAACCTAGTTTACACTCAGCTCAAATAAATTGTATTGTATTGAGCTTGCGTTATATATGTACAACCTGACAACCTTATTATCATGTCGCGATCTCTTGCAATCAACCAAAAAAAATGTTCAGGAGGTCTTAAGTCATAAACCACTGGCACACTTTTGGAAATTGAATGTCCCTATGGAAATTGAACCTGGAAATCCCAGACTGGAAGATATTCATCTTATTAATGAATACACGAAAGTAATCATTTAGACATGTTCCGCACGAAGATGTAATTAAAAAAATGATAGCTATTAACTAGAATCGAATAAACGAAAAGTTGTTTCAAGGAAAAAGATATTTTTTCACAAAAAATAATTGCTTACTTACATAATTAATTAACTGGTCAAAGTCAATTTAAAATATATTTAAATTCTTATTCCATAAAGTTTCTCTCATCTCCGGAGGTTGGTGATCATCATGACTTTCTTTCTAACCTGACTTTTGAGGTTGAAGCCCTGAACAAAAATGTGATGCCACAATCAAGACATTCCTTTAAGTTATTCATCCTGAAGATCTTTCTTCTGAATTACTTTTTCTCCCTGCAATATCAGTTGAAAAATCTTCTTAGTAGAGATAGAGATATACTTTTCATGAGGGGTACGCGGAAATAAATGGTCTTAGAAAAGGAAAAAAAACAGACGCTAAACAAAAAAAATATAAAATTAAAGAAAGATTTTTTTGATACGATTAGGTGAATATAAGGATAGGATATGCGATCAAAAGTTATGAGCCATAAAACCTGATTGGCTCAATAGTTAAGTCCACACTAAAAATCATTAAACACACATCAAAGATAATGAAATATATTTTTTAAGATAAGCTCTCTCTATGAGAAACAGGAAATTATGAATGACATGGTGTGTAAAGTTCTTGAACTTATTCCTTTGATATAGGATAATAATGCATTATCTTGATTCACCCTTTTCAAGCTGTTCATCATTAAAGACTTTGTCAACCCATGAGACTCTCAGCATTCTTTGACAGCACGAGATTCCAAAAACTATTAGATTATGTGGTCATGCGTATTTAGGTATACCATTAAGAAGTATAGATAATATGAAGCTATTTGAAAAAAAAGTCCTACTACTTGAAGAAACAGATTCGTGCCATCTCCACTTTGGTCTCTTAAGACAGGCTCCATTCATAATTTTTAATAAATCTTTATTAAACGGATATTTTTTTATAAATTTAAAAGCCTCTTTTGATAATTTATATATATTTTTGTAATTAATTATCCATTAAATATTAAATGAATTTTTGGCATGCAATAATCATGTAACCTATTTATTGCAAAATAAATTAGTGAAAATGAAATTTTTCACCCAAAGAACCTTTTTTTAAGCCCATTTCAGACCAAGATTAATATATTTGTAAACATTTGAGAATGATTCTATTTAATTAAGTGACTTTTACCACCAAGGTCTCCCCCGTTGTGCGTTTTATCGCGAAATCTTTCGGAAACTCGGGCAATATTTCATATGAAATGTGTAGTGTCCCATCTCGGCGCACGGTGGTTCAATTTATCAAAATGCCAGTCATTTCACAAACCAGGTTACGGAACCTCGCCCCTAAAGAAAAACATTACTATTTTTCTGTCCGCCCTGCGACTTGGGCATGATTGAAGACGTGGCAATCAAGATTCGTGAAAATGAAAATGTACAAGAAAATCATAAGAAATTATAAGTTGTAATTTAATAAATTGTCGCTGCTTGTATATATCCCTGACGCATTTTGTAAAATGTTAACAGCAGAGAAATTTAACGTTTCCGGCTTCACTTGATGGAATTAATATAATACGAGCAGAAAAGGGTCATTGCAAGTTTTTTTCCTATGGGAAAAAAAGATAAAGTAAAAAATTAGAAACATGATAGATTTTTTTCATTAAGTAATACCGTTGTAAAATTAATATAAATTATCGAACTTTAAATACTAATTCATTTATTTGCACACGCTGTAGATTGTGACGCATTAACTCCCGACGAAATCTGACAGGTGATTTTTTGTTCATACTTGCTAGCATTGGCAGTAATATATTTTTTTACGTTTTTCACGTCTTTTTGTTTTATTGTATATTTTTTTTACTGAAATAAGTGCATAGCAAGTACTACCAAGTGGCGAAGTGCATTCATCAATGCTATATGTAAAACACGAAACGAGATACTTAATTGAGAATCTAATGACACTGTAAAGAGGAAAAAGTAGTGCAATGAAACGAAAAAAATACTTATTGAATTTCTTCTGTCAAATTATAGATTGTGCTATAGTGGGACATTCTGTATACTAGTTGGCTATATTTAAATTTTATTGGACTTGTTTGTAGATTGTGGAGTGTGTCTATTCGAATATTGATATAATGTCTGAAGTATTTCCTTGGAAGATATTGGAGTAGATTTACATTGGTCGCCAAACAATATTTTTTCGGTTTTCTTTATTCAAGTATTTTAAAAGTAAATGGTTCGTTTCTAAACAATAACAATTAGTCTGACTTTTTAATATTACGATACGATACAATATAATACAATAAAGTATACTACAATACAAACTGTCAGGGTAGTCAAAGAGGATAGAGCATCAGACTTTTCGATCGCGACACACATCTTTTGCCTACTCCCATATACCTTCTTATCCAAATTCTACGTTTATATTTCCTTCTTTCAAAATATTAATCAATTGAATCATCTAAACTTTCATCAGTCTTCCTTTTCCAATCTTTTAACTCTCAGTATCACTGTATATTTGTTTTAGAAGTATTTTTCATTCATTCGTTATACATGCCCAAACCATTTCATAGTAATTTTCTACATCTTATTTAACACATCGGTCATAGGCTCACAATCATCCTTAATCATTTTACTGTGTTTTTTGTCATACATTGTCCCCCACGTAATCATACATATATTTCTACATCATTCGTTTTACTCCTATCAGCATTTTTCCACGTCCACGTTTCACTTCCACACATCAAGGTTAGAACTAGAATACTATTGTGGACTATCATCTTAACAGATTTTCACATTTTTCGGTTTCAGTATATATGTTTTAGTGCCCTATTGACTTACGAGTACAACGTGAAAATATTATGTAATAAAATGCAGTAGACGACCTTTGTGGCCAAGTTGGTCAGATTTAGATTTACTCTTTCGGGTTTTGGGTTCGATTCCAAATGGAACAAGTCATACAATATAATAAAACACACTACATTACACTACAAGGCTATACATTTCAAAACAATATAATACAATTTAATACAAAGCAGAGCATTACACGAAAAGGCAATTCTATGCAATGCAAAAAAATACAATATTCTACTATGCAGCACATTTAAAAAAAAAATATTTTTAATCCCCTTTGCACGGACTTCTCCTGTAACACAAAGAGGGTTACTTTACATTACTCTTGAATACATACTATAGAGTCCAAAATAATACAATACAGTAAAGTACAACGCAGGACATTAGATTAAAGACATTCCTATTCAATATAATATCATTCTGTACATCACACTACAAGACAATACTATATAATATGATAAAACAATATAATACAACCCAGGATTGAAGAACACTACCTACGCAATGCAAAACAATACAATACAATAAAATACAACCCAGGATTGAACAACACTACCTACGCAATCCAAAACAATAAAATACAACCCAGGATTGAAGAACACTACCTACGCAATGCAAAACAATACAATAAAATACAACGCAGGGTAGAACAATACTACGTAATTTAAAACAATGTAATATGGAAAAATGTGATACGTTACACTTTAAAAAATGCTGTATAATCTAAAATAATATAATAGAATTAAAAACGATGCGAAATATTACACGATAAGATAAACAACAAAAAATCTTTAAAACCAATGAAAATGTTGATTTAGTGTCAGTATTGAGCAGCGTCCACGAGACGATGTGTTCAGGGGAAAAGCTTCCATAATTGCCTTATGTACCAAATTATACATTTCGGTCGGATTTTGTGCGTATATTTTACACGCCCTAATATTAGAAGATGCCAACAATCGATATATTTCCTCATTCAAAGGTGAGCTTAAAGCGATCTTTTGGACTTTATGTGAATTTTGCAGCGAATTCGTAAAACGACCGAGAAGTCAAAGGTCTGCTAATGATTATGATAGAAACGGCAATCTTTCATTTTCGACTGAAAGCGAAATCAGTAAAACAGTTATAAAGGCTATGGTATCTTTAAATAAAAAAGATCTCGTTTAAAACCTTCTGCATAAGTACGATCATATGCGTTTGTTGCTAACCTTTTGTTGATTGACATACTTTATTTAATGTATCGTTTAATTATTTATGCCATCATGAATTAAGATGATTTCGGTGCCGTATTCACGAATTGAGATGTAAAGAGCATCACACACGGAATGATCTTGTTGAATGAATTTTCCAAAATCGATGTCTTTCATATATCGATGAATAAATTGAGGATATAAATCATTAGAAAAATTTATAGGTGTCTGAGTCACTTCGTACGAAAGCATTAATTGTATTGTTAATTGTGTCATTATGATATATTTAGACATCAAATCATTTAATTTTTTTCTTGTTATTTGAGTAATTGGGTTAGACCTGTATCAAATGTAAAATAAATAAATTAAGTCTCCATGGAACGACTCACGGTGCAATATGTTACAGATAAGATCGAGTATGCCTGCCTATGTAAGATGCATAGGCAGGCTCGAGTATGATTGATAACTATCCTGTGGATAAAAGACGACTATGCATGTATTGGTTTATTGTATGCAAGATGCTACCGTTAAGTATTATGGAAGTTTTGAGTCTAGTCTTAACAGACTTAACTCAAAATTCCGATGGTAAAGTTGTCAAACTTTCAAGACGATTGACAACTTTAATCTGATGCAGCTTTTCGTTTTATCTATAGCACTATTTTTTTAGTTTATTAAAAGTGTTGTAAGATTTTATCATAAACAGCATATAAGCTATAGAAAAAATATAATTACTGAACCATATTTGGTGACTCGCGTTACTAAAGTGCATTTGTCATGTTTGCAGAAGGCAGAATACATGGGTTCATGGCACAAAGGAAGCGTTGAGGATGAAAGAAAGGATAATATTTACTATCAACAAGGTGATTTAGGATCCTTTCCTCCACCTAACATCAAATCTGAGTAAAGGATATTCAATACATTAGACTCTTTTTCTGACTACACTTGAATATACTATAAAGTGACTTGATTTGTTCTAAATTTATTCGGTTTTTGCTTTCTTGTTTCTGATTTTGATCACCAGATTTTTCATATGTATAATGCATAAGAAGGGTCTTTCAAATTGAGCGTTTTTTTTTAATTTCTTGGATAAAACACAGATGGCGTCGTTAACTTGCCTGGGTTTTGTGACATTTGAGAAGTGTAATGTATGACATTTATAAAAATAGAGTCGTATACAATACTACAACGCGTTCAAATTGTTGAATTATTTTATGTATTGTAATCTCCACCAAGATCATGTGATCTGACACCGTTGGACTATTTTCTCTGGAGTTACGTGAAAAGCCAGGTCTATAAAAATGACCTCCAATCAATTCCTGAGTTGAAAAACAAAATTATTCGCGTTATTGGTGAGTTAGAACCGCAATGATGCCAAAATGTGATCGAAAATTTTGACAAAAGAGTGGACATCTGTGGAGCTGCAAGAGGTGGACATTTGGCGGATATTGTTTTTTTTATGTTTAAATGTTATACATTATACTTTAATGACCAATAAAAAGTTTTTTGAAATCAAAGCAAATTGTGTGTTTTATTCAAGAATTAAAAAAAATAGAATTAAAAAAATCGCTCAATTTTCAAAACCCTTTATTATATGAATAAACTTTGTTCGTGTCACTACTTATTGTATTGTGTATTGTATATTATATTATGTATTGTATAACACATTCATCGTCGTTGCTGGGCCCCTCATAGTCGAAGATCAAAGCTGTGCTTTACAGTTTATTTTTCTTTTCTTTAAGTAAGTGAACCATTGCACACCGGAAAATTTACTGGTTACACCACTTTATTTTGTCCGAGAACACATAAAAAAATGAGACTATCGGAGCACACTGACATGTTTTTTCCTCTTTGGGACATACAATATGAGTGGATCTAGGTTTGTTGCCATTCATTTGACGTGCCCTCAGTAGATAAGGCTTTTGCCTGTATCTTGTGCCATTCGAAGGGAGTAGCACAGCACGGGGTTCGAACCGGCGACCTTCTGCACAGAAGTCCAATGTGTTACCTCGCGCCCATGCATCACACTTATTGTTATACTCTATTTATTAAATTGTATAATAGATCTTATGTATGTAGTTATACGTAGAATGTATAGGTCTGCATTGTATTTACCTTAGAATCTGAAAGAAATATAAACTTTTAAATTTTGTTCAAAATTCAAATACTGTAATTATTGCATAACATCATTAACTGTCCCGCCACCCCCTCATTTCACACCGAGAATATTCAGCGTCTTTTCGACCATTGACTGGCACTACGTTCACACAGAGTTTGTTAATTGACTTCCCAGTTCACCACTCACTTTTTTTACGTCATTTTTTAGTGTCCGTGCTATTAGAATCTGGAACCAGTTATAAACTTATGCTAGACTTGATTCATAATTGGCGTATTTTAAAAACCGACTGAATTAAAAAAAAATTAAGTCAGTAAATTAACGTGATTTATTCCTTACTTTTCTTTCCTCTCCACCATTCCTTCCTTTTCTTTTGACTGATGATATTACCTTTGATTGGTGGTAGTACCTTTGATTGATGATATTACCTTTGATTGGTGGTAGTACCTTTGATTGATGGCATTATCTTTGATTGATGATATTACCTTTGATTGGTGGTAGTACCTTTGATTGATGGCATTACCTTTGATTGGTGATATTACCTTTGATTGGTGGTAGTACCTTTGATTGATGACATTACCTTTGATTGATGATATTACCTTTGATTGATGGCATTACCTTTGATTGATGATATTACCTTTGATTGGTGGTAGTACCTTTGATTGATGGCATTATCTTTGATTGATGATATTACCTTTGATTGGTGGTAGTACCTTTGATTGATGGCATTACCTTTGATTGATGATATTACCTTTGATTGGTGGTAGTACCTTTGATTGATGGCATTACCTTTGATTGGTGATATTACCTTTGATTGGTGGTAGTACCTTTGATTGATGGCATTACCTTTGATTGGTGATATTACCTTTGATTGATGGTAGTACCTTTGATTGATGGCATTACCTTAGATTGATGATATTACCTTTGATTGGTGGTAGTACCTTTGTTTGATGGCATTGCCTTTGATTGGTGATATTAGCTTTGATTGGTGGTAGTACCTTTGATTGATGGCATTACCTTTGATTGATGATATTACCTTTGATTAATGATATTTCACGTTGTTTTATATAATGTTCATGAATTTTGTAAAGGTGAATAATTTTTTGAATAATTTTTTGCGACCATGTTACTTCTTTTATTTTCCTTTGTCTTATTGGTCGCAATGAAGTCCACCAGGCTGATATATAATATAATGAAGTATTATATAAATAAATATGGTACATACACGTATGTATTGTACTATAATTCCTTTCGGTTATTTAGACAAGTGTGAGCCAAAATTACATTCCCCCATAATGTGTTTTATTCCTGGCTTTTATTTCATCTCCACCATCCGTTCCTTTTCCTTTGATTGGTAATATTTCACTTTTATTTTTACTATGCATAAGGCTCATGAATTTTCTTAAAAATTAATTATTATTTGAGTATTTTTGTGACGATACAACTAACTTCATTTACTTTGTGTAGTTGGTTGGTAACCATATTGTAATACAATGAAGTTTTAAATTAATAGATAAACATGTTATGTTAGTACAATAATTCCTTTCTTTTATTAAAACAAGTCTTCAAGCCAGAATTATATTCCCCTTTTATTTTTTTTCGATATACTCGCATATGTTATTTTATGTCTGCCTTCTCCAGTGGTTCCAAACCCGAATACCTGATTAACACTTGCCACCCTGTGATGGATAGCGAGTGACCAGGACTTATATTTTATTTGATTATTCGACGTTTTAATACATAATACTCGTAAAATGATTTTTATAGCTAATTACAAAAAATAACCTAGCAGATTTGGCGTAATTTTAATTTAAAACATACATTTTTCACTGGACGCGTAGTTTCCAGCACTGGCGGAATTGTTTAACACAGTAAGGCGAGTGTTAAAAAGGGCGATAACAACGTTATTTCGTGACTATATTCATTAATATGTGTGCATCACGAATTCGAATATATTGAAGGGTAGTAAATTAATGAATGAATGAACTGAGTGTTATGCCTTTTTGGCAAGTCACTGCCACTTTCCAAGCGACTCTATTTGTGGAATAGTTGTTTATACGTCTTTGTAACCGTTTTGATTGATGCGATAGGTAATAAAACAGTATCACGACTTCATCTTTCCATTTAACAATAATATACTATATTTAATGATGCGTATCTCGATGACTGTTTGTGACATATCTGCTAAACTGTCACTAGTTAATAAGTTCTAGGCGTTTTCTCTCTGAAAGCTCTAGGCAATTTCTCTCTGAAACTGGTTTCTATTAGACTTGAATTGCTTCTAATTTGACAAGTTTCTTTAACAAATAACAAATGACTGATGTATTTGAAACTGAATCAGACTGCGAGATAGTTTTGTAAAATATAGAACAGTAGAACTTTGACATCGATTTAGTTTTTATCGAATAAGTTGTTCCAAATTGATGGTCTTAGTAGATAGATGTTGAATGCAAAAAAAGTTTTTTTCTATTTCATCCCTATCGAATAAATTGATTGTTCCGAATCGATTGAAAAGAGCGATGTATTATGTGTATGTCATTGTTGGTGCTGTGGCGTTGAATGAACTGTGTTTAAGTGTTAGAAATATGGGTGACATGTGCAGCATAAAGAAGCATTTGGAGACAATCAATTTTGGGAGATCTCATCAAAATGTATGATTATATATTTATTTATTTATTTATTTTATTTATTATTACACATGACAAGAAATATACACAATGTGCGAAAAAACAACAGGTAATTTAATTTGGACATACAATTTTAATGGATCTGGGTTTGTTGCCTTTCATTTGTCGTATCCCCAGTAAACTAGGATTTTGCCTGTATCTCACTGAGGATATTAAGCATGAAAAAATAAATCGATACTTCTTTCCGATTTTTGATTACACAAAAACAAAACCCTGTTGCACGTTCTCATCAACCTAACAAACAATGAAACTCAATTACAACTGGAAACATCTTGCGAAATTAAACTCCTCATGCATCATCACTCCAGAAAGACCCAAAATATTCATCCCACAATATACCGCACACAACCATAAGAATAAAAATAAAATCAAAAAGATACAGAAACACAAATACCAAAAACAACCAAAATTAAAACAAGAAGAAGAAACCCACACTATATGAACAATACATAACCAGTGCACTATACCTAAGGCCAAATGTGTCACTATCACATATCGAAAGATATACAAAAAAAATATTTAACAATGAATATTACATATTGCTACATTAATATTGCAATTTAGTTTCACAAACATTTTTAACATGCGGTTGAAAAATGTGTTTTTTTTCCTACTAGTATTTTCAAATGCATATTGATTCTGCAATCAGGTTGATAAAATAATTTCTAAGTGTTTAACTTCAGATGATGGTTTACCAGAATCTTCCTTCTGGCATGGTCCCAACTCTGTTGGGGTCGGCTCTTCTCGTTCTCAGGCTGTATATTTTTCGGTTCTGGGCGTCGCTTTCATCTAGGCTGTTTTTCTCCAGGACTTTGGAGCATTGAGTCATTCAGGAGTTCTTTGGCCTTCCTCTGGACGGCTGTCAAGGAAGATCCACAGACATTGCCTGATTTATAGTATGGTCTGGTGGTCTCCGTCTTATATGCCTGTACTATCTCAGCTGTCGCTCTTCCCGCTTACTATTTATGTCAGTGACTCCCAGGCTACCACGAATGCGTGAGCTCTTAATTTTATCTTTCAGTGATGATGGTTTACCAGAATTAAAAATCTAAATTGCAATGATCTGATAATGTCAAATGGAAGTCGAAACAGGATACATCAAACCTAAAAGCAAATTCTTATAACATATCAGAAGATCTACAAAGGTTTCTATATAGGTTTTATGCCTTTGGTAAGTTCTCTGCAGTTTTCTTACCAAAATCTTTTTCTGAAGAAGCGAAGAAGCTCTCAATCTAATGGCCGCAGCTGCCAATTTCTTACCCTTACACTCAAATTTGATGTATTTATTTTGTAATATTTTTATATGGCAATTATAGTTGGTTCGAATACTCAGTAAAAATAAAAATTAAGATTCCCTAGAATAAAAATAAAAATTGAAAACATCCATGGCCAAGCTGATAACACGCCAGTTGTCCGACCGGGAGTAGCAAGTTCGATTCTAGATTTTGTTTAACGAAATTCCAGGTCTTAACGAGGAAATGTTGGATCATACGAGTATATTCAGTATACGCCCATTAAATGATATGTATCCGATATTTTGTGAATATATATCTACCTTCTGACGAATACCCTACACCAGAGTTTCCCAAAATTATTTGGCTCACCGCTTCCTTAAGATATTTTTTTCAGCGCCCCCCTCGCGAAAACGCTTTCTCTATCTCAACTAATAATAAAATTGTAGGTGTAACTGTTTCTGGATTTTTTAATTTCACCCAAATATTGTAATTTTTTTCTTTCCAAAGCGCTAGGTTGGAGAACAAATCACTTATCTTTTGAAAAATAAAGCAACCCTTACATTATATGATCGTTGGTTCAACATATATGTTCGCATAGTTGATATGTATGATTCTTGCGACGATGCATGTCTGTGTGTCTGTATAGTCAAGTGAATAAGTATTTACTTAAAATATTTAGACCACCAAATGTGTTTTCTTACTGCCCACTTGCATCTCAACGTCCCCTTACTGTTCTTTAGGCCAGCTACGTTCCCCCAGATCCCTCCAGCACCCACTTTGAGAAACTCTGACCTGTATTGATTAATATAAGAACGCTCATTACAAACTTGTCTCCCTTCATTTGCAGAAAGTTAACAAAGTTTATAGTTTCTAATGAAATTAAGAAACTTAATTAGTATTCTTATTTGATTGACGCGTTATTATTTAAAATGTTGTCAGCGAGAGTCAACTGTGATTGTGTTTCTAGAGCATAATTCTGTATTCTCAACGTAACCGAAACTAGCTCACAGACTGGGAACCAAATTTAGGCGAATACCGTGACTTCCCATTAGTTATACTTTTATTATGCGCCTTGCTGTTCTTTTCCAGACGTATATTCAACTTGTTTGTGATCTCATTTCTTTCTGGCCTCCTTCACATTTAATGTAATGACCAACCTCACCAAGCTGATGTGGTTTCGCTTTGTATTATGCCCGAAGAACTGAATGATACGTTTCAGCCCAATATACGAGAGTCTGTTATTCACCAAACTCTATTGAAGGATTGACGCGTTAGTTCTCTTTGCTATTCAGGAGACCTCCAGCACTACTCCTCATAAGTATCTATCCTTCGTAAATCTCAGACTCTTTTTTCCATGACCAAGCCTGTAATATAATAAAAGAGCTATCGTAGATGCAGTGATGCTTGTCATGGCCACTTATATTAGTTTTGCACAAACGACGTGATTTTTTTATTGAGTGAATAATTATTGTAATTTATTTTTATCAAACACTGTTTATTCCACTTTTTTGTGACGGTATAACCCTACCGGTTTCAAGGCTTTCACCTCATCTTCAGGGGAGCGAAGATGAAGTGAAAGCCTTGAAACCGGTAGGGTTATACCGTCACAAAAAAGTGGAATAAACAGTGTTTGATAAAAATAAATAACAATGTCTTTAAACTTCCACAAGGTTAATGCCTTAATTATAAACAACACACGAATAATTATTCTTTATCGCGTGGTCAATGTTGGTCATCATGGTTTTCCGCGATGTCTGGAATTTAGCGCACTATCTGCTTCCATCCTTTTGATTCATGAACCAAAGAATGAATGCAAAGAGAATCTTGAACGCTAATTTTTTTGTCAGTCCACCCATAGTAATAGGACACCTTCCTATTGTCCATTTACTCTCAACGGATTCCGCAATCACCGGCTTCCGCAAACTCTCGTTATTCTTTCTGGCAACATGCCCAAGGTACGTTAGGATTTTTTTCCTGCATATTCTCGAAATTCGTTCGATCATTTCTAAATCTTGGATGAGAGAGACGTTGGATCGGATTGTAATCCAGGAGCCACGGAATATCCTCCTCCGACACCACACCTAGAAGGTATCCATCATATTTCTTTCGTCTTTCTCATCGTCCATGTTTCCACCCTACACGGTGCTATATTTCCTCTTTCTCATTGTCCATGTTTCCACCCTACACGGTGCTATGTTTTCTATTTCTCATCGTCCATGTTTCTACCCTACACGGTGCTATATTTCGTCTTTCTCATCGTCCATGTTTCCACCCTACACGGTGCTAGGTTTCCTCTTTCTCATCGTTCATGTTTCCACCCTACACGGTGCTATGTTTCGTCTTTCTCATCGTCCATGTTTCCACCCTACATGGCGCTATGTTTCCTCTTTCTCATCGTCTATGTTTCCACCCTACACGGTGCTATGTTTCACTAGATGAATTTTAGTTCTTCTGAACATACCAATTAATTGTAGAACAATTGTACTTAGAATTATTCAGTAATATATTTTATTACAAGGTACCTTTTTTCTGCGTCACTGAGCATTAGATTTCTTGTATCACTGGTTTAGAGACCCTGAAGTATACCACCTAGAAATTTGATTTCTATTTGACTTTGATTCCTCCCTAATTGGATAAGTTTCAATAACAAATGAGTGGGCCTAGTGATGTTGTTTAATTGAAATGTAGACATCACCTCATGCTTATTGATTGCTTTGATAATTTCCATGTTATACGGAGGGTTCGGTTCTAAAATGAAACAAGTCGACCAAAACCATAAGCTTCGTCGTGTAGAAGTACTAAGTATGTCTGTTATGATTTGGTAATCAAATATTCCCCGTTTCAAGTTTACGATATTTTTTTACAAGTAATACACCTATACTTAATATAGGATGTCCCTATAAGAGCGTCGGTTTTAAATTTCACGCCTTTTTTTCATATAAAATTGATAGCTCTAAAAATTTCATGTGTTCCATCTGTCAATCTTGCGATTAGTAAATATGTAACGCTACACGAAAGAACAACGCGGTATTATTGTTAAAACCAGGCCTGGGTGCCTGATGTTATGACCTATCCAACTGGATTGTTGTTGGGCAACTCTATTTAGGAGTTTCCTTGTTTCTCCGACCCCGCTCAATACCTCGTCATTTCGGATGTGATCTGACCAATGGACCCTGGCCATGCGCCTGTAGCTTTACATCTTAAAGGCAGCCAGACGCCCGGACTCGCTCTGGCTGATGGTCCACGTTTGAAGACCTAAAGTAGCATTGCTGAAACAGTTCGTAAACTTCGTGGAATTTTCGGTTGAAATAATGATTCGAATGAGTTATCAATTCGAAGATTCATTTAAAAAATTGAGGAAACTAGTTCAGTTCTGGACAATTGAGTCGCCCATCACTCGAAAACATAGCCGTAGCGATAGAAATTGTTACTGAAACCCCACAGACATGAATTTGTCATCATTCATAAGAATTAGACATTTCAAGAAGCACCTAACAGCGAGTTCTCACGAAAAATCTGAATCGGCATGCCTACAAGATTTGGATCTGCATGCTAACTAACCCAAGAACTCAAACCAGCAAACTAAATTGACCCAAGAACTCAAGCCAGCAAACACTATGGAGACCTGAGCTTGGAATTGAAAAAACGTGTTTTACTCTCCTCTATAGAATGGAAGAGTGGACACTTAACCAGGAAACATCAAGTAGGATTAAGACTGGTGAGTTGTGAATCAACTGACGTGTACTAAAGATTTCGTGGACGGATCGTGTCATAAAAATGAAAGTGCTTGCGCGTGTGTATACGTACTTAAAACCAATTAAAATTGCGAAGGTTTGCAAGTTATAGTATCTCGGTTACACAAGGTTTGGAACTTTTCCGAAATAAATTTTTTAAAGTTAAAATTTTGATCATATTAATGAATTTTAGATTTCATCCGCTTTAGTGCCGAGTCTTTTTTATAGATTATTACACGAGCATTACACAATTTCATTATTTAACAATTTGAATGAAAATATTTTAAACTTGATTTGGGTCTTTAACACATAATTATAAAATTAATTAATTGTTTCCGTTCTTCGTGACCTAATTGGTAAGATCTCCGTAGCTAAGGTGGTAAAATCTCAGCGGTCTAGCTCGTAAGAAGATTTGTGATGAAACTCTTTAAGTTGCTTAAAACATTGTTTAATTAATTAGTTTTTAGCAAATTAGAAAGCAATGCTTGCATTTGGAATCCGCTGGGGGCACAGATATCATTCATGGGGAAGAAGGTACAGAAAATCTATCTGCGATATATCTATATGACTGAGTTTGGTATCCATCCACCCTTCCTATCAGTTTCTGCTAGGCATGCTTGGGTATATCTTCTATAGCCTAAAAAGAAATCTTCGTCTCCTGATATACGTTGTCAGACTTGTACAAGGAGTTGTGAGCTGTCCAACATTACTAGAAAGTTTTAAATATTTAATAAGCGTTAAATATTTTTAACAATTACACTAAATTATGCTGGCACGAACTGTTCACAATCACATATGCAAGAACGGATCTCCCAGCCACTATGCCTGTTGGAAGAGCCTTAACTCTTTTAAACAAGACTTCTTTGGATATTAACATGTTTCATATGAGTAAGTCATTATCAAAAATAAAAGATTTTTTTCTTCTAAGACTGGGGACGTTAGAAATCACTAATCAACTTATTTAGTTAACTATTTTTGGAAAATCCAACGTTAGAAATCACTAATCAACTTATTTAGTTAACTATTTTTGGAAAATCCAATGTAAATGGGCTCTATCTGTATAGTGAAATGAAATAAATAAATTTCTTCATGATCTAGTTAATAAAATCTCCGTTGTCTAGTATGTAAGATCTCCGTCGCTAAGTTGGTAAGATCTCTGTGATCTTGATGATATGATCTCCATAGCTTAGTTGGTAAGATCTTCGTAACCTAGTTAATAAAATCTCTGTGGCCTAGTATGTAAGACCTCCGTGGCTTAGTTGGTAAGAACTCTGTGGTCTTGGTGATAAGATCTCCGTGGCTTAATTCGTAAGATTTTCGTGATCTAGTAAATAAAATCTACGCGACCTAGTTGGTAAGATCTCCGTGATCTAGTTAGTAAAATGTCGATGTTCTATTTGGAAAAATCCTCTTTATTAGTGATGCCAACGTGCTTATCCAAGTATTTGACTTACCAAAAATGTTGTAGCGTATTCTGATTTATCTAAAATATGGTCAAGGTTACATATATGGGGTTTCATTGATCTAGCATTAAAATATTCCAGACTGTCGATTACACCATAAATGAGTGTCCAATATATTTTTTCTTGGGGAAACTAGAGAAGATTCATCGGGCTACTCCGGAGGCTGTATCGTAGATGAAAACCTGGTCTCCAACTGCTACAGAGAAACCATATGAGAGAATAAGACATTGGCTAGATTTCTATTTCCCGATCCGAAGTTTATAGGCTCGATTCCCGTCGGTACCTTATAATTTTGAAAAGGTTCTAGTCTGGTTTTCACGTAAGACTTTTAAAAAAATCTGTGCTTACATCCGCTTGGTTAAGCTGGATACAACGAAAGTGTTTTTGTATGATTACCTTAAATATAAATAAATATCAAGCACTGGTGAAGAGATCGCAATGAGGACAATATTATCGTAAGCTTCCTTAATTGAGTGTTTCGTGTTGAAAACCACTGGGGTAGACGTAGACGTACATCCGTAGTAAGTTTTAGAAATGTTTCCTCACGCCGAGAAGATAAATCAGATTGGCATCTTACTTGGACATTTTTATGCAAAGAACTTTCTTACTTTACGGAATGAAAAGGTTGTATTGATACTTTTATGCTTTTGAGACCTAAAAGTACAATTTTTATACTTTGGTGCTATTATAGGCATAAATTGATTTTTTTATATGTATTTTAGCGCTTTTAAGACCCTAAAGTGACATTTTTGACACTTTTGTACTTTGATTACCTTTTTTTTCTGGGTTTTTCAATCCTAGGATTGGTCTGCACCAAGCACTCGATCCCTCCACTCATCTCTGTCATCCGCCAGTCTCTTCGTCTCCTAGTAGCTGCCACAGCGCACATCCCGGATCACCCGGTCCATGTAGCTATATCTAGGGCGGCCTCTATGGTTATTGCCCTCAATCATTCCCTCGACGATGGTAAGGAGCAGGCCTGGGTGCCTGATGTTATGACCTATCCAACTGGATCGTTGTTGGGCAACTCTATTTATGAGTTGCCTTGTTTCTCCAACACCACTCAATATCTCATCGTTTCGGATGATCTGACCAATGGACCCTGGTCATGCGTCTGTAGCACCACATCTCAAAGGCAGCCAGACGCCCGTACTCGCTCTGGCTGATGGTCCACGTTTGAAGACCTAAAGTAGCATTTCTTATTATTTGGCGTTTTAATGACCTAAAAGTGACAATTTTGAGACTTTTGTGCAATATGGAGATAAAAGTAGTAATGCAGTGCCTAAAAATACCAAAAAGTGGCACTCTTGTGTCTTTATGACCAAAAAGTGGCATTTAATGTACTATATGGACTTCAATGTGAACAGTTTTGTGGTTTTATTACCAAAATGCGGGGACTTGGACACTTTTATCCTCTTAGAACCAATAATGCGTATTTTAGCCGCTTTTTACTTTAATGGGCAGACTGTGACATTTATTACCTAATACTGGGATTTATGAAATTTTTGTACAATATGGACCAACACTAAACAATAATGACGCTTTTATGACTTTAGGTCCTCAATAACGTGAGTGTGCTTTCAACAAATTGAAAAGCTTATTTTGTTCTATGTATCATAAGCTTTAATAATAATATAATGACAATTTATTTACATAACGCTGTTTAGAGAGCACGCCTCAAGAGAGAGCCTCAAGGGCGCTCGGGATTAAAACCGACTATTACCGAGAGATTGAAAATATAACAAAATTATAAAAAAACAAGTTGAGTGGGAGGATATGATGGTGGTAGCTGCGGCCATTGAATAAAGAATTTCCTCGCATCTGCATATGTTGAGATAAAATATATTAGGTAAAAAAATCACAGAAAATTTACCGAAGGTAGACGAACTATAAAGAAGTCTTTGTAGATTATCCGATATGTGAAAGTAACAAAATCGGATTTAAGAGTAGTGTAGTGTTCATATTCAACCATAAGTTTTAAAAATAATTCACAAAAAGTATTGTCTTATAGTGCTTCCAAGAGCTGCACACTTCACCCATTTCTTAAATACTTGAAGATATTCAACACTATTTACTGAACTAACATCACAACATTTTTTTTTATGAATTATTATTTGAAATATCTGGTTTAGGTTCTACAGTTAATTTTACAACACTAATAAATCGATGATTTTATGACAGCAAACTATATTCTGTAAAAACATATATTATCTACTACAACTGATTAAATTAAATTTAAAAAAATACAGAGTTATGCCAAACATTCTGAATGTTGAAAACATCATAAGACCAGATTTGTTGAAGTAATGGTTTACAGGTTAAATACTATCTTACACTCTCCTCTTCGTCCTTCGTGTGGGGGTTCCCTTACAATGGGTTGTTTAGGTATATCATCCATGTGAAACTTTAAGAGTATCCCGAAGGATTGACTCCAGTCCACTTGGAAAAAAATATATTTGACATTCATCAACTATGTGATTGACATACCATTCCATATGATCGCAGCAGGGACTCCTATGAAATCCTACCTGTGTAAGACGTGCACAATGCAATCGTGGACACACCAAGACGATTGATTCGAGGTACATCAAAAACTTTGTGGTAGATCAAATTCTTGATGGATCACGTTTGGACTATTCTCTATCTGGTAAGCTAACAATCTTTTCATTATCCTTTGACCCAGAAATGTCGTCGAGATTTAAGGTGAGTTTGGGAAGGAGCACCCATATGCATTGATACACTTATATGCATTGATACACTCATACGCATTGAAACACTCATATGCATTGATACACTTATACGCATGGATACACTCATACGCATTGATTCACTCACATGCATTCATACACTCATGCGCATTGATACACTCATACGCATTGATACACTCATACGCATTGATACACTCATATGCATTGATACACTCATACGCATTGATACACTCATACGCATTGGCACACTCATATGCATTGATACTCTCATATGCATTGATACACGCATACGCATTGATACACTCACATACATTAATACACTCATACACATTGATACACTCATACGCATTGACACACTCATATGCACTGATACACTCATACGCATTGGTACACTCATACGCATTGACACACTCATATGCATTGGTACACTCATATGCATTGATACACTCATACGCATTGATACACTCATATGCATTAATACACTCATATGCATTGATACACTCATATGCATTGATACACTCATACGCATTGATACACTCATACGCATTGGCACACTCATGCATTGATACACTCATATGCATTGATACACTCATACGCATTGATACACTCATATGCATTGATACACTAATATGCATTGATACACTCATATGCATTGATACACTCATACGCATTGACACACTCATATGCATTGAGACACTCATACGCATTGACACACTCATACGCATTGATACACTCATATGCATTGATACACTCATACGCATCGATACACTCATACGCATTGATACACTCATACGCATTGATACACTGATACGCATTTATACACTCATATGCATTGATAATGTGTCATTTAGACACAACTTTTGGTACTCCCTCATGCTCGAAAGTCGCCTTCGCATTGTAGATGGGGTGGCAGCAGGTTAACAAATACTGGAAGTCAAGCCAAAGGAGCTGATTTCAGAAAACTATTATAAATTATTAAAATATTGTATAAATTGATACATTCAAAAATCTATTTTAATTATCGTTTATCAAAAAAAGGATCTCATCTTGTAAATATACTCATATGCACCGAGTACATATACGAGTGCTGTTGCATGTTCATATGCGCTAGTGTTGCTAATAAAAGAAATAATGAACAGCGAGTTACGTGCCTATTTCAGCGGGTCTAAACCCGAAGACTCGATTACTGGGGCAAAAGGCAATATTGCTACCTCCAGGTCACGCTCTGCAATATATCATACGAAAGATGAAGTATTGGAAGATGATAGATAACTGAAACCAATTTTACTATAAAGATTTTATTGAAAATGAAATTCTCTCATATTAATTCTACTATCATTATGACGAAATTTCAAATACATAGTTAATACTTCCCTTAATAAGTGATTCGAACTCCCTTCTTAATACGTGATTCGAACTCCAGGCCTTCGTGTCATAGTCGATTATGTCCATCGGTGCGCCATTCGTCGATTCCGGTCAGTTAATGTGTTTTTAGTTAAAAATACTAAGGACAGGAAATTGATATCGTGGTTAACCAGCCTTACTTTATGACCGAACATTAGTTCCCACATTTCACTCATTTTCCTCTAAATGTATGTTAAAGTTCATAAAAATATTAATACAAAGATAATTTGTATATAACTTAGGTTCAAAAGTCGGCTGGGTTGAAAAATTACCGACGTTTCGAAAGCGTTATTGCTTTCGTTTTAATTCAGATGTCAAATGATTTTTTATACAAAAATTTACTAAAACACATACAAATAAAATTCAAAATGTATACGTAAGCTGTGTTTATATAATAGGAAAGTAGCACAAGACAAATCCAACACAATACTATATCAAACCCACACAATGTAATTCATCCAGTCACGAACAATTTCATTAGTTTTCTCTTTGGAAAAACACTGCACATCCCCTTTCTGGTAGTATAATACATGCTATCTTTTCTCTCACACTCGCCTTTCGATACCTCATCAATACCATGAACCCGAGCGTTTTGCCTTTTGCGAACATAGCAGATGTATTTTTGTTGCGTAGCAACAACATAAAACACATTACTAATTATGAAAATGAATGCTGCAAGTCTCTCGAAACGTGAATCATCTGTCAAGTCAACCGAGCACAGCAATTATGCAAAAAAAAACCGCTACAATAAGATATTATATAATGGCACGAAAATTATTTTGAACTAAAATATTATAATACAAGTATTCTTCTTCTTCTTGTCGAGCCCTATGAGGTCCCCCCGACGTTGGCAATCACTCCGGCAAAGGCTTCTCTATCTTGCGCAACCCGGAACAGGTCCTCCACACGCCCCATCCCCGTCCAGTCTCTTATATTACGCAGCCAAGATGTTTGCCTTCTACCAGGACCACACTGCCCCTCGATCTTGCCCATTAGTATCAACTGGAGGATTTCGTATTTCTCTCCACGTAAAATGTGACCCAGATAGCATATACAAGTATAATACAAGTACAATACAAGTATAATACAAGTATAATACAGGTATAATACAAGTATAATATAAGTATTATACAAGTATAATAAAATTAAAATGATGATATTTTGAATTATTATAAAATGGCATGAAAATTTTCGAAATACTTGCGCAGCACTGTTTGGTAATGAAATACTTAACTCAAGATCATGTATTTAACACTCCGTTGTAAAACAATTTAGCAGGCTTATTACCAGGTGGCAATCTCACAAACCAGACAAAAAAATATTCAAATAATTATTTACCATGACAAAATTCATGAACAATATGCATAGTAAAATAAAAAGAAAAAAAGGGATGCTGGAGAGGAAAGAAAACTCAAGAATGAGAGAGGTTACATTACTGACTTGAAATCAGTTTTGTTGTCATTAAATTTATAAAAGGCAGCTTATGTCAGGTAGTGGAAATTAATTACGAGTACTTTACAAAAATTGTGAGTCGATCCCTGTCAGCAGCCGTAGACTAACGGTCAACATTCACGATAAGCAAGCAGGTGATGCAGGTTTGATTCCTGGCAAATGCACTTCTAGGCTGGTTTAACTCTTATGCTTTTTTAAATCTGGATTTATGTTGCTTGTTATCAATTCTTAAAGTGCTATTTTGCAACACAAACAAAAACGCGTTGTTTGAAAATCTAAATGAAAGACTATTTATTGTAATTTATTTTTATCAAACACTGTTTATTCCACTTTTTAGTGACGGTATAACCCTACCGGTTTCAAGGCGTTCACCTCATCTTCAGGGGAGCTTTAGTCTTGTTTGTGCTCCCCTGAAGATGAGGTGAAAGCCTTGAAACCGGTAGGGTTATACCGTCACAAAAAAGTGGAATAAACAGTGTTTGATAAAAATAAATTACAATGTCTTTAAACCTCCACAACGTTAATGCCTTAACTATAAACAACAAAGACTATTTATGTTTGCATTAGACTTTCGTTTGAAGTTAGAAGACATGCGTCTACTAACTATTTAATGGAGGGTGTTATAATTTCGAATTTTTAAAAACGCTAGATAACTAGTTTATAAAACTATAGTATTAGGAAGATTTACTACTTACAGCTTAGTTCACTTGAATACTTTATTTTAATTATATTTTACAATAGTAAATAAGTAATCGAAACTTGAGTTCCTCACTTAATTTTTTTCACTAAGGTGGCCAAACTGAAAATGTTAAAAAAAAACGAATTATCATCAAAGGATTATTTCCTTCCTGTCTGTTCTACTGATGTGGATATAGATTTTCTTTTTCCCAGTTAATTATTATTCCTTCATTGTCAAAATACTGCTTTTAACGGTAAAAAAGTGAAAGAAAAAAGGAGTTAGTAATGTTTATTTTTATGGAACCAGGAACCCACGCATAGCCTTTATTGTTAGGGTAAAGCCACACCAAAGTTCTTCGCTAGGTGCTACGTGACTAATAGACTAGGTGACTTCATGCTTGGCCACACCAAAGTGCTTCGCACAAATTCATTTGACATTTGGGAGCGATTGAGTCAACAAAAGATACCACTCTCAAAACTAACCAATTTCATTACAACTTACCATCTTTATTTACATCCTGTGCAGCTTCATTCCAAAGTTATTTATTACAGGTACATTTTTGTATAATTTGCTCGATGGGTTCCACAAAGGCTCCCTTTTATACACAGCTGTTATTAAAACTTCCACCATCTTGTAAAATCACTTGGTGATACAATACAATTAATCAACACGTCTGTTCGCTAGGAGACTCACTAAGTGACTATTCATCATATAGCGTGGCGTGAAGCGTGCAGTGTGGCCATTGCAATAATATGCGGTGCGTTGGTTCACTAGAATATGTCACCTAGCTCGCAGCGTAGCTCTAAGCACCAAGCGAGGCTCTTACCTGTATGGACGAGGTCTTAAGGAACCAGAAACCCACGCACAGGCTTTATTGTTAAGGAACCCACGCACAGGCTTTATTGTTAAGGAACCAGGAACCCACGCTCAGGCTTTATTGTCAAGGAACCAGGAACCCACGCACAGGATTTATTGTCATGGAACAAGGGGCCCACGCATAGGCTCTATATATATATATTTTTAGATACTATATAACAAACTTTTCTTACTAAAAATATTTTTTTAGTATTATTAATTTTAACAAAATACCAATAATATAAATTAATTTTAGAAGTTGGTCTATTGCTTTTCTGAATACAGGTTGTTTTATAAGCTGGTTCATGGTTGTTTTGAGATTTAAAAATAAAGCTGGCTGTATATAATACAATCTTTGTCCCAACCTTATGATTTTCAAGTAAAACTTGGACGTGGCTAGAAAGTGGTGATAGTAATATAAATACGCAATAAGGTATCAGAACAATTGAAAAAAAATGCGGATTTAAAAAAGATGCAAGGCTAAGGATGAAGTTAGGAGTAACAAAATGGTTTGGCCATGCAGAAAGAATGAATGATGAAAAATTTATAAAAAAATAAAGAAGGTGCAATACGTTTGGAAATACCTAGAATAACTTGGGATGGCAAAATGAATAAAACAAATTAAAGAAGAATCTTTACAATATGAGTTTATGTATGACAAGGTGTATGTACGTGAAATAATGAAGTGAAGATCTGTTCCCTCTGCCTACCCTAACGGTGTGGGGGAAATGATGACAATGATGTTAAATGGATAATATGAAGTCAATAACTCAACAATTTATACAAAAATTGATTCAAGTACTCTGGAATATTTACCAGTATTTATTCGGTTTTGAAAAATATATGGTAGATACTCGAATCAAAAAACTGATTCAAGTAGTAGTAGCTGCTTCCCTTCAGGTTATTTTTGGAGTCCGATTCATGACTTGAGCTATTAAACGTCACCACTCGCACACGGAATAACCTTGTTGAACAAATTTTCGGTTATCGATATTTTCCGTATCTCGATGGGTAAATCAAGGATTGAGCTAATTTATAAATTTTGTAGACACAAATAAGTCACTTCACAGGGAAATATTGTATAAAAATCATCGTTCCTATTGGTATTATTTTTAGACTTATATATACTCAGGTGATTGGAAAACTAATTTTATTTTTCTCGGATAGGTGTCGTTAGGCAAATATTTGGATAAAATTATATTTTAATATTTGGCAAAAAATAGATAGACATTTTACCAGCTAGGCTATGGAAGTCGTTCTGAAATACAAAGTTTCGATGGTCATTTTTGATCCAGAAAACGAAACTTTGAATAGTTCAATAACACGGTTTTAACCCACTACTTAGCAGCAAGAGTGATAACCCTCGAGGATTAGTACAGACTTCTGGGGTTTTAAAATAAGGTTCGTCAAAAAAATTACCCCCATAACCAGGAGACGCTGCTAACAGATAAAAATTGAAATGGAACGAGTAAAGCCAAAGATTTGCAGTGATTGATTAAAAGTAACATAATTTAACCTTAACATGGAATCGTGTTGCACGGTTTTAACCCACTACTTAGCAGCAAGTGTGATAACCCTCGAGGATTTGTACAGGCTTCTGGGATTTTAAAATAAGATTCGTCAAAAAAATTACCCCCATGACCAGGAGACGCTACTAACAGATAAAAATTGAGATGGAATGAGTATAGCCGAAGATTTGCAGTGATTGATTAGAAGTAACATAATTTAGTCTTAACATGGCATCGTGTTGCAGGATTTTGATTCCGTATTACTTTATTCGCCAATTTATGTACATTGGCGTAAAAACTACAGTTTTCTACATAAAAGGGAGAAAAAGAAATTAACAAAAATTTTACTAATTTGTCATATTTGGAAACAAATTATATACTTTTCTGCAAGTATTGAACCTCTATTACCTCCTTCAATAAATCGCCCTAATACCAGAAGATACCGGTCACCCTGTACGATCAACTAATACCAGAAGATACCAGTCACCCTGTACGATCAACTAATACCAAAAGATACCAGTCACCCTGTACGATCAACTAATACCAGAAGATACCAGTCACCCTGTACGATCAACTAATACCAGAAGATACCAGTCACCCTGTACGATCAACTTGCTCATGAAGTCAACATTTAATCAAGACGCTCATAAATTTGAACTTTCGAGAATCAATATGAAATATTTTCATCTCGGCGTAAAGTATCAGGAAAATTTATTATTGGAAGAATATTTCCAATACTATTGTCGATACGATATAAAGTTTAAATGAATTCTCTTCCATATTTACTCTGAAACCTCTTTATAGGCAAACCAGGCTTTCCGAAAGCAAAATCTTTATTTTTTTTAGTTATATCGTAATTTATCGTAGTAAATAATGCATTTTTGTTAAAATCTGATATTTGCTTACTTTATTTATTTATCATTGTAACCTTAAAAAAATCTTTAAATAAAAAATAAACATATTTGAAATTTAAATTGTGACCAAAAAACGATCTCTATAACCTGGTTGTTGAGAAGTCTGTCTTTCAACTCGTCACAACTTACAACGACTAACATAAAAAAACCTTCGTAGATTTCCCTTGAAGCCTATTTATCATATTTTGGTTAGTTGCACGATTACCGAATGGCAATTAAATGTATTTATATACAATGGAAATGTACTATAAATAACATTATACATACACATAAACATTAAAGTACAATACAGTATCCTACAAGGTTCCATCTAGTGAGGGGTTTTTATTATACTTTTAAGTTGCTGACAGGAGCAACATTCAATTAAAAAGTATTGTAAAATATATGGTTTTATGTTTCACACAATTATTCGAAGTAAATAAATATTGATCTACTCGTATTTAGATTGGCAACAAGTATAACTAACTTGCCAAGTGATCTTCCTTTGTTTCACGGGTTGTCCCTTTTGAATGGGGCTTTGTATGTTGATGTATTTTATGTATGTTCTTCAACAATTCAGAAAATGTTTTTAAAGCTTTCTTAGTAATGGGAGTTATTTGTTTTGGATTAAGGGTTATTTCTTATTTGTTAACTTTTATTTCTTCTTACTGTAGACATTTATCCTTAAGCTTTGTTTATAATTTAGTTAAGTATGTATATTTAACGTTATAAAATAAAAAAAATTATAAATATGATTGTTTGTAGTGGTGTCACCAAATAATAAACTCATCATACAGTATAGTGTACAAAAAATATAATTGTTTGTAGTGGTGTCACCAAGTAATAAACTCATCATATAGTGCAGTGTACAAAAAAAATATTGTTTGTACTGGTGTCACCAAGTAATAAACTCATCATACAGTAGTGGACAAAAAATATTATTGTTTGTAGTGGTGTCACCAAGTAATAAACTCATCATACAGTACAGTGTACAAAAAATATGATTATTAGTAGTGGTGTCACCCAGTAATAAACTCATCATACAGTACAGTGTACAAAAATATGATTGTTTGTAGTGGTGTCACCAAAAATAAAATTCATCATACAGTACAGTGTACAAAAAATAAATATACAAAATAAATATAACATAGTAATTTATTTTATCAAACACGGTTTATTACACTTTTTGTAACGGTATAACCCTACTGGTTTCAAGGCTTTCATCTCATCTTCAGGGGAGCACAAACAAGACTAAATTATGTTTGAACTGGTACCGATATACACGCTTCAACGGTTTGGGGCATTCGAGTTGGGGACTGAGGGCTGAAGGAGGCATGGGACGATCTCGGCCAGCAGCGGAGAGATTTTTGGGGTATATGTCTTTACCAGATGTAGTACTATAAATGTGATACTATAAATGGAGCAAAGTCCTATTTATAAAAAAACATGTACGAAATAACCAAAAAAAATCCAAGTCACATAAAGCCAGTTTTTTACACTAATTTTAATCTCTGGAAACTCTTATTTAACGGGAAAAGCAAAATTGAAATACTTAGCCACAGTGGTGTGTATAAACGTTTATGTGCTGACTGATAATTTATATGTAGGAAAAACAGGAAGATCCTTTGAAAAGAGATTTCGTGAACACAAATCCGCCTTAATAAATCCCCTAATTTATTCTGAAATGGCTAATCATTGTCACTGTGAAAACCATACATTTTCTATCGATGATGCCAAATTCTTACATATTAGTAAAAACGGAAATAAATTGGACAGATTAGAGGGCCTAGAAATTTCTAAGTTAGTGCATCGAGGTGAACATCTGGCAAACACATATATATATATATATATATATATATATATATATATATATATATATATATATATATATATATATATATATATATATATATATATATATATATATATATATATATATATATATATATATATATATATATATATATATATATATATATATATATATATATATATATATATATATATATATATATATATATATATATATATATATATATATATATATATATATATATATATATATATATATATATATATATATATATATATATATATATATATATATATATATATATATATATATATATATATATATATATATATATATATATATATATATATATATATATATATATATATATATATATATATATATATATATATATATACCAAGAATCTCTCCGCTGCTCGCAGAGGTCATCCTGTACCTCCCTCAGTCCTCAGTCTCCAACCCGAATGTCCCCAACCGTTAGAAGCGTGTATCTCGGTACCAGTTCGAACAGAATTCAGTCTTTTTTGTACTCCTCTGATGATGAGGTGAAATCCTTGAAACCGGTAGGGTTATACCGTTACGAACAAGTGGAATAAACAGTGTTTGATAAAACAAATTACAAAATATAACATACTAAATGACCAGAAAATAGACAACTATTTCTATGAAACAAGATACCAGTTAGATCTACATATTGCTCTGTGATCTCTATAAAGTATCTCTTTAGTTAAAGTGAACAACGTGATCACTACGGCTAAATAGAGTCTTGTAATAGGAGTTTTAAACAGCTATTCACAAATTTATATCAGTTTGAAGTTTATAAAATTGATACTGTACTGAATAAATCAGTAGGTTTGGTCACTTGATCTTTAGAATAAACAGAAGGAAAGAGATCGAATTTCTCATCACAAATATTATATTATATTTCTGCGTACTCTCATTTCAAACCATACAGTTGGACGAGACATCGCAGGCCGGAGTCTATTGTTTGCTGTTTGTTGGAGATCAAAAGCTCTTTTTAGTTCAATAATGGAGCGTATACTCGTATTTGATAGGATAGGATAGGGGAAGGGAATATTCCTTTTATCTTTATGTTTGCGTTAATGGAGTCTATAAAAAATATTAGGAAAATGATAAAAAATGTTTTTGCCAAAAATGCCAAAAGTTTGGGCTTCAATTTAGTATGAAATATTTAATGCCATGTGTCCTTTTTCCACACAAGATCCAAAATAACACCTAACCTAACCTTAAATATGTTAATACACTGTATTAAAATATTTAATGATAAATTAATTTGTTAATCCACTAATTATTTGGTTATTCGGAAAGAAATTTTATATTTTTAGATCAAACCCTAATGAAAAATAGCGTCAAATACTCGTGAACAGTAATTTTCGATATTTTTAGAAATTTTTCGTGTTGTAGTTTCTCGTGGTTATTCTCGAGCAAAACCTTGATTTGGTCGTCATCAGTGGTAATTGGCCTTCCAGAGTGGATACCATCTTTTAGTGTCGTATCACCTTTATGGATTTTTTAAACAACATTTGACACACACACACGATCGCTTAATGAATTATCATTTTATAGTGCACATACAAAAAAAAACATCTTGTTTTATCTTCAAAATAACGCCCAAAAACCTGTTTTAATATTGACTGAAGAAAGATGTTAAACTATTGGTTTTCATAATAATATTCACCCGTCCCTTGGTTTACGCGGTTTTTTACGCGGATTTAATCTATCGCGGTTTTCCAAAGGGGATTTTTTAAAAAGGGAGCTATTTTAAAAAAAAATTATTGATCATTGAAGAAGATCATTATTAATATAATATATATTTCAACCACTAGTCCACGGTGGCAAAGTCAAAGCGAACCAACGGAACAATTATTATTTTTATTATTACCAAATTTATTTACTGCTATGAAATTTATCTGAGACGTATACCTTTTTACATTTATCTTTTTGATACGTGTTCTACATCCTATCTCATAAAAATGTTTTATTTACGTCAATAAAACACACACTAGTAGATCTACGGTATCTGAGCACGGTAATTAAGCATGATGGAAGAAAGGGAATATGTGATTTTTATGATTATTGAAATGTATGTATTTAAACTCTTAATATATTTTTATTATATATTTCCTTGTCGTGTAAAATAAATAATTCAGATGAATTGCATGACACGAGTTGCTCTAACTATTGTTCTCGTAATAAAACGAGACCATTGCGCCAGAAGAGAACCTCGACAATAGAGGTAAAACTTTTTGCGTGGAACAAATATAATTAATGTAATAACAAGGAAATTTACTTTTATATATTTTGGCCACTTATAATCATAAAAATATTGATAAGATAGAATTTTACGATAAATTTGAATCAGAGGTGTTGTCGATCTATGCAGCTTAGTTTAATTTACGCTTGACTTTCACAAGGAGGTTTCAGACTTGAGTACCGATGATATACGAAAGAAAATTATGATTTTTTTTGTTAAAAAGCTCATATGGTTATAATACTCACAAGCAATAGACACGTATGCATGTGAGTATAATAAAAAAGCTCACATGATTACAATACACACACGATAGATGTACGCGAGTATTATTATAAACACATATGGTTACAGTACTCACACGCTGTATACGTACGCGAATATTATTAAAAGGTTCACATGGTTATAACATACGCACACGATAGATGTACACGAGTAGTATTAAAAAGCACATATGGTTGCAATACTCACATGCGATAACGTACGCGAGTATTATTAAAAGTCTCACATGGTCATAGCATACGCACACGATAGATGTACACGAGTATTATTAAAAAGTACATATGGTTACAATACTCACATGCAATAGACGTACATGAGTATTATTAAAAGGCTCACATGGTTACAATATACACACACACGATAGATGTACGCAAATATTATAAAAAAGCACATATGGTTACAATACTCACGCGCGATAGATGTACGCGAATATTATTAAAAGGCTCACATGGTTACAATACACACACACACACCATAGATGTACGCAAGTATGATTAAAAAAGCACATATGGTTACAATGCTCACACGCGATAGACGTACGTGAGTATTTCAATACGCATGATGAAAAAGTATGGGTTACTTGCCTACTTCAGTAATTCTTCACCCAAAGGCTCGATTGCTGGGGCCGAAGGTAATATTGTCTCCCAGTCACGCTCATCTACATGTACGAATCATCAATTTAGATATGTTGAGGGGTTGGATACGAATGAAAAAAAAACTTTAGGGGGAAAGGACTAAGAGGGGACTAAAGTCAGGGACCTGAAATACGTATTGTAAGATTTTTTTACATTTTATTTATTAACAAATCTAACTGTCTTGTTCAAGCGTTCACTCGTAATTTGGGAATGGAAACTATAGTTAAAACAACTTGAATTTGGAAAAATTAATGTAATACTGATAATTTGGGAATAGAAACTATAGTAAAAACTACTTGAACTTGGAAAAAAATAATGTAATACTGATAATTCGGGAATGCCAACTATAGTAAAAACTACTTGAACTTGGAACAAATGAATGTAATACTGATAATTCGGGAATGAAAACTGTAGTATAAACTACTTGAACTTGGAACAAATTAATGTAATACTGATAATTCGGGAATGCCAACTATAGCAAAAACTACTTGAACTTGGAACAAATTAATGTAATACTGATAATTCGGGAATGGCAACTATGGTAAAAACTACTTAAACTTGGAACAAATTAATGTAATACTGATAATTCGGGAATGGAAACCATGGTAAAAACTAGTTGAACTTGGAACAAATTAATGTATCATAATACTGATAATGATTTTTTTCGACTACTATAGCTTTTGAACTTAATATTCACCAATAAATCAAAGTATCAGGAGAGCACAAACAAGACAGAATTATGTTCGAAATGGTACCGACATACACGTTTCTAACGGTAAAAAATCGAGTTAGGAATCGTGGGTGGATGGGGGTAGGAGACAACTTCAGCAAGCAGCAGTGAGATCTTGGGAATGTATGCTGTCTTGATCGATTGTTTACTGTTAGAAGCGTGTATGTCGGTACGAGTTCGAACATAATCCAGTATTGTTTGTGCTTTCCTGATGATGAGGTGAAAACCTTAAAACCAGTAGGGTTATATCGTTATACAAAGTGAAATAAACAGTGTTTGACAAAATAAATAATAATATGTTTAAATCTCCAGTGTTCATGCCTAACTTGCACTATAAATAATATATTTACAAAATAATTTATATTTAAATTTACACATTTTATAACTTTTAACTGGTTTTATTATTATTATGATCAACAACAAAAATAAGAAATATAGTTTGTGTAATCCCTGGTAACAGCAGCAACAAGTTGAGAATAGTCGCTCTAACAAATATCCTTAATGCCTCCCAAAGGCAGAAAAGTTCCGGCGAAACACATTAAACAAAGAACAAAGAACATTTTTGGAGGAGGGCAGAACATGCCTTATTCTGTAGGATCCTGGGACATTGCCCCGCTGTAGGGAAATGACAATTTATAACTGGACATTGGAAAAGTTGACCTATTTTGAGCTATTAATCTTTTTGAGCACAGTACTTCTACAGTGGTGGCGATGCGTACTTTTAAAAAAAAAATTTGGTTTTCTTTTCAATTTATCCGAAATAACGATATAATAAAAAAAAGTTAATTTTATGTATTGCAAAACACTTCACCAATAGAGAACTCAGTTCTTGTGTGCAATGGGAGAGTTGCTCATAATAATAAAATACAATTTTTATAGCGCCGTTTAGAAAATAGACTTAAACATAAACGTTCGGGATTAGTTATGGTAAATTATAAATATAAATTACACGTACATGGTGGTTGATTCATTATTGACGGCTTTTATTTTTTAAACTGGTATTAATACCATGAATTTTGTATTTAGTGTCACATGGTCATGTGCTCTAGTTTTATGTATATTTTTTTCTTAACTTTAATATTCTTTCCTACCCACTAGAGTGCAGAATTTCAGTACATGACGAGCCAATTGAACAAGCAACCCAGTTCAGATATCTTGGCAGTGAACTGCTCAGCTCTCATGACTTCCCCAGAGAAGTAAGGCCTCAAGTAGATAAATCTGCAGTTGTGGCGGGGTCCCTGAGATATGTCATATGAAAGATATGAGAACGGATAGCAAGGTACGCATTTATAAGACCAGTGTGCGACCTATCCTCACATATGGCATCGAAGTAAGGGCGGACACTGTCAGGACAAAAAGTATGCTAAAGACAACGGAAATGAGAACTCTACGCGCTATTGCTGGGAAGACTTTGCGTGATCGTGTAAGGAAAACCACAATCCGAGAGGTCTGTGAGGTCCAAGATGTGGTCAGATGGGGACGACAGCGTCGACGATACTGGTACCAACATGTACAGAGAATGAATTCCACAAGAATTCCATACATAGCTCTGCATGGGGTGCCGGATAGACGGCGTCCACCAGAGAGACCCCCAAAACGATGGAGAGATTGCTGGAGCTCAGCATCACAGGAGGACAATTCTGCAATAACAGACTCTTTAGTCTATAGAAAGTTTAAGAAGAACAAGATAAATAAACAAACTTTGTTATTCCAGTTTCAGTGACTTAACGGGACAGCGTTTTAATATTTTCTGGAAATTTAAATAATCATCATAAAGAATACACATATGTTACGAGTAGAAATTAATGCTCTGTTTTCTTTTCGTTATGTCTTTACAACTTCATCAGCGATTAATTTTTTTGTTATGTTGAGATAGTATAGTTTTGGCATCTTCTAATTAAATCTTTTAAGAAAGCTTTAATTTTTCATATATGTCAAACTAACGTGATTTGTTTTCCATTGTGAAAGATTTCCTTTTATGGTGATATATTAAACTCAATTACGGCAATTTCGCGAATAGTAATTATTCATTTTCGAAGAAAACCAAGGTGATATATAAGCGCTTTGCACGACGACACGTAATCCCATAAGCACTTCATAAAGACTACTCGTTTTTCAGTAATTGTCTCTAAATATGGCGTTAAAACGTGTTTTCATATTTTTATTCAGGTAAACGCGAAGTTTCTGATTTCACCATAAATACGAGTATATAAATTTTTTCTATAACAGGCGCATTCTCACCTTATTTTTTTTTAATATCTTAAAATCAAAGCATATAAACTTTCTGTTAGTCAAAACCCAAATATTATAATCTTGTTTAGGTTAAGCTACAAAATGTATAAACTTATTTTTCTTCTTAAAGTCTCGTCTTCTAAAGGGTGTTGCCCAACATCATGTCAACATTACTTGTGTTAACTTAGCCCGTAACAATTCAGTAAAATTGCACTTTAATCGTTCTTACAAATTCTTTAGCCAAAAGCGGCGTCTTCCTTTGCTTCGATTGATATCCTTAGATAATAATTTGTGTTATAATAAATCTTCAGTATCTCACGTGACAGAGATACTATGATTTTCGAGCCCTTACAGTTCAAAGCAGTTCTCGGTCCTTGTTCATACGTGATAGCACTTTCACATCTGTAATACGATATTTACAGAGAATCTTGAGGGTACCTCTGTAGATTTATATTTCAATAGTTTCGATCTTAAGTGATGTTTCCTGATTCGATTTTCACGCCCACATTTCATAATTGACACCATCCAATCCGGTAAATCCCCACCTTTTATCTGGCTTAAGTCAAAATATGTGACATATTCCTGTTTTTCGTTTGTCATTTATTTTTTCAGGGTGATCAATTGTGTACGTAACACGTAGAAGTAAGATTGAATAACATAATCACAAGTCACCGTTAAATAAAATATAATCGGAGTGCTTAAATATTATAAAACAACGTTTTAAAAATATGTACTCGTACATCAAAAGATAATGCGTGAAATTGTAGAAAAACACTTAAATTAAAAGCGATGTAATGATTCTTACATTTTTTTGTTTAGTTTTTTATCAGGACGATAAAATCATTCGTCAAGCTTTAAAGTATCTTTACATTAATAAGTAATTAATGAATGGTTCAGATGACATTATTTGGTACATACCATTTAACTCGCGAAATGTAAGCAAAGGGTCGGAACGCCGTTGTTGTCACGACAAAATTTCGAATACTTGAACGTACAGGAGGCAAAAATTAAAAAAAAAAACTATATGGTAACACTTCATTTACTTATGGTACTATTTACTTTCACTGAAATAAACCACTGATTGACTAACATGCCCTTGTAGAAAAGGCAGAAAGAACAGATCTCTGCATGTTTTCTATCCAAACTCAACTTTTTCTATCCAAACACAACTTTTTCTATCCAAGAACAGATATCTGTACTTTTTCTATCCAAACACAACTTTCGGCACTCACATTCATACATGTACAATATTTTATTATGCTTCTCATTTAGCAAACATACATTTCATCACGCCATTTCTCCTGCGGGATAGACATAGAGATACATGTTAGGCAGCACATGAAATATCCATAGGACAACGCATATTAGGCAGCACAAGAAATACCCTCAGGACAACATATGTTAGGCAGCACATGAAATATTCATGAGACAATACATGCTAGGTAGCACGTGAAATATCCACGGAACAACGCATGTTAGGCAGCATATGAAATACCCACAGGACAACGTATGTTAGGCAGCACATGAAATACCCACCAGACAACGTATGTTAGGCAGCACATGAAATACCCACAGGATAACGTATGCTCGGCAGTATGTCAAATACCCACAGGACAGTGCATGTTAGGCAGCACATGAAATACCCACAGGACAACGCATGTTAGGCAGCACATGAAATAGCCACGGAGCAATGTACGAGTATATTAGGCGGCACATGAAATACTTAAAGGACAACACATATCACGATTACCTTCTAAAAAATGAGGAGACAGCTGGTACCCTGCGCATTCCAAAAATAATTGTCATAACAACAAATCCAAGATCTACGTGAAGAAAAAGATGTACTGGCAGAATATGTACTCCATCTATCCCACGATTAAAGAAGCGGTAACATATAAAGCTTATCAAACTACCCTTGTCATTTGAGGTATAAGAACGTTTTCTATTTATTATTACTTCTCGCTCGTTCTAGAAGTATTGTTTAGAAAATTTTCTTCAGCTTTTCAAACACTTTTACAAAATCTGTCATGGATTCAAAATATTAATAATGATTAAAATGCATTTATTACAGCGCCGATTAGAGAACACACATTTCTTAAGGATATTTTAATTCAGGGCTAAAACCCGTTATTATAAATAGTAAGAAACATTACAATAAAATAAAATAAGTTGGATAAATAAAAGGATAAGAAGGTGGTAGCTGCAACCATTAGATAGGTAATTGTGTCCATCAATATTTGAAAATATTATCAATATCTGAAGCTGGTTGATTTAAAAATTATATTGTAAAACATTAACCACGCAAAATGTGCCATGCATGACATGATATGCAGAAAAAGAATGAACAAATAAAAGTTCGATTTCCACCGACTCAAGAATTTAAACTCAAAATTGAAAATGAAGAAAAATACTTGTATATACAAAAATGATCTCAATTAACGCGAAAGACTTCAGATAAATACATCGAATAGCGAGTTGCCACACGCAGAGAAATAAATAAATAAATTTGGAGTTTAGGAAGCTTCTTGCCCCAAAATAAGGAATAATTTGTGCGTACATGTATGGAAATAATTGCCCCCCTTTTGATGGATCTCTCTGGTAAGGAGTTTGGTGTTTGAAAAGGGTGAATAAGGAGGGGTGGAAATGGTAAGTTACATGTTAAGATACGGTATTTTAAGATGAAATGAGTAAGACTATTTCAATTTTGATAGAAACGATTGACGTATATTTGAAAAACTAGGGACAATTATTTTGTTTATTTGAAAGTTGAAACTGAAATTGGAAAAACTTCCCCGCTGGAACCCAGAGTTAAAAAAATATATATTCCAGCCTGATTTTCACTTAGAACCCATTAAAACAACTTTTTGGTAGGCTGGAACAGATTTCCACATGTTAATAAACTCGCCAGGTTTAAAAAAGTACTTGTTTTTATAAAAACGGTATCATTACGAGTTGGTATTTTCTTAAATGATACAAGGGATATCGAACGGCGTGTAGTGATAGTGAACAGTAAATAAGGCACTAAAACATATATACTCTAACCAAACAGTATCAACATCTACTAAGAGGATAGTTCACATAAGTATTTTAGTGCCAACTTTATTGCATGAGAAGGAGACGTGTACGTCGAAATTTATGTTTATTAAAGACCAAGGCCTCGGCCACACAGGTATGAGTCTCGCTTGGTGCTTAGAGCTACGCTGAGAGCTAGGTGACATATCCTAGCGAACCAACGCACCACATACTATCGCAATGCCCCTAATGCACGCTTCGCGCCACGTTACGGGACGATTAGTCACCTAGTGAGTCTCATAGCGAACAGACGTGTTGGTTAATTTTATTGTATCACCAAGTGATTTTACGAGATGGAGGAAATTTTAATAACAGCTGTGTATAAAAGGGAGACTTTGTGGAACCCATCGAGCAAATTATACAAAAATGTACCTGTAATAAAATCACTTTGGAATGAAGTTGCACAGAAAGTAAATAAAGATGATAAGTTGTAATGAAATTGGTTAGTTTTGAGAGTGGCATCGTTTGTTGACTCAACCGCTCCCAACTGTCAAATGAATTTGTACGAATTACTTTGGTGTGGCCAAGAATGAAGTCACCTAGTCTATTAGTCACGTTACACCTAGTTTAGCATCTAGCAAAGCACTTTGGAGTGGCCTTAGCCTAAATGGAGCGGAATATATGCGTGTACTGAAAATAATATACGGGGAGGTAATGTACAATAGAATACGGAAGTAAGTGATAAGGGATGAATGTGAACTTAAGGCTGAAGCATTTGGTAAGATGGTGAATAGTACTCTGAGAAGGTTTGCGCATTTAGAACGAATAAATAAAGTAAGCCTGTCAAAACAAATATATATATATATATATATATATATATATATATATATATATATATATATATATATATATATATATATATATATATATATATATATATATATATATATATATATATATATATATATATATATATATATATATATATATATTAGGGTGATGCTTAAAAGACCCAAAAATATTTTTTGTTTCTTTTCTCTTGGGTCACCCTCCCATTTTGTTATACCTAATAAGAGAAACTTAAATTAATTTTTTGAGATTTTTTGAAAAAAATTTAAAGGTCGCTACTAAAGATTTAAAAATCTAACATTTTCCCAAAAAGTGATTATTTAAAAATTTTTGTATTTATTATAAAATTATATTTTTTAACATAATAAAAACTAAAATGAGGTTTTAAGGTCCATATATGTTACCCAAAGCTAATTTTGTATCATATATGTGTTACAATTTACTTTCGGGATGTGAACAAACAAGAGGAAAATTAGACAAAAAACACAGATTTTTACAAAATTTCTTTATCACAATTTTTAAAAACTTATTACAGAATTATTGTAATATAAGCTTATATTAGTTGTTTAGAGTCCTCAAAAAGATTTTGAGGCACAATTAACACATAAAAATTTTTAACATTTTTTATGAAATTTATGAAAATTTTAACATTTTTTATGAAATTTAAAGCCTGGTAGCGACCCCCTAAAACTTAATGAAATCCAACAAAATTTTAGTTAACTCCATTTTACATATGAGAGATCAAAATGGGAGGGTGAACCGTTGATTTTTTAACTTTAATTTTTAAGCATCACCCTAATATATATATATATATATATATATATATATATATATATATATATATATATATATATATATATATATATATATATATTATATATATATATATATATATATATATATATATATATATATATATATATATATATATATATATATATATATATATATATATATATATATATATATATATATATATATATATATATATATATATATATATATATATATATATATATATATATATATATATATATATATATATATATATATATATATATATATATATATATATATATATATATATATATATATATATATATATATATATATATATATATATATATATATATATATATATATATATATATATATATATATTATATATATATATATATATATATATATATATATATATATATATATATATATATATATATATATATATATATATATATATATATATATATATATATATATATATATATATATATATATATATATATATATATATATATATATATATATATATATATATATATATATATATATATATATATATATATATATATATATATATATATATATATATATATATATATATATATATATATATATATATATATATATATATATATATATATATATATATATATATATATATATATATATATATATATATATATATATATATATATATATATATATATATATATATATATATATATATATATATATATATATATATATATATATATATATATATATATATATATATATATATATATATATATATATATATATATATATATATATATATATATATATATATACATATATAGTGCAAATGTAAGTAGAACGCGTTGTAAAGGAAGACAAAGATAAGTATGGTTGATTCAAGGAATTAATATTTTGAAAAAAAGGGTTGTTAAAAGTCAGAGAATCTTAGGAGTTGTATGATATGTATATGAATGTCCTCTCTGTTTACCTCGACAGAAAAAAGGTGTGATGGTATGTTTGTATGTATAATAAGTTAATATTATTTATTGTTTAACATTTGTATAACAAGCGAATTTGTGATTTTATATTTGTTGGGTCGCGGAGCAGTGACAATCCCACCAATAATAACATTGCAAAAAATTGGGTATAATTCAAATGTATCCTGTAACGTTCGGTGTTTCAATGAAACTGTGCCAAATATTTTTTTGCTGAAAATTGTCTAATATCACAAGCGGCTGTAGTTGAGGAATTTCGCGGGTGTATTCAGTTATCTCAGAACCACCGCACTGAACCTAGTGAGGCGGCTAATTTAGATCATTATACTTGCAAAGGGTTAAATGATGTTAGCATTATAAACAAATATTGCACTGTATTACGCTTTCAATGTTCACAATGAGTTTGAATTGAGTATAATACATAATTCACATGTAACTATTATATAACCGATCGTCACACTCACGTTTGACACCACTAAACCTGATCGGGGAATTCCTGCAACACTGATACAAAAAACAGATCTGCAGCTTAATTTGTGCTTATTTATCTGTTAGATTGTATTGTTTATTTCTATATCTGTTAGCTACAAATCTCACTGCAAATTTTCAATAATCGTAAAATTTCTTTGTATAAAGAAAAATACGACAAAATACTACAATTTAAAAAAACACCCCAAAAAGAGTATAAGTACTCTTAAAAAAGTACGTCTGATAACCTGACATAAGGCCCATTAAACACCTTTATTGTTAGTAGGAAAACTTTGCCACATGGAAATAAACCCGCCAGGTTGTATACCTTATATACTCGTATTTACATTTTTTTTGTCCAAGTAATCATATTATTTTATGTAATACTATGAAATAACACAATTATTTGGACAAAAACAAATTAGTAAAACACTCAACATAATTTCATTTCATATAGCATCATGTCTAACGAGTCTATCTCTGTCCTTCTAGTCAAGGTCTTCACTTTTGTAGTTGCTAGGTTCCTCCCCGCCACGTGCGTGCTCTAAAAGATTGAAGAAAGATAACATATTGCCTCAACTCGTGTCCATTTGGCTGAAGACGTACACTAGGTCCCATTAATCAAAAGTCTAGTCCTTTGGATCAGCGCTATTCAACTATTCTCAAGAGCTGTTACAGTTTTGTTTCTCTGTTATTGAAGCACTTTTCACTTATATTATGTTTGATCCTTCCTGTTTTAAGTTTTTTTGTCATGTTTTCGCACCAAGCTCGCCTCTCTTTTTGTCATGTTCTCACACCAAACTCACTTCTTTTTTGTCATATTCTCGCACTAAGCTCGCCTCTCTTTTTGTCATGTTTTCGCACCAAGCTCGCCTCTCTTTTTGTCATGTTTTCGCACCAAGCTCGCCTCTCCTTTTGTCATGTTCTCGCTCCATGATCGCCTCTCTTTTTGTCATGTTCTCGCACCAAGCTCGCCTCTCTTTTTGTCATGTTCTCGCACCAAGCTCGCTTCTCTTTTTGTCATGTTCTCGCACCAAACTCACTTCTTTTTTTGTCATGTTCTCGCACTAAGCTCGCCTCTCTTTTTATCATGTTCTCGCACCAAGCTCGTTTCTTTTTTGTCATGTTCTCGCACTAAGCTCGCCTCTCTTTTCGTCATATTCTCGCACCAAGCTCGCCTCTATTTTTCAGACGTTGACAATTTATATTGTTTTTCTGTATTTTTAGAGGTATTCTAAGTGGATGATTGTCACCAGATGATAGGTAGAGAATTTTGGTAATCACGTACATACATATGAATTCTTCTATATTAATAATAAAGGGATACATTCAATATCTCCGTTTTGAGAGCAAACTCTTCTCAAGGCAACTCCAACGCGGAACTCGGATTATTGACAGAATAAAATATTAGAAAAATAATATATATAGTATATGTTAAGTGTATGGATGGGGAAGTAGTGACTGCGACCATCAGATTAGGTACTTTATAAAAAATAACATATATTGTTAGAAAACCGTTGAAAACTTACTAAGAGAAGAGGAACTATTGCACAAAGAACCCTTTATTTTATAGATCTTCCGATATGAGATAGTCACATATTCGGCTTAAGGTTTTGTGTATGTACCTATATCCTTTTTGGCCTTCTTTTCATATTAAATCATTGCGATTTAGGATTGATTGTTTTGCCTACTTAGAGGTTATTGTCGTCGACTCGTTTAATTATTTATCTGAGGCAACGCACTCGCAGATTGTTTTATCAACTTGAATGTTAAACCAACCTGCATTTGAAAACGCCAGTAGAAAGAAAAAACACAATTTTCAACTGCGTGTTGATACTTTTGTGAAACATAATTGTAATATTAATTTGAAAATATATTCTTTTCACTGCTAAATCTTTTCGACTTTCTTTCAAAGAATGGATGCGTTTAGAATGAACCACGAAACATCACATTAGATCGCAGTAGATAAGAGTGCGGTTTAATAACATGGAAGTTTCCGAGAGGAGTCTAGAACTTCATATTAGTTGAACGAGAACAAAAGAGATTTATGCAGAATATGGAGTTTATTGCAGAATATGGAGTTTACCCACGCACTATCGTATACTATGCGTATCCAGAAAGTAAGTGTACTGAGGCTCTCACGACCAGATGGATTTTATTTTCGACATGTTGGCTACACTTCCGTGTAGCCTGACCCTTCCCCTCCGCAACGAGACCGGTTTGAGGTCAGTACGTTGAGAAGTGTCGACACGACAACACGTTTCGTGAAAAATGTCAATCCAATCTCCCGCCAAGTGCGAAATACGCGGCGTCATCCGTTATCTCGTTTGGAAGCAAAACCTCCGGTTGAGGTTTATAATGAGGTGAAAATTGCATATGGTGATAAAGCTATGAATCGTACGAGTGTGTACAAGTGGTGTCGCGAGTTTAAAAACGGTCGTACGTCTGTGCATGATGATCAGAGGAGCTGAAGACCTTCTATTGTGACTGACGAAATTGACGAAATTGTTTTGGGACTGTCAAGGCATAATTTTAATTGAATATATGCCTCAAGGGGAGACCATCCACTCTGCAAGATACTGTGAGACCCTAAAAAAATTGCGGAGGGCGATTCAGAACAAGAGGAGAGGCATGCTGACAAAGGGAGACTGCCTGCTGCACGACAATGCCAGACCACACACGGCCAACGCCACGAAGGAACTGCTCGCCTCGTTTAAATGGGATGTCCTGAACCATCCCGCGCATTTCCCTGACCTAGCACCTTCAGATAACTATCTCTTTACCTCCCTGAAGCTGCACACGGGTGGAAAAAGGTTTTCGACCGACGAGGAGGTAAAGGAGGAGGTGGAGAAGTGGACGGAGGGGTTGGCGGGAAACTACTTCGAGGAAGGCATCAAAAAGTTGATACCCCGCTTCACCATCTGCATTGAGAGGAATGGCGACTATGTCGAAAAATAGCTTACATATGTGCTACAGTAACCACGTAATTTTTTTGTTTAAATAAAATAAATTGTAACCTACAAAAATTCAGTACACTTACTTTCTGGATATGCCTCGTATATAGTACGAGTACATATGTTACCAGTACACCATTTCAGAAGGCAGATGATTAAGAGCTCGATTTTCCTATCGCGACATACATCTTTCCCTTATTCTACATTCGTATACCTTCTCATACAACAGTGCCACTTTTCCACAATTTTAATGGGTTTGTTTGACTTTTCAAACGGACTAGATTTTGAAAGAAGGTAAAGTGAGAAGTGTGAATAAATGGAGATTGTGCATGACGAGATATTTAAATGTGAAGGAGGCGCAAGTTGTGTTTTTGGATAGAAAACTTTGGAGATGTGTCCTCTGTGCCTACTCTACAAGTGATATGGCGAGATGATATATATGTACTCATATTACTCATAATATACAGCACCGTGATGCAGCAGATCCGGCTCGAAGGACCACTTTATACAGCACCGGTACAAAGGACTGTAAAATAGCTGGATGGCTGCCGCTCGATACTCAGAGATTTCGGTTTACTTTATGTTTTTCCGGTGAAAAGTAGCAGGGTGAAGAGATTCCTCTCAAAGCAGTGAGAAGTTTGTCGTAAATAAAACACAGTCGACGTTCCAGAAACTGAGAATGTATTTTTGACGTTTTGCGTTCCTTATGTGCAGCCAATCGCTCATCGTAAGCTCCTATATTCGCCCGGGTATGCCGTCATGGCTTGCGAGATACTATGTATCTCGCACGTTTATCTCTTGCATGGACCGACCGACTTTAGATTGTAGCTATTGCGAAGGTCGCGCATAAGGAACACTTCATTACAACAGGTACACAGCAAGTACATTTTTACATATCAAACAAAATAAGAAAATATAAATAAATCATATTTTAAGGTGACGCATACGTCCGGTACACATAAAGCGTTAGAAAAGATGTGTGCGCCTGTTTATACGTATGTAAATTGCTAATAGGAAAAAAATTAAACCCCTTATTGATTAACAAAATTTTGTTAATTTTACCTGACCACTATTTCCGCGTCGTGAAAAAAGATGGTTTTCGGTACCGAATTCACTAAACTTCGGTACCGAATTCACTAACGGGCCGAATTCACTATCAAGAGCGTCACCACTCGCAAACGGAATAAATTTTTCGATATTGTTATCTTCCCTATTTGGGTGGATATCATACTTTGCGTTTAATTAGATTTGACTGGGTTAAACCCGTATCAAGTGTTAACAAAATAAATAGTATTTCAAATATTGCTACAAAAATAAACGTAACACTTCTGAAAGAATCTCACAGTTTGTCTTTGAATTTGAAACACTAAAAAATAAATAAAACGTGGCATAAATTCACACCCCTCAGGTATTGAATAAATTTAAATAATGAGAACGTTGTCATCTCGGGGCGATGGATGCCAATGCCGCTGAATTCCTGAAAACTCGTGAATTTCAGGAAGCGAAAATACAAAGTGTATTTATTAAACGTGGAGTGTTGACAAAATTCAGAAAGAATTTAATTAAGTACGGGAAATTTAATTAATTAGCTTTTAAAGCATATACAAGGAAGGTTCTAGAATATCGAGTAGGAGATTTTTCTACATTAATGCGAAGGAATAAATAGTCAGGTACTCGCGTTGTCTCAGATGTTTTTTAATCAACTGTCCTTTCATAATTAGGTTCTATCTCAAGGTATTAATTTCAAAATGTTCATTTTATCACGAAATCTAAAGTATATTACTTTTCCTTTTACTAGTTTATTATTTATCTTGTACTGTGGCTGAAACTAGCACAGAAACTCCAGTTAAAAAATATTAGTTTTCTAGTATTAGTTTTCTCCATTCAAATTAATGTTCGCGCCAAGTTTGAAGCAGGTTAGGTGAAGTTAAGTTAGATAAGGTAAGGTTGAGTTAAGTTAGGTGAAGTTAAGTTAGATAAGGTAAGGTTGAGTTAGGTTAGATAGGGTAAGGTGAAGTTAAGTTAGTCAAGGTAAGATTGAGTTAGGTTAGATACGGTTAGGCGAAGTTAAGTTAGATAAGGTAAGGTTGAGTTAGGTCCTAGTATACTGTGTAAATCGATAACGATTTAGAATTAAAAATCTAAAAAAGTACAATTTTTATAAAGGTCTATGTTTTGAAAATCAGTATTAGAACCTATTTTGCTTATCCACAGAATCACGAAGCGTCCTTTATTTTATAACTATTGCCTGAAGATATTTAGAAATATGACCTCTTTTTGCGCCAGGAGGAAGTGACGTGCCTATAACACTTTGCAATAAATGCGGTTATTGTTTTGTATACGAGCCGGAGTAATTCTTAGAATAATTCTGTTAACCGTTTCTTTTACTTTTGATGATACTCATACTCTTAGTGAATGAATTGGACGTAGGTACAATATGTATGTTCCAAAGGAAAATAATACTTTTTGGTTTATTGTGATTATTTCATATGAGCTAAGCAGAGGCAAAAAACTTATCTATCATACGGCATCTGTCATGTCGTTCTTCACTATTGCGGGTTTTGATATATTGGATATTGGTGGAACAGGTTGCAACGACAGGTCTCCACACATCTTGGTCACTTGTCGTTCCAATTTCTTCACTTGATCACTCCATCTTGCTAGTGCTCTGTTTCTACCTCTTTTCCTAGCATATTCACGTCTAGAAATTTAAACATACATAATATATCACAGATAGATCACCAGACGTTCCTATCTCAACACACATCTTTTAGTTTTTTTACATTTCCTTATTTCAAAAGGTCATTTAATTGATCTTACCATATTTTCCTTGAATTTGCTCTTTCTCAATTTCCACTTATATTTGCACTTCTTTCTTCTTTTAAAATAATATATATGATCAGAGTCATAGGTATCGTTAATACCCTCAAACACAAGGCGGAAAAGTGCCTGTGTCGTTCGAGGGGAGTAGCACAGCGCGGCATTCAAACCGACGACCTTCCGTACAGAAGCCCAGCGCGTTACCGCGCGTCCATGGACCTCATAATTTTGTTTTGTTCGTCTTTCTTCGCACTATATATTTGTTTTGTTCGTCTTTCTTCATTCATTCATTCTACATATCCAAACCATCTAGAGTTCATCCTACTCAATACATCAGTCTGATTTTCACATTCATCTATAGTCATTCTGTATTATGTTATAGATTGACACCTCACGTCTTAAAATGTGTCTAAAACACCACAAAATACGTTAAAAGCATGTTAAAGTCAGTTCTATTGTCATATACTTCTGGTGTATGGAGTTATTATTTTTTCTGGTGGTCCACGGGATTTTCAGCATCCGATGACAGCTCCATATCTCAAATAAATCGACTCTTGCACGTTCTTGAGCTTTTATTTTTCGTGTACAAGAAAAATAAATAAAAAATTCGGACTAACTTCGCTTTGCTACCATTGAAAAAACCCTGGCACTACTTGAAGGCATTTACCTTAAAAATTAAAGTTTTGAAGTAGATATGAATTAGAATAGCAAAATCTGAATCAGCAAATTTTTAAAGATCATGAGAACTCTGACTTTCTCCACAGCATTCATCGGCGCTGAAAATAAATAGATTTGTTAGATATTTTCGGGATGTGGGGTTGGCGTCAATCTATTCGTATCTCATGAACTGCAAGACACACAAATCTGTCCATCCTCCAAGATTTATAGGGCAAAGAAAATGAGTACTGTTATACTCGTACTTTAGATATGTCGCTAGAGGAGATTAATACAGTTTGGACAAGCTGAAAGTGACTGCAAGTGTTGCAGAGTAGCGTGCAAGAGGCTAGTCTCCAGCAAGTTTGAAATGTAATTAGTAAGGATGAATGTTCAATAAAAAATTATGTGTTAAATAGGGGGGGAAAGAACATTTCTAAATGGTTTGGATATCTATTTGGATTATTTGCATCATACCTAAAAGAAAGATTTTTTTTCAAAAATATCAATTCACCTCGCCACTATGCACAGTTACAACAGGACCTAGACTCCCTAGTCTCCTGGGGTGAGCAAAATCATATTCTGTTCAACATTAATAAATGTGTCTGTGTATCATATAGTCGATCGTTTTCACCAATCCACCATCAGTATACTATACAGGGAGTGGCACTAAACAGAGTTTCTGAATTCAATGATTTGGGCGTAACCTTTGATGTCGGACTCACGTTCGTTAACCATGTCTCACGTTTGATATCGGACTGTTACAAACTACTCGGTTTGATAATGAGAATATCAAGAAAATTTAACAACGCTGATATCCTCCGAAACTTATATAATTATCTAATTGGAACCAAATTAGAATATGCATCTACGGTTTGGACTTCTGATCAGCTCAAATATAAAAAAAATGTAGAACAAATACAAAAAAAATCCTCAGATATATATGGTACAGAACAAAGGGTGGTTACCCAAAATATGCTCACCATGCCAAACTTCTCACGGTGTGTAACTATAGAAGTCTCGAAACAAGAAGGCAAGATTCCATTGCGATATTCCTAATAAAGGTTTTCCAAGGTTGCTTTAACTGTCCTGCGATCCTAGAAGCACTAAGTTTATATGTACCCAATAAATATAGCCGTGCAAGGAATCACCCTTTGTTCTACATACCAACTTACAGGACGAATATCATGGCTAAACAGTCAGTCACGCGTGGTATAGAGATATTGAACCAACTGAATGACACGGTTGATATATTCTCGGTACCGTCTAGCAGTATGAGAAGAATCCTGGCTGATATTATTCCTAACAAGCTAACGCTAGAAGCAGGCCCTCTTTGTGTAACAGGAGAAATCCGTGCAAAGTGGATAAAAAAAAAGTACTGTTAAACTAGTACTTTAGATATGTTGCTAGATGAGATTAATACAGTTTGGACAAGCTGAAAGTGACTGCAAGTGTTGCAGAGTAGCGTGCAAGAGGCTAGTCTTCAGCAAGTTTGAAATGTAATTATTAAGGATGAATGTTCACTAAAAACTGATGTGTTAAATAGGGGAAAAAAGAACATTTCTAAATGGTTTGGATATGATAAACAATTAAGCGATCAAATACTGACGAACTTACTTTGCAAGCGTAAGTGAAATTAAATCTCGTTATTTGAACTTACACATTATTAAAAAATGTTAAAATAATCCAAAACAGGGATTTTTAGCACTGAGATTATTGCATGAAAACCCCTTTTCATCGCAGTCAAACTCATTAACCACACTACCAAGTACTTCATATATATAATCATCATTCTGTCTTGTAGCTCATGACTGAGGATCGTGACTCTTATGACAGACTCTTTTCCGTCCATCTCTGTACTCCGCGACTCGAAAGACAGTTGTTTAAGGGTAGTCCGTTTGCTTTTCTCACTTTGTTAGTACAACACGTCCAAAATTTTCCTCTTGTGCGTTGTCCTTTTATGGTTCCAGAAACAACAATCTTCTTCAAACTGTTTCATTGGCCACGAAATATATTACGTATTTTATTTAATTTTTTTTGCAATGTTCGGTAGTTTATCTACCATTAAAAAGGTTACAAGAGCAAAACTCTATTAGGACTTGGAGTGAATGAGTTAAAAAAATTATAAAAATTTACAGGAATCTTATAAAAAATGTTGAATAGCAGTACACACATACATACCACCCACCACATATTTGTGGCGTTATGGCAGAAGTTGATATGTCCGTTTTACCTTAGTTTACAGGAGAAACAATATTAACTTTGATGAGCTGCTAAAATCAGTACAAATAAGTATTTTTAAGTTTTTCCAAACAATATATCTTTTGTTTGGATAATGACTGACACACCAAGTTTTGCATGCTGAGAAATATTTTCTATAAATTGGGAGAATAAACACAAAATAACAAAAAAACGGACATATCAACTTCTGCCATAAACGCCACAGATATAAAATAGAAACTTGAGACAGGTCAAGGCTTAGGTAATCAAAGACCCTAATTAACAAAAAGAACGAAAAAAATAATCTTGAAAAACAATAAATATATGCATATGTACAATCAGTCCATTCCAACGTAAAAAAAGCACTTCAACATATTCACGGATATCTTGAAAAAAATTCGAGAAGCCAATTCAACGAAAATAAAGGGAGAAAAAAATCAACAAGAGTCACGACGTGGCATCGGATTTATGCTTCAGACACACAAAAACGCTCTTCAAGAGAAATTTTAAAGGTTAAATTAAAACTGTCACCAAATATGTTCGAGATTGCAGCATATTCATTACCCAATTGATGCAATCTGGTTACGGGAGGATTCGAGTCATAGTTAGTTCTATAACTTTCGCACCGGAATACGTATATCATGCAGTCTTGTACTTCAATCAATTCCAGTAACTTCGGACAGTAAATTATCCCATTCACTTCTTTGAAAAGCAGGATTAAATCAAATATCACTCTACGATTGGTAAGTCGTATACAAAAATCTGAAATAAATGTGTTGGAAAGAGCGCCTTGAGAAGACTACACGTGTTGATGTTTGACAGAATAAAAAATGTATTTTTTAAAGATGAAAGTGAGTTTAAAACAGACGAATTAAGCAGGGTGGAAAAGATAACGTCAAGATGATTTGGGGATGTTGAGTAAATGGTTGATGAAAGATTGACTAAACACTTTTGTAATACAAGATTAAGTGGGAGTCATGAAAAAGTATAATTGGACCAAGTGAAAGAAATTTTGGAAAAATTAAGAGAAATATAAACTGTATGGATGTGAAAGAGGCTAAAAAGTATGTCATGATAGGAAAGTTAGATGATATATCCACTATGTCTACCCCAACAAGGAAAAGTTGTGATAATATATAGGTAAATATATATTAAAATGAATTGAATTTCACAATCAAATCAATACACACAAAAATTACATTAAATGCTATTTTAATTATTATACTCATAAAGGTCAATTAATACTTTAAGTTAATTAATTTTATTATTTATATAACGGTTTCATTTGATCAATTTTGAAAAGTAAAATGTAATTAATAACAATTAGTCAAATAAATATAACTAAAACAATGAAATGAATCAATTAAGCGAATTAATCGTGAAAGTTAGTAAGTGCTTCGATGTTGCGTGTAATGTTTAACGTAATAAAGAAAAGTTGGAACTTTCAACCGAATTATACAAGGAAAATGACTTTGTTCACGTTCTTAAATAAATAGAAATTGCTAAATTCATGAGTTGTTTGGATGTGCTTACGAGAAATCGATAGCGTTAAAATAGATTTCATGCAAAAACAAACATTAATTTTAATTGATACGGTAGAACTCTGTTTTTTAACAGAATGATTAAACACTTAAACGGGAAAACATTGTAGAAGAATAACTTAAATTATAGCGACAGGTTTGGCAATGCTTTTGCAAAGCAAAACAGGCCTTTCACATTAAATTTAGTTATTTGTGTAAATTTTTTTCACATTTAAGTATTGAATCATTCTGTTTAATATATTTCATTTTCCTTTCTAATGGTATCCTTCAAAATATCTAAATAGGTAATTCAGTCATTTTGAAGAGCGTGGCTGGGAGAATATATTGTAGTCAACCCTAGTAATTCAACCATTGGGCTAAGAGCCACTGGAGTAGCCATGGAACTGTTTGGCTGTTCGTCATTGCAAGTGTCGATAACTCTATCGTATGCGAAAAAGCAACCACACTCAAACACGTACTTGGCACAATCTCGTATTGTCACCATTCTGTCGTGTAGCTCATGACTTGGCAAACTCCCAGGATAGCCGCTGACGACTCCTTTCCACCCACAAATGAACTCCGCAGCTCGAAGGGCAGTTGTTAAGTCTTGTTGCATATCTAACTTGGTCAGTCTAACGCATTGAGTCTCTTCCTCTAATGCATTATCCTTCTGCTCTTTCAGTAACCATAAGCTTCTCCAAAATTCCTCCTTAGCTACGAGCAATGTGCCCAAAGAATCTCGAAGGACTCGTCGAAGGCATATTGTCGATAATCTGTCGGTGACTCTCAGTTCTTCGAGAATGAATTCATAATATCCACCTCCAGCACCACATTTTAAATGCATCTATTCTACGTCTCTCACTTGCTCTCAGTATCCAATACTCCGCTTCATACATAAATATTGCGCAGATGAGAGACTTAAATAGCCGCATTTCCATCGTGATGGTTCTTATCTTCCACATCATTTCCATCTTTGACATCGCATTTTTTGCCATTCCAGCTCTTGTTACCAAATTAACTTTTTTACCAGTCTGAGATACTTATTAATTTAATTTTCATCACATCGGAAATTTGACCCGAAACCAACCCATCAGCCTTAAGTTCACATCCCTTATCGCTTCATTCCGTATTCTGTCCTACATTGTCCCCCTATGTTTTTTTCTCAGTAGACACAATTATATAGCAGTTATTCGACTTCTTTCAGTCTTTTATCACGACCACATTTCGCTTCCATACATTAAAGTTGGAAAAATTTTACAAGAAAACAAAATAAAAATTACAGTCCGACGATCATTCCGAATCTCACCCATGACGCTAGAATGTAAAGCAAACATGATAATGAAACAACTGTGCACTTATGCATATGTACGTTCATTTATCATATGTCAAGTTTTTGCGGTTGCTAAATACGTAGAATGCACATAACATCGATTTAACTTCATTGGAGAAATGGATAATGGAAAAAGATCTTGACTTAAATAAAGATGGTCTTCTACCGTCAACGAAATACGATAAAATGTCGCAGCAACTTTAAAACTTTGACTGTGACTGTGGAGTCTATTCGTTGATCTGATTCTTCCAGAACTTTATAACACTATATAAGTAGGTATGAAAATAAGGAACTTCAGTACACGAATTAAATAACACATTAGAGCAATAAAAAAATATATTTTTTCTCAGTTCGTTAAACACATAATAACACATGATCACTAGTTTTCACTCAATAAACAAAAAAAATATTCTACATATTATGCAATAAAAAGTCTAGAGATCATTGAATACTTAAAGCAAACAAAATAACATAAATAATCAATTAAATTTATCCTCTTCTCCGCTGCTAACCCTATTCCCCCTTAGTACCATAAACAAAAAATAGTATAGACAGTTTTATTATATTTTACCACAAACAACACACATAATGATGTAATTAATATACTTCAATTCTTGACGATGACACAGCAAGTGTTGCAATGCATTATGATTTGCAATAAATAAAGTGAAATATTACAAAATAACAGTGCTTAAATTTTATATTACCAATATAACAAGCCTGGTTGTGAACAAGCTGCTCTTTTCGAGCCATATAGTACATCTCCACAGCTTTCGGTTTATGGTTTCTTCCTCCTAATACATAATCTCTAGACCAAACGACATTATGATTTTTCTGCAGATGTCCTTAAATCTAAGCTAAGAGCGTGCCTGATTATTTTTGGCGTCTGTTCTTTCACCATATTATAGCTTTAGCTTTGTGAAGTTTTTTTTGCATTAATTTATATCGTGCATGGCTAAGCCAGCGTAGCCTTTTTAATTTGACGGCCACTATTACACTAAAAGTAATTTTATACAAAATTCATTTCTTTGTGATTTTATTTTGCGACACAATACCCAATATTCTGCGCAAACACGCATTTGGAAATTGTTGAGTCTTCTTTCGTGGTAACTATACCTGGTCCATGTTTCATTTTCATACAGAAGCACACATAAGTTTTTCACGACACATTACCTTTGAATTATTAGCAGATCATACTGTGAAGATCAGATGACCGCATATTTAGGCCACTGAACAATGAAATGTGTTGAAGGGGTCTAACAATATGATGAATAAGACAGTTCTTCGCAAACGTTTTTTTTTCCATTTTTCTGCGAGGAATCAAAATTCAATTTGTGTTAAGTTAATTAGTTGTTGATAAATAACAAAACAAGTCATTATTTGAGCCAGTGTGCAGGCAAGTATATAGCAACATAAACCATAAAAGGGAAACGTATAAAAGTCAAGTTATGTAGTAGATAATTAAATAATTTTAACAAGAAATCAATCATCAAACAATATAAAATCGGATGTACTTACCCATCTAACGTACCTTTATGTAACAATAGGTGTTGCCATGTTACGGTTTAATGTTTAATTAATTAATATCTTAGAACACTTTTGATTTTTAAATATTATTTGACAGCTGTCACTTCTTGATATGATTATGAGAGATGAAATAACAATGACAAATAATGTATTTATTAAGAAGATATTAAAACTAGAAAGCAGTTTATTACAAATAATAATGTTTGATTCTTTAAACATTTCTAATATTAACACTCAATTATTTGATTCACAATATTAAATTTATTGCCTTTGCTATGTACTCGTATATAAATGAATAAAGTTTATAGTTTGGTCACATTTTAGTTTAACATTATCACACATTTCATATTTAATTCAAATAACTTTAAATGTAAATTTGTATCGTCTCTGCAAGATACTGTTCCATTTCACTAGTATTTCCGACTTATTATTATGGAACAAAATAATAAGATTGCTACAAAAAGAGCTACAGATGCTAACAAGGAAGAGATAATTATGTCAATCATAACGAGCAAGCGAGACTTTTGAAAAGCAACACCTTGGCAACATGAAGCAGCGCAAAACATGCACAATTTCATATTAAAAAAAACTTTTCTAATTATTGATAGATAATAACTAGTATAAAACATTAATAAATGCAGTTTATTTTTTAACTGATAGGTAAAGTAGAAAAATTGAATTTGTAAAAATCCATTGAAAGTTTAAAAAGGAAAATCATCGTGTTGTATTACATTTTTGTTGTATACAGTACAACCCAGTCAGTTAATTGTCATGTCGCACTTTTAATAAACATTTCGTTGTATACAATACAGCCTGGTCGGTTAATTGTCATGTGGCGCTTTTAATAAACAACCAAAAATGTGTAAGATGGACGTGAAATGAAAACCAGACAAAAATTATTTAAAAAAATCTGGGTACCATCGGGAATAATGCAAGAATCAACAACCTTCGGACAAGAAGACAAGCGTCTTATAATCTTTGCTACGGAGTTTGGCTTATTTCTATAGTTATTATCATCTCAACATAGCATTGTATCTTAAACATGATATAAAATATTAAAAGTGAGTTTACGGTGTCTCTAGGAAGGTTTAAGTAGACATTTCTGTCAATGGCTTCGAAGAGATAGGTCTATCTATAACATGCTCTTAAGGAAATCAAAAGTATTGAAAACAAATTAAATGTCTTAAATTTAAATAAATTTAAATATCTAAAATTGAAATAAATTTAAGTATCTAAAATTGAAATAAATTTAAACATCTAAAATTGAAATAAATTTTAATATCTAAAATTGAAATAAATTTAAATATCTTTAATTGAACTAAATTTAAATATCTTAAATTGAAATAAATTTAAATATTCGACCAAAATATTTGTTAACTTAAATCAGTGTCCTTGAAAAAATCATAATTAAAATAGTTCCAATAAACAAACGTTGAGAGTGTAAATCCGAACCAATAAATGTTCAATGTAAAACCATACCTATAATTTTGTTGTGTGAATTCGAATAAATAAACGTTCGGTGTGAAACTGAACTAATAAATGTTATTTGCAAATCCGAATCAATAAATGTTCTGTGTAAATCCAAACCCATAAACGTTCTTTGTAAATCCGAATCAATAAACGTTTTATGTAAATCAGAAGCAATAAACGTTGTGTGTAAATCCAAACCCAAAAAAGTTTTCTGTAAATCTAAACCAATAAATCTTGTATTTAAAACCAAACCAATTAACGTTCTGTATAAAACTGAACCAATAAATGTTTTTTTTATAAAACCGAACAGCAATAAACATCATCTTACTTCCTCCAAACCGAACAGCAATAAACATCATCTTACTTCCTCCAAACCGAACAGCAAAACACATCATCTTACTTCCTCCAAACCGAACAGCAATAAACATCATCTTACTTCCTCCAAACCAAACAGCAATAAACATCATCTTACTTCCTCCAAACCGAACAGCAAAACACATCATCTTACTTCCTCCAAACCGAACAGCAATAAACATCATCTTACTTCCTCCAAACCGAACAGCAATAAACATCATCTTACTTCCTCCAAACCGAACAGCAAAACACATCATCTTACTTCCTCCAAACCGAACAGCAATAAACATCATCTTACTTCCTCCAAACCGAACAGCAATAAACATCATCTTACTTCCTCCAAACCGAACAGCAAAACACATCATCTTACTTCCTCCAAACCGAACAGCAATAAACATCATCTTACTTCCTCCAAACCGAACAGCAATAAACATCATCTTACTTCCTCCAAACCGAACAGCAATAAACATCATCTTACTTCCTCCAAACCGAACAGCAAAACACATCATCTTACTTCCTCCAAACCGAACAGCAATAAACATCATCTTACTTCCTCCAAACCGAACAGCAATAAACATCATCTTACTTCCTCCAAACCAAACAGCAATAAACATCATCTTACTTCCTCCAAACCGAACAGCAATAAACATCATCTTACTTCCTCCAAACCGAACAGCAAAACACGTCATCTTACTTCCTCCAAACCGAACAGCAATAAACATCATCTTACTTCCTCCAAACCGAACAGCAAAACACATCATCTTACTTCCTCCAAACCGAACAGCAATAAACATCATCTTACTTCCTCCAAACCGAACAGCAATAAACATCATCTTACTTCCTCCAAACCGAACAGCAAAACACATCATCTTACTTCCTCCAAACCGAACAGCAATAAACATCATCTTACTTCCTCCAAACCAAACAGCAATAAACATCATCTTACTTCCTCCAAACCGAACAGCAAAACACATCATCTTACTTCCTCCAAACCGAACAGCAATAAACATCATCTTACTTCCTCCAAACCGAACAGCAATAAACATCATCTTACTTCCTCCAAACCGAACAGCAATAAACATCATCTTACTTCCTCCAAACCGAACAGCAAAACACATCATCTTACTTCCTCCAAACCGAACAGCAATAAACATCATCTTACTTCCTCCAAACCGAACAGCAATAAACATCATCTTACTTCCTCCAAACCAAACAGCAATAAACATCATCTTACTTCCTCCAAACCGAACAGCAATAAACATCATCTTACTTCCTCCAAACCGAACAGCAAAACACATCATCTTACTTCCTCCAAACCGAACAGCAATAAACATCATCTTACTTCCTCCAAACCGAACAGCAAAACACATCATCTTACTTCCTCCAAACCGAACAGCAATAAACATCATCTTACTTCCTCCAAACCGAACAGCAATAAACATCATCTTACTTCCTCCAAACCGAACAGCAATAAACATCATCTTACTTCCTCCAAACCGAACAGCAATAAACATCATCTTACTTCCTCCAAACCGAACAGCAAAACACATCATCTTACTTCCTCCAAACCGAACAGCAATAAACATCATCTTACTTCCTCCAAACCGAACAGCAATAAACATCATCTTACTTCCTCCAAACCGAACAGCAAAACACATCATCTTACTTCCTCCAAACCGAACAGCAATAAACATCATCTTACTTCCTCCAAACCGAACAGCAATAAACATCATCTTACTTTCTCCAAACCGAACAGCAATAAACATCATCTTACTTCCTCCAAACCGAACAGCAATAAACATCATCTTACTTCCTCCAAACCGAACAGCAATAAACATCATCTTACTTTCTCCAAACCGAACAGCAATAAACATCATCTTACTTCCTCCAAACCGAACAGCAATAAACATCATCTTACTTCCTCCAAACCGAACAGCAATAAACATCATCTTACTTTCTCCAAACCGAACAGCAATAAACATCATCTTACTTCCTCCAAACCGAACAGCAATAAACATCATCTTACTTCCTCCAAACCGAACAGCAATAAACATCATCTTACTTCCTCCAAACCGAACAGCAAAACACATCATCTTACTTCCTCCAAACCGAACAGCAATAAACATCATCTTACTTCCTCCAAACCGAACAGCAATAAACATCATCTTACTTCCTCCAAACCGAACAGCAATAAACATCATCTTACTTTCTCCAAACCGAACAGCAATAAACATCATCTTACTTTCTCCAAACCGAACAGCAATAAACATCATCTTACTTCCTCCAAACCGAACAGCAATAAACATCATCTTACTTCCTCCAAACCGAACAGCAATAAACATCATCTTACTTTCTCCAAACCGAACAGCAATAAACATCATCTTACTTCCTCCAAACCGAACAGCAATAAACATCATCTTACTTCCTCCAAACCGAACAACAATAAACATCATCTTACTTCCTCCAAAGAAGCATTATTGAAGGAAAAAAAAACATTTTTTTTACTCGAAAGTTAGTTACTGTACAATCATTCAATCTTGACTTTTTTGCAGTCGTTACTTATCGACTCTAATGAAAGGTCACCCCTTTTTATTGTAGCATCTCTCAGAAAATACACTTGAACACTTCCAAATTGTTGATACTGAAATATTGTTTAAAGCTTGCGCGGTAGACAAAATTTTTTTTGGCTTCATGAATCAAGCTTTCTGGTTAAGAGCCAATTTAGTACACACAGAACTGACGGTTCGTCTTCGCTCGTGTTGGAAATATTATCATGCATGTGAAGAGACAACAATCTCACGAGTGTCAAGTCTAGCGTGTGCGAGTATTTATACCAAACAAACTCTTTTACCTGACTAGGAGCCTTTAATAAACATTATCGGAACTCGAAATCAACAGGCCATAGGACGTTCATGTCAAGGTAGAAGTCCCATGTAATAAAGATTTACCGCTATAAAGCAGCAATAACAAGTAAAGAAACTTCTCTGTCTCATCGAATCAGCATTCTTTTTCTGCTGTGTCAAGGTTCCAGTTATTTATATTTTCCTTACCCCCGCGAACGTTATAATCTCTACCCCTAAATGGGGGGTAAATAAAACCGTTGTGAAACATAACAATTCTCTTTCTTTGTGTGTCATGTCAAACGGGAGGAGATATATTCTTATAATTACACGTGCGTACTTAGCATTACCGTTTATGTGGGTTTGTTTTGATTATGTTTGTGCCTTTGACATGACAGGGTCGTTTATTTCTTTTGATGTAATTTCTCATTTTTATAGAAGTCTAAAATAAGGAACATGGTATGGAAAACGTTTTGTTTCTCTATCCTCGTATGTATTTTGCCTTTCCTTTTGTTTTTTAATGTAGGAGTCTGAAATAAGAACCGTAGCATTGGGAATATTTAGTACACGGTCATTTATTTTCTTTCACTTTTAGTATTTAGATCGTGGATGTCTAAAATAATGACCATGGCATGGAGAATATTTTGTATATGGTTATTTATTTTCCTTAATTTTCGTTTTTTATGGCATGAGCCTAAAATAATGATTATGGCATGGAAAAGATTTTATTCTTTCCCTCTATGCTTTTTTTCTATCACTCGTTTTTTACGGTAGTGGGAGTCCAAAATAAAGAACATATTTATGTGGTATCATTGTCGTTGCTTGACCTTATAGTCGAGGATCCCCTCATCATACCAACATCAATTCTGATGGAAAGCAAAGCTGTGTCGTGGAGTTTTTTGTTCTTTTTAAGTGGGTGAACCGTTACATATCGGAAAACTCACCGACCACACCGATATACTGGATCCGATGACACACCGAAGGTAGAGGATCGGAATACACCGGCATGTTTTTCAATTTATTTAAAAAAAATAGATATGACCGAAGTCATATGTATCCATATACCTCCGAATACTAGACGAAAAAAATGCCCGTGTCGTTCGAGGGGAGTAGCACAGCGCGGGGGTTGATCCGGAGTGTAGTACGAGTATATGTGTGTAGTGTTCATGCATAATCATCGATTTTGATAAGACCTCCAAAAAAGTGTTGTCTTCAAGACTTTCTATAACTGCATTCTCGAACGACCACCTATGTCTCGAACGATTCGAGGCAAATTTGTTATAATTCCCCACATTATTGGATCGATTCGGAACAATCAATTTATTCGATAAAGACTTGTGAATAATTCAAAATTCTATGTACGAGTACGAATATGTTAAAAGTAAACTTGAATAAAAGAAGAAACTGTTACGTTAAGTAGGTATGGCTATTTGACTGGTATATTTAACAAAGAAACTTTGTAATCTATTCTATCCAAAGAGAACTTTCAAGATTCTTTCGACTTCTTTGATCACTCTACCGACATCCGCATATTTTCTCCTTTGCCAGTGAATATAAGCTTCGCCCTATACAAAACTTAAGCCCTTATTGAAATTTCTCTTATCGAACTCATCAATAGAGATCAAACCACCCCCAACTCCCATTCTTTTGGGTTTGTGGGGAGAGGGAGGTTAGGGCAAAAATAAACACACCCTCATGAAAAGGACGACCAAGAATTTCAACTCGAGTTTGGAATAAGTTTCGTGGGCAACTTGTTGCATATATATATGCCCTTATAAAGGATAACTTTGTTCATATCAGTATTTTACCATTAAATACTTAGCTGTTAATATTGGCTTCCTTCCGTATACGAGAGACGACGGATTGACGCAATAACTACGACTGTGGCTGTGGAGTCCACTCCTAGACCTGTATCTCTTCCATCATCCGCTGTCATGGACAGAATCCTCTGGTATCTCATAAAACTGTTTACTTTGTAATCACTTCCTTCGTAGCTTAGCTAGTCATGCCTAGTTATGTTCAAACTGCTTTTCTTGAGTAATATTCTCTATAGGTATCGGATTTTGGCTTACCCCTCCAAATACAAGATATCTAGGCCAAATGACAAAAATTCTCATTTGAAGGTATCCTTAAGTCAAAGTTTAAATCTGGTTACTCTTGGCATCTTCTTCTTCAGCATACAACAACACATTTTTGATTTTTTTTCTCTATTCCTTCTTACCACATGACGAAGCCATCGTAGTCTTTTAATTTGAGGGTGCCATTCTACTAAAAATACGTGTATTATCGAGAACTTATTTTTGTAATCTCATCCTGCCACACAATACTCAATATTCTGCCCAAACACCATGTGGAAATTGTTGAGTTTTCTTTAGTAGTGCATGTAGATAGTCCAGGTTTCATTTCCATACAAAAGCACACTCTGAATACAGACCTTATAGACTACATTTTAGCTGTTATACCGGGTTGATTATTTTACCAGACGGTTTGTGCCAACCTACTAAGTAGTGTTTCAAATACACTGTAACACTATCATATGCTCCGTCCTTGGCATGATTTACGAAGCGACTGAAAAAACCTCTTAATTTCTAGTCAGTAATATAACGTGTATCATTCCTGATTTTTTCCTTTCTTCTCCACTATCTCTTCCTTTTTCTTTGATTGATGATATCTCAATTTATATGAAAAGGAATGTTCGGGTGATTGTCCGGCTTTGTAGGGTTCGTGGGCATGCTCACGTATGTGTTCATAGATTTCGTGGGGATGAATAGTCATTTGAATGATTTGTGCGACCGTGTAATTTGCTTAATTTACTTTTGTCTAGTTGGTTGGAAGAGATTGCCGCTTAGCAATAAGCCCGCCAATTTGTTTTTGCAATAAAAGTGTCAAATAAATAAAATAAATAAACGTATAAAAAAGGACACATTCTATCATTTTGGGCGATTTTCAAAAGGTTGATTATAGAATTTCTCTATTGAATATTTGAACGATATGGCTTAAAATCTGGCATAGATACATTGCTTGTAATATGACAATCACAGTCGAAAAATTCTTTATGTAAATTTTATATTTGAAAATGCCGAATGGAGTCCAGAAATCTACTGTCACGCTTTTAAAATTGAAACAAATATTTAACAAGGTGGCTCTTTGATAGGAGGAGGCTGAAGAGTGATGAGTTTTTGATAGTCTCAACATAGACGTGTGAGAGAATAACTAATACGAGTACGAATACAGAGTATGTAAATGAATTGTGATGTATGAATTTAAGGTAGTTGTGTAGATTATGATGCGGTTGGGATTGTATTTGTGATAGCTTAGGATATAAGGGTGTGTAAGGATGTGAAATAGAATATAAATGTTTCAGGTGAGTGTTGAAGTATTTTATAATAGATAAATAGGAGTCGATGAAATTTGTGATAACATAATGAGACTACTTCATCACAGGCCCTGTCTTTTGAAATGGTTCTCTTTATCGGAAAAATGGAAGTTTTTTTGCATTTGTTTATACTTGTACTGGAAAGTTTGCATTTCTATTAAAACAATGTAAATTTTAAAATATGTAATATTGAGGTCCCAAAAAATTCCGGCCTGAACAAATTGTGTTTTGGCAGATAACTAGCCGGCCACGTTTGTCGTACCTTTATGGTCAGGCAACGTTGTTGAAATTTGATAACTCTACCCTCAGTGGTATGTAAACTAGAGTATTTAGATGACGTGTTGTTTCGTTATATCCTGAAAAGTTAAAAAATCAATATCTAACGATTAATTTATTTATTTAAAAAATCAATTATGTTTATACGCTGTCTATGTTTGTGAAATTATTACAGGACAATTCACAAGTGCACACTTCTGTTGTTGTAAAAGTTGCCATTTGACAACGTGGTCTCAAAGAATCGAATCATCCCTCCAATAGTCCCAACACCCCTAATGATTTCCCAAACTAAAAGCCTTTAGCTATTTACGTTGAAATAAAACAAAAGTAACGAAGAAGTTAACCCCACAGTGTTACACCATTTTGAAAACAAAACTTCAGGATATTTTTTCAGTGGAATAGAAAAATTTATTCATTTAAAAAAATATGTTGAACTACGGGGTGACTTTATTGATAAATAAATGTTTTTGTCCCATTCTATTACCTTTTCCTATCCTTGGGTCGAAAACTTTTGAATTTACTATATATTGTAACATTAAAAATGGCAAGAGGAATCAATTAAAAATGTTGTATATACAGTTTAGGTTTTCAAGGGGCCTTTATTCATAGAAACAAATATAAACATATTCTAAGACTATACAACACACTTTTTAAAAATAGTTTAATATGGATACAAAAAATTAAATAAAAAAAAAGTCAAACACTGTCCGAAACGTTTAGTCACCTGCAGTTATTCCAATGAATTTTCTCAAAAATATAATCTACAAAGTATCACTATGGTTGAAATAAAAATATTTTGGAAATTTCTATAAGTAACAAAATGGTGGATATCTCACAGAGTTTTTCTAATGAATTTTCGTAAATTTTTGAGCCAGATTTTAAATAATTGATTAAAAAATTCAACGCAACAAATTTTAAAAAAGAAACTTTTTTCTTTTTTGAAAAGCTTTTTCAATTTGAAGACTCATTTCTAATCAGATCTTGATTTTGAAAATATTCTTCGTTCTTAATTCTTGTACAATTCCCATGCATATTCCTACTTCTCATGAGGTAACTTTTTAATGTTTGTTACTTTTTTTCAAATTTTCATTTACTTTTAAGTTGTATTTACATTTAAGTTGTATTTACATTTACACTCTCGTTAATTATGATACGAACACTGGTTGATTGAAAGAAATGTTTTGAAGAAATAAATTAGCACAGTGCATTTACATGTACAAAATAAGAGTTAAATACATATCGAAGATAAAGTTTAAAAACTGGGTTTTCAAGAAAATCAATTAAAAAATTATAAGCTTTTGAGGCACACGTCAAAGAATTGAGATTACTATGACAATTTCTGCTAATTAAACTTAAAAGTTTTTTATTTTCATTAATAACCCTTAAGACTTTAAGGATCTAAAGTTTTCACTGCTTGAATTTAAAATACACTTTTCAGACATCACAAATTTACTGTTTTATTATTTCCTAAGACACCCCTCTACACATTCGAATTAGTATTTCAGACAAATCAAAGAGTGGGGCCGCGGGACAATATTGTCTTCGGCCTCGTTCATCGAGATTTCAAGGTTAAAAACCACTTGAGTATGTATGCACGTAACTCGCGGTTTATCATCACGTTTTGTCAATGTCACCTCACACGTGAAAATACTACAAAACTAGCATTTGTGAGTGTTGTTAGAAGACAAATTGTTTTTTTGTCAAGTACCCATTTTTATTTGTTTACCATTGAGAATCGAACGGAAACCCTCGGGTGGAAGTCAAACGTCTTACCAACTACGCCATGGAGTTTATTTTCGACATATTTATGGATACATTTATATTGAACTTTCGATTAATACTTATTTTATGTTGTTACGTTAAAATTTAAAACATAGGAAGCAATTTCGTTAAATAAGCACGAGTCAAAAATTTTCTTTGAAATAAGGTTTAGTTTTTATAACTTTTATAGAAAACTTTACTTCTTTTTTTGGCAGCTTATCATTTATTAAAATTATTTTTTTAAACAGTTATATCAATAAAACCTAAATGATTTATTTTTCCCTGAATACTTTTTTTCGTTAAGAGTTTGAATCGAAAACATTTCCTGGAAATTTATCTCTCTTATTAACGAACCAGAATAAGAAGAATTTAAAAAATAACATAAATTGATTTTATTTCGAATAACGAGAAACAAAAAAAAGATTTCACAAAAGTCACGGAATCAGAAAATTATGATCGAAATGGAATGGAGGTGGAAATATTAGAAACTATACCTTATTACGATATAAAATATGTCCTCACTGATATATAATACGTTTTAAGGCATTCGAAGTACGTTAGTGAATGTGCCAGTTTCATATGAAAAGGTGGCTGATTGCAGAGTTAACATAACGTTTGCATGGTTATAGGTGATATTGAATTGGATTTTTGTTAACGACATACCATACTGATTCGAATCAAATCCAATGAGATTGAGTATTGTGTCAGAAATTTGTTGTTACTGGTAATAATTTAAAAAGTAATAACGTAAAGTTCGATACAACACAACCTTAAGAAGAAGCAATAAACATTCAAAATTAGGTACAACATAAGCTTAATGAGATGTAATAACAGCTCAAAATTGGATATTTCACAATCTTAAGAATTATTAACACAAAAATTTGACACAACAAAATCTTAAAGAGAGGCACTAACAACTCAAAATGTAACACAACACAATCTTAAGGTGAAGTAATACCAACTCAAAAATCAATGGAATACAATCGTAAGGAGAAGTAATTACAACTCAAAAATTGATGCAACACAATCTAAAAGAGATGTAATAACAACTCAAAATGCAATACATCACAATCTTAAGAAGCAATATCTCTAAATTCAATACATCACAATCTTAAAAAGCAATATCTTTAAATTCAATACGTCACAATCTAAAGAAGCAATATCTCTGAATTCAACACAATACAACAATAAGATGTAATAACAACTTAAAATTCTATGCAAAACAATTTAAAGGAAAAGTAATGACAATTCAAGATTCGATACAACACAATCTTAAGAGTTAATATTTCAAAATTAAATACATAACAATCTTAAGAAGTAATATCTTATAATTTGTTACAACACAATGTTAAGAAGAAGTAATAACAAATCGAAATTCAATACATCTCAGTCTAAAAAAGTAATATCTCAAAATACAATTCAACACAATCTTAACGAGAAGTAATCACAACTCAAAATTCGATATAACACAATCTTAAGGGAAAGTAATAACAACTCAAAATACGATACAACACAATCTTAAGAAGTAATATCTCAAAATTTGATACAACAAAATCTTAAGGAGAAACAATAACAATTCAAAATCCTGTCCAAAATGGTAGTTAATTCGAGAGAAGCACAGGAAGGCTTTATTACGGATACCCGGAAGGACGTCTGATTGCCATTATTTCTGCGGATTCCGCCAACTCTTATTATTATCTGACAGATATTACAAACAAATTGCTCTCGCATCGTGGTACGTTGTGTTATATTTATTGAAGATCTTTTATATCCAAAATAAATTAATACAACTCAATGTTAAATATGATGAAGATATTGACGTTTTTCTAGACGTTTCAGCATAAGGGAAATACGAGTACTTTGAAGATAAATAATTAAAAGCTAAAGCTTTTGAGTCAGAGATATAACAAGTACATACTTGAAAGATAAATTATGTGAAGTCGAAGCTCAAAGGTTAGAGATATTACTTTAAATATAAATAATTTGAAACTAAAGCTAAAAAGTCAGAGATATACTCGCATTTCAAAGAGAAATTCATTGAAATCATTGCTGAAAGTATAGAATATTATTTTAAAGAAATTATTTGAATCCAAAGCACAAAAGTTCTAAGATGCATACATGAATACTCATTACCAGTTACGAGTATAATAAAAGGTACAATACAAAGTGAGGCATAAGGATATTTGTGGTTAGTGATGATTATTGTAAAGTTTGTGTTATGCAAATCGTGTTACATATATGTCCAGGAGTTTCAGTACTTTCATAATATACATTACAACCTGGCTGACTTATTGGCTTCCAACCAATCAAAAATATGTTAAGGAGGTGTTTAGTGAAAACCAGACTGAAATTCATTAAAAAAAATGGAGTTTCAACGGCAATCAAACCCGTAACCATTGTGATGGAAGACAGGCGTCTTATCAATTAGTAGACATAGGTAGTCTGGTAATAATACAAGTGTGCTAGTGTCTTTGACTTTTTCCGAGCAGCATAGTATTGCCAACGCGTGTGATAACGAACTGTGAGCTCCATGCCTACGCCAGTGGGTAAACTCGAAGACTCGATTAAGTGGGACCAATGATAATTTTGTGTCTCGGCTACTTTCTTTAATATATTAGAATCCAAAGGGTCACCCTACGAATACATTAATTAATGAAAAACAATGAGCACGGGTGTTACCACTACCATTTTTACTAAATACATTAAGTATTAGGATCTTTTTCAGTTTTTTCAGGCAGATTTATATTATCTGAACATTGGAGAAGTAATGCTGAACAAACTTTGTCAGTTACAATATTAATCCAAAGAAAGATCACATCTTATTTTATCAGAATTTATATATCATTTTTAACACTTTCATCAACCCCACACGTTTCGTCGCAAGTGTTCAGCGATTGCTCGATTATGAATTCGCGCTCCGCTCATGCAGAGATTGTCTACTGACATTACCAGTTCACCGCTCTTCGTGTTTCACGTCGACCTTTACTGTTTATAAAATATCATCAGGCTCTAAAAACAGCAATTATCTAACATTAGATTCAAATTGCCATTGACGTATTTTGAACTAACATTTTATATATTTACCGTTGTCACCTCTTATCCGCGGAATATTAAATGGAAATTGGTAGAGTGGCAATGGAGGGCTCATTTACCTTACTACATCTAGCATATCATCCACAGCTTAATTGGTAAGACGCTTGTCTCCCAACCTGGAGACTGCGGGTTCAAATCCCGCTGGAACCCCGATTTTTTAAAAACATTCCAGTCTGGTTTTCACTTAAGGCCTCTTTAACATCTTTTTCGTTGGTTGAAAGAGATCGGCACACGGTAATTAGCCTTCCAGTGTTAAACAAAATAACAAAAATGTTATACAAAATAATACAATCACTATCATCACACGAAGAAGAGAAAGTATAGTACGATATTTTGAAAACGAAAAATAACATTTGTAGATATTTTATTACAGTGTACTCGTACTGTTAACATTGTTATATTTTATTACAGTATACTCGTACTGTTAGCATTGTTATATTTTATTACAGTATACTCGTACTGTTAACATTGTTATATTTTATTACAGTATACTCGTACTGTTAACATTGTTATATTTTATTACAGTATACTCGTACTGTTAGCATTGTTATATTTTATTACAGTATACTCGAACTGTTAACATTGTTATATTTTATTACAGTATACTCGTACTGTTAACATTGTTATATTTTATTACAGTATACTCGTACTGTTAACATTGTTATATTTTATTACAGTATACTTGTACTGTTAACATTGTTATATTTTTATGTGTCTTTTACTGTGCCTTGTTTACAAACTTAACTTGAACATATGTATGATTTGTTGTATATGAAAAATAAAATAAATCATGTATATAGAGTTTGATACTATCCGCGGTTTTAGGTGTACACTTGAGGTCTTGTAACGTATCCTCCGTGGATTAAGGGGTAGAGGGTGTACATAAGTCCGTGCGTTAAGTAGTTATCATTGAATGAATGTCACAGTAACAAAGTTATTATTTTTACATCATATTTGACAGCTCTCACTTCTTGATATGATTATACGACATAAAATAACAATGCCAAATAATGTATTTATTAATAAAAGATGTTGGACAGACAAATATCAATATTAAAACAAGAAAACAGTTTATAATAAATGAGAATGATTCATTATTCTATTATAATTAGTAAAATTCCATATTTAAATTAACTCTCACTCAATGTTAATAAATTATTTTGGTTGTTCATATTTTATATAAAGTTTTCTGTCTAAAAGAAATCTATACTCCGTGCCGAGTTTCGTTTCATTCAAATATTATATTATTAAAGATTTCATGTTTCAATCCTGAAACGAATTCACTAACCATTTTGTTAAAAAATAGCCTTAAACGTAATTTTTTTATTGTTTCTGAAAGATAAAATATTAATTTCAATATTGACTAGAGCATTACGTTAATCATAATGAACAAGCGAGACTCTAAATACGTCTTCATATTGATTAAAATATTACTCCGGTTATTTTTAACGCGTTTTTCCTAGTATTCACATATTTCTTCACAATACAACGACCCTTATTAGCTATCTCATTGCCTTCTCTGAGACAACTGATTTTCACTGGCGATATTCCCACACAGACAATCTAATCAATCCAATCTATTAGCCCGACTATAAGGCGAGGTTTTTATTTAAAAAGGCGACAGGTAAATTGGGAGGTCGCCTTATATTCGAGTTTTATTTTTCATAATACTTTAATGGTGAGGGAAATGTTATTTTCCCCAAAAAGCAGATAAAAAAACAGGGTTTGCCTTATTATCAGGGTCGCCTTATAGTCGAGCCAATACAGTAATATACCTGATTTGCAGCCGATCTTGAGATTTGACAAATTCAGCAAAACTATATAGAGGGGCTATTTCCTGGCAATACTCAAAAGGCATATTTTCATCAAACCCATATCTGTTGAAATATTCTAAAACTATAAATATGAATGTCCCTGAGCCGCGTCCTAACAAACAATGTTAACAAACTTGCCTGTTGTAAACTTTTACAATTACAAGTGTTCAAAATTATAAATTTTATTTTACATCTACATCAATCTACCACTACTATTACATGGGAATTCGATTATCGATCATTATGTGCCTCGTAGCCAAGGATCCCCTCGCCATTCCAACGCCAAAGCTGTGCTGTGGAGTTTTTTTTTATAAAAGAGTGAGCCGTTGTATACCAGCAAACTCACCGACCACATCACTGTACTTAATCTGATGACACACCGAAGTAAGACAATCGGAGTATACTGGCATGTTTTTCTCCACTTTTTGAAAAAAATAGATATTTTCAAAGTCATAGGTATTCTTGTACTCCCCAATACTATGTGAATTTAATGTTATGTGAAAATGCTTAATGTTATGTTAAAATCTCCTCCAACTAACCTGTTTAAAAAAAAGAATATCAACGGCAATCAATCACGCAACTCCGGGTCGAACGAAAGGAATTTCACTAACTCGGTCATGAAGGTTGTTATTGAACAACCAACTTTGTAGTAAAAAGTTTTTGGAATATTTAACAAGAAATTAAAAAGAAGAGAAAATTGTGTAGCGAAGATTACAAGTAATGTTATCAGTAAAATAACAGTCATTTATTATTAAATATTCTAATATTGAGTTCCACAAAGTTTAAGTCGAAACCTTTGATAAAATAAAAAGATATTGTATTATTTTGCTAGCACTCTCGTACGTCTCTATTTTAATATTTTTCTTTATTTTTCATTTTGTACCAGTTTACCCTGGATATTTTTCTTCATTTTTCTATATGGTACGGAAATCTGGAACTCAAGACACACAATAGACAAATAATTGATACCTTTGAGATGAAATGTTGAAGGCAGCTCTTGAGCGTTTTGTAGACTGGTAGAAGTATCGATCGAACGAGTTGAGACGTGAATCTGTGTTGTATGTAAGAAGAATCTTACAAAACGTTAGACACGACAACATTTTGTTTTCACAACTTTGAGGACTAACGTCAACTTTGCGTGGTCAATCTTTGCGGTAAAGGTGAATGGCAAAAGGAGCAGAAGCCGACCACCCTTCCAATGGAGTGACCAATCAAAAAAGTTGCACACTGCTCATTTCAAGAGATGTTACATCGGACAAGAGATTGTATAGCTTGAAGAATAGTAAATAACCATGATAATCACGATTCTCAGAATTACGGGTACGACCAACAAGAAGAACACTCTGTATTTGGCTTTTTGAATAAAAGCTGCTTATCAACATCTGTAATCTTCACAAGTCTGTGTTTTGTAGACATCAAAACATTTACAATTGTGTTTGTAGACATCAAAACTGTGTTTTGTAGACATCAAAACATTTACAATTGGTTGAGATAAATTTCTGGAATTATTAAATCAGATGATACGAACCAAAGTGGAATGAAATCAAATCTAATACAATGTTAGACTAATGGTTTTTGTTGAAAAGGGTATTATGTATCAATTTATTTTGAGTATTTACTCTTTGATAGTTTGGTTTAAATATTATTTGAAATCAAGTATCATGTTGATGAACAGTAATTAAAATACACTTTTAAATGATATTGTTATATTTCTGTTTATAATGGACGCATTGAACTAAATATGTCAAAAATCATGTAATATACTGGTAGATATTGGGTTGCTCAAATGTAGATTCGTATTTCTCGGATAGCTGTCGTTTTATTCGTTGTTTACTATATTCCAAACATTCTTAATATATATTACAATATTATGAAAGGTAATACTCAAATGCCTAAACAAATGGTTATAAGCCCGAGGCTCGATGAATGGGCGTAGACAATAATATCTTCCGACCACGCTCTTCAATATGTTCGAATCGCCAATTTATAGGCTTTCAAATATTTGAAACCTGTTCGTACTTTACGAATGTTTCATTTATTTATTTATTATTACACATGACAAGAAATATACACAATTTGCGAAAAAAAACAACAGGTAATTTAATTTGGACATACAATTTTAATGGATCTGGGTTTGTTGCTTTTCATTTGTCGTATCCCCAGTTAACAAGGCTTTTGCCTGTATCTCACTGAAGATATTTAGCATGAAAAAATAAATCGATACTTCTTTTCGATCTTTGATTACACAAAAACCAAATCTCGTTGCACGCTCTCATCAACCTGACAAACAGTGACACTCAACTACAACTGGAAACATCATGCGAAATTAAACTCTTCACACATCATCACTCCAGAAAGACCAAAAATATTCATCCCACAATATACCGCACACAATCATAAGAATAAAAACAAAAATATACAGAAACACAAATACAAAAACAATCAAAATTAAAACAACAAGAAGAAACCAACACTCACGAGCCCACACAAATCTTTTCCACTCTTCATTCATCCTGAAAGCCCAAGTACTCAAAATCCTGTCGCAATAACAACCACGCTCCGATCGACTGTCTAAATGGTTTTCCTACCTTTACCTTTATTGAATTCGGCATGCCATTGTATGTCATGGGAGCCAAATAAGCATATTACCTTTGGGCAAAATGTCATGTGAATTAAGTTTAGTTCGAGTATACATGTTTAAGTAAACCATTAACTTTGATTCATATCGCTATACGAGTTCACGCTGTTCGATATGCTTCATAACTTTTCCATTATCTGAGAAAATACAACCTAAATAACAGAGTTCCTCAACTTGATCTACTCTTTCATTGCTCAGCCGTATATCACATTTGATTTTATTTTAACCCTTAACAATCACCATGACTTTCGTTACTCACCCGTATATCACATTTACTTTTATTTTAACACTTAACAATCAACGCATGGGAATATGGGTATGACTTTCGTTGCTCACCCGTATATCACATTTACTTTTATTTTAACACTTAACAATCAACGCATGGGAATATGGGTATGACTTTCGTTGCTCACCCGTATATCACATTTACTTTTATTTTAACATTTAACAATCACCACGACTTTCGTTGCTCACCCGTATATCACATTTGATTTTATTTTAACACTTAACAATCACCACGACTTTCATTGCTCACCCGTATATCACATTTACTTTTATTTTAATATTTAACAATCACCATGACTTTCGTTGCTCACCAGTGTATCACATTTACTTTTATTTTATACTTTTAGGGTTAAAAGATATTTCCTTACAATATTTTAAGATTTTAAATTTTCGACTGCTATGGAATAATAACTTTTTTCTCAATTTGTCACTTGATTAAGTAAACATACGAGTTTGATCTCCCCTGACTCATGTGTATTTAATGGAAAATATCACATTATGGCAAACACATCTTGTCGAATTTCAAAATGATTTCTCAACTCCGTCTTGTATTAGACCACTTAAACAAATCCCTTAAGCCCTCAACAAGTTCTCCACATCCAATTGCTCTCAAACTCGGATGCGGCCATTACTTGCCAACTTCTAAGGACGCATATCGATTATTGATTGGGTGTTAACTAAAGGAGGAAGTCTCAAAGGAGTTAAACCAAGGGAGGTTTTCCACCCTGAGATACTTACAAAAGGCGATGCATGAATATTGTTGAAATATTCAAAGGGAAGAAGAAATATAAACGGTGTCTGTTTCCCCAATCAATCAATTTTAGTTAATAAATTGTAACGTGTCTTGGGTTCGACACAAATGAAATGTTGATTATTTATTAAATTTATATTTATGTTCATCCAACTCCAACTCGAAATTCGAATCCGCATCCTCCGGATCGGAAGACAGGTGTCCTACCAATTAGGCCACGAAGGCATACATGTGTTAGTTTCATTGATTGAATTCAAATTCAAAGGAAAATTGTATAAATCATCGTTTTATATAAGTCAATTTTACATACTATAGCACCGTGAGCCAACTTTCCTTAAAGACAATTTTACAGACACCGTGAGCAAACCCTCGTCAAGGGCGCTCCAGGTCGATATTAAAACCCACCAATTTACGAGTATATAAATAAAAATGTAGATGTTCGTTAATAGAAAATCTCTAATCTCCTAAAGTTCTTCACCGATTGCTTTGAAATTTGGACAAAAGGTTGCATTCGTATACGAGCATGCTTATTTTTATTTTTTTATATACAGTTGTATATAAAAAAAGTATATAAAACAGACGAAATAATGGGAGCGCCCCCTGCAGCGACACACGCAAATTGAACAATTCTCATTGACAGTTATGTGACATTGCATTTTCGACGTTTCGAATTCTTTCCTTTCGTTTTTTAACTGTTTTTTTTTTCATTGCTTTGAAATTTTGACAGAAGATTGCATTCTAATACGCGCTTGTTTATATATACTTTTTTTTTATATACAGTTGCATATAAAAAAATATATAAAACAAACGATATAATGGGAGCGTCCTCTGCAGAAACACACGCAAACTAAACATTTCTCATTGACAGGTATGTGTGACATAGTATTTTCGACGTTTCGGATTATTTAATTTCGTTTTTTAACAGTTTTTTCTTTATTTTTCAATGCAATTGGCGGAGTATTTGTGATGTGTCGATTGATTTTCATTAAAATTCAAATTATATCGTGAAATGCATTGGAATTGATCACGCAATACTAAACATTGCTCTGTAAGCGAACGAGCGAAACAGACAAATAATGGCTCAAATACAGTTGCGAGCATTGTGATCGCGTTCTGCAGATTCAGAACTGCTTTGTTCTCAACAGAATGAACGCAGCAGGCTGAGAGTGGCTGGAAGACGTCAGTAGGAATATCAAAAGTATCTTTTTTATATAGAATTTAATTTTATATATTTGTTTATATTTCAAAATCTATCAAATCGTATGTAGAAATGGAGATTTTTTTTAATCAGTTCCAATTATCTATTTGTCTTCCCTTAGCATTTAATTATTGTAGTTATAATTATCTCTCTGTCTTCCCTTAACATTTAATAAGTTACAATTATCTCTCTGTCTTTCTTTGATATTAAATTAGTTACAATTACCTCTCTGTCTTCCTTTAACATTTAATTAGTTACAATTATCTCTTTGTCTTCCCTTACCATTTAATAAGTTACAATTATCTCTGTATTTCCTTAACAATACTCCTATTTGACAATTATTTCCTTAACAATACTCCTATTTGACAAATATTTGATAAATGCGTGTCCAGCTGCAAAACGATCGATCATCTGAGATATTCTCACATCAATTGCTGGAAATTGGGAACGGAAAGGTGCCGGTTGATATAACCTCAGGACGAATTTCATTGCCTCATAACTTCTGCAATTTAGTGACGTCAAAATAAGAATTGGTTGAAAAAGTATTTCCCAATATTCAAATCAATTATAGGAATCATGATTGGCTGAGTGAACGAGCTATCCTTGCCGCCAAGAACAACGACGCCTACGAACTTAACAATATTATTCAGTTCATTATTTAATGTTTCGCAATTTTATATGTTTTTGTTCTAACTTTCTTCTTTTTCAGTGCAATCGATCTGCTTTAGTTCATCAAAATGCCGGGGAAGCAGCAGAGCGACGTACAGCCAGACTTGAGGATGGACGGTTGCGAGCACGGCGATCGCGTTCCGCAGCTTCAGATCTGCTTCGTTCTCAACAGAATGAACGCGACAGGCTGAGAGTGGCTGAAAGACGTCAAAAATATTGTATACCCACAAGCATTGTGAAATTAAACATATTAGAAATGTGTGTTTTATATTTTCTTTCTTTTCCATTTAACCAGACTGAGCCACAGCAACGCATAGCCGGGTATAGCTAGTAATAAATAAATCACGTCAAGCGAATCATGTATAATAACACTTTATTTGTATACAGTACAACCTTGTGGGATTATATTGTGTGGCAATCTCTTCCAATCAACCAGAAAGATGTTTCTGAGGCTTTCAACGAAAACCAGACTGGAAACTTTTAAAAAAGAAAAGTCCCAGCGGGAAACAAACTCCCAACCTCCGGGTTGGAGGACAGACGTCTTACTAACTAGTCAACGGAGGTCGTACGATTTAGAAAACTTTCAGTTATATATAAATTATGACGGGCTAGAAGATTAGTTTTTTAATCAATAAATAAAATGATAATATGTTTATTGATAGCAACATGGTATGCACATAGAGATTGAAAATACGCACATATGTTATAACGTAGCAATAAAAAAGATAATATATTTGAAAGAAAAGCTATCGAATTATCTAACCTCGTCTCATAATATGGTATACTCCCAATTAATATATACCCCCACCAATAGGAGGCGAGCTCGGTAATGAGGACATCAGATATTTTTCAAATGCTGAACGATGTATAACTCTTACTCCAGGTAACTAGAAACTACTGAAATGCGCATTCTAAGATGGTCAGCTGGTGTGTCCCTAAGAGACAAAATAAAAAGCTCATGCATTCGTGAAAGGTGTTACAGACATCAACAGTAAGATGGAGGAGATGCGATTGAGATGGTATGGGCACGTTGGACGCAGGGCACCCGATCACATTGCGAACTAGGCAATCTCCATGGATCTTCCTCGAATAACAACCAGAAGAAGACCAATGAATTCATGGGTGGTGCAAAAAGATAACCTGATGCAGAGGCACGGCTGGGGGACGTAGTCCGGGACAAAAGAGCATACAACCTGAGGACGAGGAGAACTGACCCCAACAGTCTTCGCAGACAGTGAGTTGGGATAGAGCCAGGGAGAAGAAGAAGATATTTTTCAGCTTGTATATGTAAATTATAATAAAAAATAATATTTGAAATAAGCAGTTAATACAATTATAAACGAAAATTATAAGATGTACAAATGTACACCCTCACCCATATACACGCAGCCCCAGTTTCACTGGCAGCGTTAAGAGTCAAAATACAATAAATATCCAAATTTTGGCAAAACAAAAAATAAACTTGAAGTTTTTTTTTTTACCGAGAAATTTCAATTCACACGAGTGGGTGCATTTTGGATCTGTTTTTGCGTGTTTATATATTTAATTCGTGGATGAAAGTCAGCTGTCTTTGAACAGACAACGAGTTCTCTAAGATTGCTAATATATTAAATTAAAATAAATAAATAATATTGTAATTTGTTTTATCAAACCATTGTTTATTCCACTTTATGTAACGGTATAACCCTACCGGTTTCAAGGCTTTCACCCCATCATCAGTGGAGCACAAACAAGATTATACCGTTACATAAATTTGAATAAACCGAAAATGTTATACGAGTATATTCATAAAATGGAATTAGCAGTGTTTAATAAAACAAATCACAATGCCTTTAAACCGCCACAATGTTAATGCTTAAACTATGAATAATAAGTAAATAATATAATTATTGATTACCATAAAGTATGTAAATATATGTTTATATCCTAATTTTACTCATATATTGTATATTAATGCAATAAAACAAAAAATACAATTATATTTTTCTTTTTTCTTTTATTACACTTAATTTGTTTATGGAATAATATGGTGGCTATTTTGCTCTGTAACCTTACGGGTTTCGCACATGGAGAATCCAAAACAAATACAGACAACCTTTCACAGGGATTATTTATATGGAGTTATTTTTCGTCGTTACAAAGTGATTTTTAAACAGCAAATAGAATTCAAGATATTAAACAGAAAGCTCTTCGCCGCTGCGACTTATATGGAGGTATTTTTTGTAAGTCCTTAACGCTTTTGACAGTAAGCAGAGAATAGGGCACTAAAAAAGGCAACTTTTCACCTGTTTAATTTTTACATTTTCTTTTCGCTGTTTCGCGAATATAGCATTCTACCTACATATTTTATTTTTAGTGTAGAGAAATAGTATCGCCATAAGTATTGCTCTGTTTAAATAATATTAATTTAACATTTTCCAAAGAAATATTTTACATCTGGCGGATTTCTGACTTTATTTAATCAAACTTTTGATTTTTTAATGGTATCCGTGATTGGGTTTTAGCTCTCATTTTCATTTACTGTGTGAAAACAATAGTTGAAGCTAATATTAAAATAAAAGAAAAAAAATATATAATTATTTTGTTGTTTATAGTTAAGGCATTAACGTTGTGGAGGTTTAAAGACATTGTAATTTATTTTAACAAACACTGTTTATTCCACTTTTTTTATGACGGTATAACCCTACCGGTTTCAAGGCTTTCACCTCATCTTCAGGGGAGCGTAAACAAGACTAAATGCTGTTCGAACTGGCACCGATATAGACACTTCAACGGTTGGAGGCGGGAGGGGTGAGAGGAAGGCTAGGTATAATTTCGGCCAAGAGCGGGGAGATTTTGGGAAAATAAGTATTCAGCAGATGCTCTGATCGGTATACTGACTTAGAAATTTCTAGGGCCTCCAATCTGTCCAATCTATTTCCGCTGTCGCTAATATGTAAGAATTTGGCATCATCGATAGAAAAAGTATGATTCTCACGGTGACAATGATTAGCCATTTCAGAATAAATTAGAGGATTTGTTAAAGCAGATTGGTGTTCACGAAATTTCTTTTCAAAAGATCTTCCTGTCTTTCCTATATAGAAATTATCACAGTCAGCACATAAAAGTTTATACACACCGCTGTTGTTAAGTATTCCATTTTTGCCTTTCCCATTAAATAAGAGTTTCCGGAGATTAAAGTTAGTGTAAAAAGCTGGCTTTATGTGACTTGGAATATTTTTGGTTATTTCATTTGATATATTTTTTATAAATAGGACTTTGCTCCATTTATAGGTATGCTTATAGGTGTCGTTAAATATATAATCTTTTATAAGTTTCTTTTTTGTTTTGTTTTTTAAAAGTGAATCAATGAGGCTTCCAGGATAGCCATTATTTGTAGCAATTTTTTTGATGGTTATTAATTCCTTTTTAAAATTGTCGTCGGTTAATGAGACACTGAGCAATCTATGAAGCATACAGTTAAAGGCGGCGAATTTATGATTATTAGGATGGTTAGAAGTTGCTGGTATTATAGAGTCTGAATAAGTATTTTTCCTATATATATCAAAGTCAAATGTGCCTTTTATCCGAGATAATGTTAGGTCCAAGAAATTTAATTTTCCGTCCTGTTCTGTTTCTAATGTAAATTTTATAAAACTTTCTATAGAATTTAAATATTTAAGAAAATGGTGTAATTGTCTATCGGTACCCGTCCAAACACAAAGAATGTCATCTGCATACCTAAACCAGCACAAAACATTTTTGGTTAACTTAAACTTACAATATACCTATAAGACCTGTAGTCTCATATAACCAGGCACCAACCTATAAAATATGTAAGTTTGTCAAAGAACAGTTTCATAATCTAACCCAATTTAAAGCTGAATACTCAATCAAAAACTCATTGGAATTAATTGATAAATTAAAAAACATAGAAATGCCTCATAATGCAAAACTGGTATCCTTTGATGTCACTAACCTATATCCAAGCATACCAGGTTGGAGATCCTTAGAGCTCGCAAAAAATATCATAAATGACAAAAGTAAGGACCTTGTTAAAAATTCGGAATTGATTTCACTGATGGACTTATGCATCAAACAAAATTATTTTAACTTCAACAATAAAATATATAAACAAACGAATGGTTTAGCTATTGGCTCACCATTGTCTCCCCTTCTCAGTGAAATATTTATGAACTATTTTGAAAAATGTATTTTTAGGAGTAAGTTTAAGTTAACCAAAAATGTTTTGTGCTGGTTTAGGTATGCAGATGACATTCTTTGTGTTTGGACGGGTACCGATAGACAATTACACCATTTTCTTAAATATTTAAATTCTATAGAAAGTTTTATAAAATTTACATTAGAAACAGAACAGGACGGAAAATTAAATTTCTTGGACCTAACATTATCTCGGAAAAAAGGCACATTTGACTTTGATATATATAGGAAAAATACTTATTCAGACTCTATAATACCAGCAACTTCTAACCATCCTAATAATCATAAATTCGCCGCCTTTAACTGTATGCTTCATAGATTGCTCAGTGTCCCATTAACCGACGACAATTTTAAAAAGGAATTAATAACCATCAAAAAAATTGCTACAAATAATGGCTATCCTGGAAGCCTCATTGATTCACTTTTAAAAAACAAAACAAAAAAGAAACTTATAAAAGATTATATATTTAACGACACCTATAAGCATACCTATAAATGGAGCAAAGTCCTATTTATAAAAAATATATCAAATGAAATAACCAAAAATATTCCAAGTCACATAAAGCCAGCTTTTTACACTAACTTTAATCTCCGGAAACTCTTATTTAATGGGAAAGGCAAAAATGGAATACTTAACAACAGCGGTGTGTATAAACTTTTATGTGCTGACTGTGATAATTTCTATATAGGAAAGACAGGAAGATCTTTTGAAAAGAGATTTCGTGAACACCAATCTGCTTTAACAAATCCTCTAATTTATTCTGAAATGGCTAATCATTGTCACCGTGAGAATCATACTTTTTCTATCGATGATGCCAAATTCTTACATATTAGCGACAGCGGAAATAGATTGGACAGATTGGAGGCCCTAGAAATTTCTATGTCAGTATACCGATCAGAGCATCTGCTGAATACTTATTTCCCCAAAATCTCCCCGCTCTTGGCCGAAATTATACCTAGCCTTCCTCTCACCCCTCCCGCCTCCAACCGTTGAAGTGTCTATATCGGTGCCAGTTCGAACAGCATTTAGTCTTGTTTACGCTCCCCTGAAGATGAGGTGAAAGCCTTGAAACCGGTAGGGTTATACCGTCATAAAAAAAGTGGAATAAACAGTGTTTGTTAAAATAAATTACAATAATTATTTTGAGATAGATAATGATTTTTTAGTTTTTCTTAAATATCGATATTGATGAAGCACATACTGTTGAGTCAGGAAGATCGTTCCTAAATCCAGCCGATATTGATGAAGCACATACTGTTGAGTTAGGAAGATCGTTCCTAAATCCAGCCGATATTGATGAAGCACATACTGTTGAGTTAGGAAGATCGTTCCTAAATCCAGCCGATATTGATGAAGCACATACTGTTGAGTTAGGAAGATCGTTCCTAAATCCAGCCGATATTGATGAAGCACATACTGTTGAGTTAGGAAGATCGTTCCTAAATCCAGCCGATATTGATGAAGCACATACTGTTGAGTTAGGAATATCGTTCCTAAATCCAGCCAATATTGATGAAGCACATATTGTTGAGTTAGGAAGATCATTCCTAAATCCAGCCGATAGAGCTGCAAGAGACGACTTGTAAAATAATTTGTGATGCGATGGTATACAAATAATTCAGCACAAATATTGCGGACAGCCTTGTTTGTTCAACACTCCAAATAGAATTGTCAAAATATGACAATTTCTTCACTGTCTGATATAAGTCATTCGAGTTTGTCACGATATTCGGTTACTGTAGTTTTTTATGATAGATTAAAAATAAAATTAAGAACAATTATTTTGGCGCTTCTTTTGCCTATCTGACAACTTATGTCAGTATAGTTGTTTGATTTTAAGATTAATTTTATGTTTTTGCAATAAATATTTTATTCAAACGTTTTTCCTATTTGTTACAATATTGTGTGTTTTTTTTAAATTTGTATTGATGTATTCTTTTTGATTATACGAGTATTTACATTAATGGTCGAAAAGATCGTGTTTTTTAAAATTGATTCAAATTACTATAATACTTTGCGGATTTATTGGTTGTGATAATTGATTCGTCGTTACCGGGCCTCGTAGTCGAGGATCCCCTCGCCACTCCAACGTCAATCTTGAACCGTTCTCTCAGGTCGATCGTGTGATATTCTGTGAGAAAACAACTCGATCCTAGATGCGCACTCCCTCCCGTAAATGCCACAGACATGCGAACCCTGCTGAACCGCCTGGCCATGCTGACTTTGATATTTTAAAAGATTGTGTTTAATGTAAATACATAAATTTTTAGGTATGGCAATAAATTGATGGAAATATTTTTTTTAATGACAATCGTCAAATCTCGGGAGAGTCTGTAGCTTGTTCGATTAGATTAGATTAATTTTGTTCGAATTTTGCGAGAGCCTGCTGTCTCAGAAAATGCAATTAGCTAAGTGAGCTGGCTGATAAAGTTTATTTGTCTCGTGCGGAATCATGTAAACATTTAAAAAAATAATTTTTTTAACATTTTTTACTCAAAAACGTGCAGACAGAATATACTTCAAACTAATTTGAAACGAAAATATAACCGCACCTTAACTTGGAGAGTGGATGTAAAAAACGACAACGAAATTTTCATTTTTTTGTTTCTTGAATACGATTTATGATTTCCATACTTAATGTAATTAAACAATTTTTTAAATCACGCTTTAAAAATAATATTTTTTTTTGTATGAAATCAACAAACGAAGTTATTAAAAATACTGGTTCCAACCACAATTTATAAAATTGGTTCCAACCACAATCTATAGAGCCAATTAAATATTTCGAACATGTCGTATTCTTCCTGTAAGCCGTACCTAAACCTGTCGAGGAGTTCCCTGATCTAAATGGTAGGACACTTGTTTTTTGAACCATATGTTGTGAGTTTGATTTCCATTAGAAGTAAAAAAAATTAACCGGTTAAATGCCAGTGACGAGTTATGCCGTCCCATAACATCTGTGCACGCCACACAAGAGACGAGATATCTCGTCAATATTTTAATACGTGAATACTGCGTCACAACTAAATATTATTTACAAATTTGTAAATCAGCACAGGCACTGACATCTATCCAAATCATATACAAATATTTTATATTGTTGCAAATCATATTTGAACAACTTATCGACATATTATTATTATTCGAAGTTCCATTTGACAGCTGTAGACGTCACCGTTCAGAGCTGTCCCTTTTTAAAGTTGTAGCCGAAATTCTTAGTTCTTTGTTTATAAAGTTCGCAATCTTAACGTTTTTGTATGTTGGTTCTATTTTTAAGTTTTTTTAGTAATTTTACGTAATTATTTTTACCTCGCTGAGAAACTATACTTACATTATTTTTGAAAGCTTTTTTTTAGTAATTTTACGTAATTCTTTTTACCTCGCTGAGAAACTATACTTATATTATTTTTGAGTGCTTTTGCGTATTTTTTCTTTATTTCATAAACTCAAGACTGTGACAAAAAATCGAAATTCTGATTGCAGCCATTTTTAGAAAGATTTTTTATTACAATATATAACGCTGTTTTGCGTTGCTTAGTGAAATGAGTAGTTTATAAGCTACGAAAAAAAAATTACAAATATAATAAAGTCTAAAAGTAAAATCACTCCGGTGGTGAATTCGCCGGAAACCGAACCTTAGACACCCGTATGCTATACGTAGCCTGCAAACTACGGGTGTCAATCTAGAATTATTGAATGATCGATTCCAGCAACGGAAGTTTTAAATATATTTTTGACTAAAAAATGTCTGGCTAACGACAAAGTTTACTATATGGATAAACAAACTTAATATGCTTTTTCGCATTGAAGCATTATACATTTTCATATCGACGTATAGTTATATCATCATTGTATCGATCATTGTATTGTTTCTGTCAGTTTTCCATTGTATCGTATCCGTCGGTTTTTCTGACGCCCAGTTTTATTGAACAAACTTTAAATTGTATGGAATATAATATCATGTCTTACAGGCTTTATTCTCCTCACCAACAAAACTGTAACAACCTTCTTTATTTTTTGTTTACTTATATTAATTTTCTTGCTGCTGTATATAATGTCTCTTTAAGCTTTGTATCCAATTACGTTTTCTTGCTGCGGTATATAATTTATCTTTGAGCTTTGTATGTAATTGGGTTAAACCTGTATACGTAAGGTTTATAAAATAAATAAATTTCCTTTGGAACCAAGGTTTTTGAAAAACTCAAATTAAGTCAGGTTATCATTTCAGACTTGTTTTTGACATTTGTGCTGTAGTGTTTTATAACTGTATATGTTATGGTGCAACCTGCTAACTAATTTTCACATGGCAGTCTTTCCCAACCTACTAGTAAGACACATAAAGTTAAAACTGGAATCAAATATGTTTTGAGGCTTAGTGGTTCTTCGTATCAGTTGAATAAGGTCTTTTGGAGGGTTGTGCCCCATAGTTTGCATCATAGTGCCATCTTCATACGCTAAACCATGCTGTATAATACTTCGAAAGATATTTGACAACTCAGACTGGTATTTTTTTTAATATGGGTTTCAACAGGAAAAAAACTCGCAACTTCCGAGCTGGAAGACATGCGTTTTACCATTTAAATTTCATATTTCTCCTTGGTATCTAATCTTCTGTGGGTACCATTACTATCCTTTTCATACTCCGGTATGGTACCAGCAGAGCCTCCCCCTCTTTGGTATAGCTTTTTCATTAAAGTTTGATTGAATCCAATTTTCTTACGAGAGTATGATTCTAGACATTCAAATAAACCTAATTCATTCCTACAGAGAGTGTTCTAATACATATATGTTATCTATAAAAAGTACGTCTGTCTACCTTGACTACGAATATCATATTTTAGGTTGGTTGGAAGAGATTGTACTGTATACAAAAAAAAAGTATACTATGCAATCATATCAATCTTTACATTTCATTTTACACGCTTTTGATACACTATGGGGAATTCATTGTTAATATAAAATTGTAACAAAATATAAACTTTTTACAAACTATTACAATTTTTCTACACCACAAAAAAGCTCATTAAGTTAATTATTATTCTCTTTCAAGATGTGTTAGTTTTGATTATAAAACGTTATAAAAATTCAACCCCTTTCTATCCAACCCTTTCAGATAGAAAAAGTAAATATCGATCGTACACCACGTTATGATTCCCAAGCAATACCAACTAATTTATATCCGTGTTCAACAGTTTTTAATGTTTATTATACAAATAAACGCTGAAAGTCGTAACATCGACCAATAAGACAAACCTTGAGTTACTTTTGTCTTGTTTCCTAACGACTTTAAATTATCATGCGATGTATAAAAGATTTCAGCTTAAACTTTTTTCAACTCATATTAAAATATTAAACCATATATTTTTTTGTTATTCCACTAATAAAATAATTATTTATTAATTTATTTCTTTTACACTTCTTTTTAATAACAATCTGGCGGGATTATTACCAGGTGGCAATATCTTCTAACCAATCAGACAAAAGTAAATAAAGGAAGTTACATGATCGCAAAAAAATTCAAATCGTTATTCACCTTTACAAAACGCATGAACAATATACATAATAAAATTAAAAGTGAGATATCATTAATAAAAAAAGGAAAGGATGGTGCAGAGGAAAGAAAAATCAGGAATGAAACATTTTATATATTACTGACTTAAAATTGAGAGTTTTTTTAGATAAATATTATAGTGGAGATCAATTAAATGGATGGAATAATAAAGAAATTTATTGTTAAGGCATTAACATTGTGGAGGTTTAGAGATATTGTAATTTGTTTTTATCAAACACTGTTTATTCCATTTTTATAATGGTGTACCCCTACCGGTTTCAAGGCTTTCACCTAATCATCAAGTTTTGTTTGTACTCCCCTGATGATGAAAACAAATTGTAATAATTTATTATCATTCGATCTTTATTATTATTTTACTTATTTATTTACGGTTGATTTTGATAATTATTTTTTTACAAATAAAACATCGTAACTTCGATAATGTAAGTCACAGGGTTCATCAATATTCAAGTTCAAATTTTTTACAAATAAAACATCGTAACTTCGGTAATCTAAGTCACAGGGTTCATCAATATTCAAGTTCAAATTTTTTACAAATAAAACATCGTAACTTCGGTAATCTAAGTCACAGGGTTCATCAATATTCAAGTTCAAATTTTTTACAAATAAAACATCGTAACTTCGGTAATGTAAGTATTCAGGTTAGGTTCATCAACATTCAAGTTAAAATTTGTCGCATTTCCTTACAAATCAGACGACGGATTCAAATTCGTTTCAGACCAGCTATTTAAAAATATAAAAAAGCATACCAATCTTTTTTAACATTAAGGCATTTTAAAAACTTTTCTGGATGGTGTGAATCATTTTTCATGTGACAATAAACACGCCTGTATAAGAACTGATTGTTGTATGATTTAGTCCGACGTTCTTTTATGCTGTTAACCAGGGGTGTCCAATATTTTAGGCTGTTTGATCATTCCAGTTTTGTGTTAAGGGTCGCGGGCTGCACATGTACGAGTATTTTATTTTTTCAGGGCATAAGGGCCGACAAATTCGTACTTAGAATGTTTTTTTTAAATATAAATACATTTCGCGTTACATGAGTATCACACTACATAAACATTACATATTAGTATTATTTTTCAAATATATTACAAGTAAAAAATAAATATGTACTAAAATTTTATTTTATTTTAAAATTTGATCCATATACTCGTATATTACAATATTATGTTACTATAATTTTGGGTCACATTTTATAAGATTTTTATACATATTTTGATATAAATCTTCTTCGTGTCTATTATTATTAAATAACTATGACGTTTATGACGACCTCCGTAGCCTAGTTGGTGAGACGCCTATCTCCAGGTTTAAATCCCACTGTAACCCAGATTTTTTCAAAAAGGATTCTAATCTTGTTTTCACTTAAGGTCTCTTTAACATATTTTTTATTGATTGGAAGTCATTGTCACATGGCAATAAGCCTCCCAGGTTGTATTGTATACATCGAAAGTGTAATACAATACAATATATTGTTTTATTTTTATCATGACTTGTAAAAAATTCTCGCAGGTTGTACAAAACACCCTAGCGGGCCGCGGATTGGTCATGCCTGCCATTAACCAATTAATACAATGGCGTGAGCTTCGTGCAGTTTAGGGTGCGGTATAGGAACAATTGCCCTGATATTTTAATAATATTTTATACACTTTCGTTGTTACAGTGCAATCTGGTGGGCTTTTTGTTACGTGACAATCTCCAACCAAAGATGCCATAAATATTTTAAGAGGCTTTAAGTGAAAATTAGATTAGATTTTTTTTCACTCCTGAGTTCTATCGGGGATTGAACCCGTAACCCACAGGCTGGAAAACAGGCGGCCACGATTTTTTTCAACTACTTTTTTAATTTGATTTTAATATGGTTTTGGGTATTCAATGAAATTGTGCCAATATATAGTTTTGTTAAGAGTTGTCTAATTTCACGATCGCTTTCAACTCGGACTTGTAGATTATTTGTGTATATATGAGAGAATTAGTGAAAGTCATATGTCACAAAAAGGCAATAAGCCCAGTGTAACGGACATATGTTATGTTATATATATGCCATTGTCTGCTGAAGAAATATGTGAATATTTAAATTGATTTTGTTCATCTTATTTAATTCAACAAGAAATATAATTTTCATAAACATTGGTAATTGAACCCGAATACTCTGGTTAGATAACCTAGTGACCTCCGTGGTCTAGTTGGTAAAACACTTGCCTTTCACTCGGAGGTTTTGGATTCTGTTTTCGATGGTGCCCAATGAAAAAATAATGATCCCAGTTTGGTCAAGATTTTATCGTTGCATATTCACGTGCGATAGTATTGCCAATCCATACGATTACGAGCAATGATATACTCGTATGTGTCAACTCCAATAGTTCTAAACCCGAAGGCTCGATTACTGGGGCCGAAGATAATATTATCTCCCGATCACGCTTTCAATATTTCCAGATCATCAATTCTGATGCTGAAGGATGTTTGTTTCTTTTCCTTATGCTTGAACAAATTTCTTTCCTTTAGTTGAAAAATTATTTAAAGAGATTATATATTCATTTGTTTCTTAATTTAAAGGATTATTTTTCATAAATTCTGTCATAGATTAAAACAATTTAATGTATCCAAGATGAGCAAGTTAGTTGGAAGAAATTGCTGTGTGGCAATTAGCCTGCCAGATGTACCATGTTTAACAATATATACACAAAATAATGAAAACAAATAAATATATTTTCTTATTTTTAAACAACAAATACTGAACGTATCTTTTTTTTTTGTTTCAGGAAAAGAAGACATCAGTTCGCCATATATGTGAAAAATATCAAAATGTGTTAAAAATAAATTTCCATATTAATCCTTTTCTCATTATAATATATTAATTTATATTTTCCTCGAGTGTTATAAAAATATTCTAGTGTTTATAAAATGTGTACTTTGAAGTGTTGAAAGTGCTTCTTTTTTAATTTATTTTATTATTAAGTTGGTGGTAGTTTTGTTACGTGTTTAGCTTGAGGTACTCGGAGTACCTCAGGCTTTTAACCTGAGTCCCTTGGGGTCTTTGGACCCTATTGAGGCGCGGGAATGCCGCGAGAAGGGACTGGCACAGAGGCGAGCAGTTGACGGCAACTGATTTAGAGGTGGCATTCGCAGGAGCAACAGGTAGGTTCTTAGTTAAATGTTACTCAGCAGTCCCCTTTATCCACAGTGTTTTGTGTATTTTTTGTTTTTTTTAAGTAATATTTCAGTAGAATCCATTTTTTATTGTTGAAAAATGTCAGTTCGATCCCACCTCCCCCCACGCTGTTATGGGAGACAAACTAAGTCCCCATCCAGTGCGATCTACAATACAAGATCGAAATCTTCTTTATTTTTTATGAGAGCGAAGTCACGTTGTGACGAAGATGAAACTGTCCATAATGACTCCTTCTCCGGTTGAAAAATGTCAGATAGAAGCAAGTCTAGATGGTTTAATGAATTACTTATAAAAACTATTATTCATGAAATTTAAGTTAACATTTAGTCTGCCTCAAAACGTTAGAGATATTAGGAGCATATACAGCTTTCGGAAATGTTAGAGATATTAGGAGCATATGCAGCTTTAGGAAATGTTAGAGATATTAGGAGCATATGCAGCTTAAGGAAATGTTAGAGATATTAGGAGCATATGCAGCTTTAGGAAATGTCAGAGATATTAGGAGCATATGCAGCTTTAGGAAATGTTAGAGATATTAGGGGCATATGCAGCTTTAGGAAATACTTCAAAACAACTTTTTTTGGGAAATCTTATCACAATTTATTATTGTATATGAACACGACACATAGACTACCCCTAAAGCTGAATGTGTTAATATCGCGTATCGGAAGATCTACAAAGATTTCTTTGTAGTGCGTCTTTGACGATCTCTGTGGCTTAGTTAGTAATATGCCTGTCTTCAGACCCGGAGGCTGCAGATTTTATTCCTGCTGAAGCCTGGATTTAAAAAAAGGTTTTTAGTCTGGTTTTCACTTAAATTCACTTAATTTCACATAAAGCGAAACAGGCATATAATTTTAATTTTAATTTATTGTGTAAATTTTTTTTCACATTCAGGTAATTTTCTACAGCAAAAAATCAAATAAATAAATTATTATAGTATTAACTTCTTAACTTTTTATTTATTATTACACATGATAAGAAATATACATCGTTTGCGAAAAAACAACAGGTAATTTAATTTGGACATACAATTTTAATGGATCTGGGTTTGTTGCCTTTCATTTGTCGTGTCCCCAGTAAACTTGGCTTTTGCCTGTATCTCACTGAGGGTATTTAGTATGAAAAAATAAATCGATACTTCTTTCCGATTTTCGATTACACAAAAACAAAACCCCGTTGCAAGTTCTCATCAACCTGACAAACAGTGGCACTCAATTACAACTGGAAACATCATGCGAAATCAAACTCCTCACACATCATCACTCCAGAAATACCAAAAATGTTCATCCCATAATATACCGCACACAATCATACAAATAAAATTATTGTCTTTTGAATTTGTAATTTAATTCCAATACCCTACTATAAATTAAGAAAAAGTAACCTTAAAAATGTATAAACTCTCAACCAGTAAATATACAACATGTGTAACACCTGTCTTGTCGGTTGGAAGAGGTTACAATATAGATTAAACGCAATAAAGTGCCAAATATATAAATACATCGATCGATGGGGATGAAAGTATTTTTGGTATCCCTGTGTTTCTGATGGAATAAAGATAAAGTAACTAAGGGATAGGGGAATAAGGGAGGGAGAATGTTGCGGGTGAATGCTAAATAGAAACATTTTGTAAGGAACTTTGTAAAATGCGAAGAATATAACAAATACGGGTGGTATCAATGATAGCAGTAGAAGTATTTTGCCAGATAAGGAGAGGGGTTGAATAATATGGAACTTAACCACATTCTTGTCAGAAAGTTTAAAAAAGGTCAGGAACAAATTATTGTAAATAAAATGATAATATGTGAAAAAGTTATCATTTAGAAGATAATAACATCATCGAATAATCGAAACAAGAAAACAAATCCTCCATGGTCGATTCCTCGTAACTAAAATCGTGATCTCCCCTGTCTATCTGCCTAACTCTGCTCATGACGATTCTACAACTCTCCCTACTTTGGGCCTTCCATTGCTCGTTGATTGCTAACGTCACAGAGTACGCAGTTGCGATTTTGACTAAGTCAGCCTATCGGGTTGGTAGCAATCATGTCACCGACTGTTTTATTAATGATTCGTCTTTTTTGTATTTGTATTTTTTGTTCAACTTGTTTGAAATTTTTTGTTCATTGAAATTTGTATTTCTCTTTTATACTGATGTCAAGAGCAACGCCTGGTGTGATGTAGTGCGGGCTGTTTGTCTGTGGACGCCCCGTTGAGGACTCACTACTTGCTATTTTATGTTTATTAGAAAGAAAATTATACCGTTTATTTATATAAATAAATAAATTAAAATAAAATATCTCGGTTTTACTCGTAAAACGCTACCACAGTTAACCTATAGGAAAAGACAAAGATAAGGAAATATTATTTTAGAAATGTCATGAAATTTGCACAGATCTCATTGAAATTGAGGAAGGCTTCGATGGAAAGGAAATGTACAAAGAGAATCAGATGATTGTGTGGGAAATCAGATACTGGAAATAGAAGTCTCTTGAAATAAACTATAGGAAGAGGTCGTCCGATGAAGCCATGGAAGGAGACCATCAACCAAGACATCAGTTATTTGAAATGGACTCCAAAGAATGCCTTATTTAGAACACGATAGAAAGAGGGGTAGATCCTTGTACAGTACACGATAGAGAGGGGGCAGATCCTTGTACAGAACACGATAGAGAGAGGGGCAGATCCTTGTACAGAACACGATAGAGAGAGGGGCAGATCCTTGTGCAGAACGCGATAGAGAGAGGCAGATCCTTGTGCAGAACACGACAGAGAGAAGGGCAGATCCTTGTACAAAACACGATATAGAGAGGGGCAGATCCTTGTGCAGAACACGACAGAGAGAAGGGCAGATCCTTGTACAAAACACGATATAGAGAGGGGCAGATCCTTGTGCAGAACACGACAGAGAGAGGGGCAGATCCTTGTGCAGAACACGATATAGAGAGGGGCAGATCCTTGTGCAGAACACGACAGAGAGAGGGGCAGATCCTTGTGCAGAACACGATATAGAGAGGGGCAGATCCTTGTGTAGAACACGACAGAGAGAGGGGCAGATCCTTGTACAAAACACGATATAGAGAGGGGCAGATCCTTGTGCAGAACACGACAGAGAGAGGGGCAGATCCTTGTGCAGAACACGACAGAGAGAGGGGCAGATCCTTGTGCAGAACACGATAGAGAGAGAGGAGCAACTCGTTACGCAGACCTCAAATAAATGGGAAAATGCAAGGATGATTATAACATAATGGTATAAATATAAAATATTCACCTTCAAATTCTGAAAGTAGAACAAACTCATATACTCGATTAAGCTAAATAGAAAAATATTTTGATTGTTCCTTCATGTCAACCGTCAATGACAATTATTATGATAGTGGATTACTTGTTTTCCCAATGATATTATTACGGAATTGGATATTGATCGAGGCTGTCGCCGACCGTCACCCACTTCGGTGTGTCGTCAATTTGTTTTGTCACGGGACAATCGGCTTGTCCGCGGGATACGATGTGTGGACAGCGCAACCCTATTTATTCCGCCACTTTGCCAGGGGATGTGAACTTTGAGTCTTCTTTTGGAAAATATTATTTAAGATATAAATATTTTCGAAACGTCGGCATCACAAACCAAACTTTACCGTACAATACTAGGAAACTTTGAAGACCTCCGTGGCCTAGTTGGTAAGACGCCTGTCTTCCAACTCGGAGGTTGCTGGTTCCATTACCGCTAGAATCCAGTTTTAAAACAAGTTTTTAGTCTGAATTTTACTAAACATTTTTCTGGTTGGCTGGAGGAGATTGCTCCATGGCAGTTCTCCCACAATGTTGTGCTATATGCAAAGAAAGTATTATACATGATTCGCTTGGGCGCTGTTATAGCGGCCAGGCGTGATTTTTTTAATATTAGTGGGTTCAAGTCTTGAGTTATAACGCCCTTCAGAAGAGGTTGCTCTCTAAACTGTACTGTATAAAATTATCATTTGAATTGAATTTGAAAAAAAATTATACGATATGCTAGTTTTTATGTGCAGGTAGTATGATGATTGTGGTAGAAAATTTAAATTATTTGACAATGTTGTTTGAAAGACTGTAAGCAAAGCGTTAAGAAAAATATTTGAGAATGATCGCTAATATGTCAAGAGTCATGGTTGTTGAAAAGGGTTATTCTATGAATAATGTTAATTTATGGATGAATAATGACAGATTAGAACAAGTTTAGGAATTTCGTTATTTGGGGACATGTTGACGGTGTAACAAATGAGAAATATATTGAACTCCGTGTTGCTGTAAGTATTAAGATCAATGACACACTAATTATTTTTACCGATAACTCAATCGCAAAATCTTAAAAAAATTTTGGACCATAGTGGCGTACTGTGCCAAACTTGATGTATATATAGCCCGGACATCAAAAATGAGTGATAAAAGCAGAATAAATGCAGTAGAAATACAGGCATTGCGTAGAATATATGTGTATTAAATTATAAGAGAGGGTAAGAAATGATCAAATCAAGCTATGATTTTGTTAAAAAAGGGTCTTATATTGGTTAAGCCACATTGAAAACGTGAGCTGCGAAAGATTATAGAAACCAGGTAGACCAAGGCAAAAATTCAAGCAGATAGTTGGAAATATTTTAACAGAGAAAATGGTAAGAAGTATGAGAAACAGGAGTGTGTAAGATGAAACGATTTGCCTGCCCTAAAAGTTATATTACTTGATTATATGTATCTCGTATAGTTCATTACGTGATGATATGTATCTCGTAAAGTTCATTACGTGATGATACGTATCTCGTATAGTTCATTACGTGATGATATGTATCTCGTATAGTTCATTACGTGATGATATGTATCTCGTATAGTTCATTTACATAATAAATACATACGAACTTTGACTTGATATTTCTTGGAAGTTATATGTTACGTACTTCCGCCTTTTGGGAATTTCAAGTAAATTATGAAAACCTTTTTCCCACTATTTAAGTAAACAAAGTCAAGTCAAATTGAGTCGAATCTCCCTAGTGGTTATATATCTGATCACATGTTATATTTTAAAAACTCCGCGAGTATAATTCAGATTTCTCAGAATAGACAATACATCTATATTGTTGTATAATAAAATAAATCAATTTAAAAACCGGATCGATATCTAACGTTTTCACGTTAAATTTATTGATTTTTTTATCAAAAATAATGTGAATTGAAATATTAGGTGTTAACATAAGTTGTGTCCGTTTTTTTTCCAATTTAAAAATGAGCACCAAAAGTAAAACAAAATGGTAAATGTTATACGTCATTCGAAAGCTAATTTTCTGCTCTACAAGATATTGGGTTTGCTTTTACGTTACATATAGTATATTATTTTATTTGATTACAAGCCTTCAAAATGGAAAGTCAAGTAGACGAAAGTGAGCATTTTCGACACCTCCTTCTGTTCGCGTTCAATCGAGAGAATAAAGCTGCTCGCGATATTTGCGAAGTGTACGGTGAAGATGTTATGAATGAAAGGACAGCGCGTCGATGGTTTATGCGTTTCAAAGACGGTAATTTCGACCTGAAAGACATGGAGCGTTCCGGACGACCAGTGGACTTCGATGAAGACCGCTTAAACCATAATATTCATGAAGATCCCCTTAAACCATATTATTCAAGATTGAACGCGAACAGAAGGAGGTGTCGAAAATGCTCACTTTCGTCTACTTGACTTTCCATTTTGAAGGCTTGTAATCAAATAAAATAATATATGTAACGTAAAAGCAAACACAATATCTTGTAGAGCATAAGATTTTCTTTCGAATGACGTATAACATTTACCATTTTGTTTTAATTTTGGTGCTCATTTTTTAATTGGGAAAAAACGGACACAACTTATGTTAACACCCAATAAAATCACTATAAACCGGTGTCTATCATAAATAAAGAAAATACATTTTAGGGGCATGGCAATGCTATAACGCGCGAGACTTCCGTGCAGAAGATCCTCGATTCCAACCACTCGAATGACAGGGGGATTTTTTCTACTTAGTATTCGAGGGTAAAAGAATATCTATGACTTCAATCGTATCAATTCTTAAAAATACATATATTCTTACAAAAATATCACGATTATTGAGGTACTTTTGGACAAGAATGTGCTACTATCGCGACAGTTTGCAAAAAAATGTTGAGGACATCACAACAACGAGTATTATCAAAATAATATCTTTTCGGGCATTAATTCCAACAGAGTGCCGACAGATGTAGCCGTTTCTATTGGCAGGCTGGGTATTGAATAGCTAAAATATATATTCATGCTAACAGACAGGGGAAATTGGTTCGTTAGCGAGACGCCGATAAAATCCACAGGTAGCGATCCAATACTGTCCGACCCCGACAAAGGGGATGCTGATTAGAACTACTGTCAGGGGCGGCTCTCTGTCAAGTTGCTAAGTTATTAGCACTTAGATAACTTTAATATAATTTAACTTTATCGTTTGATTATTATATTTTAAATACGAATTAACATATCTATGTTCTTGATTAACTGACAAAAACGAATGAGATAAAAAGAAAAATTAGAATTGTTAAATATACAATGTAACCGCTGGAAAAAAAATTAAATAAAAAAGTTATCACTATCTCTTGTATTTTCAATGTTAATTGTATTGTATTATACTTTCATTGCAATCTCTTCCAACCAAAAATTTGTAAAATAAGCCTTTAATGTAAACCAGACTGGTTTAAAAAAAGAATAGAAATAGGTGGCTCAAGTTCTGGAAGGTGCAGTTCTCGACTTGATGGTGACTTAACGTTTGAAAAACAGTATTCAGCGTGACGAAAAAAAAGGAACAAAATATCTTCAATTTCATATTGTTACTTTTTATCTACAGAATATCATAATTTGTCAATTTTTAAATAAAACCTTCCTGAGAATAGAAATTTATTTATTTATTAAGAAAATAAACAACACCTAAATGTTTTTTTTTACAAAACACCGTCAAATAAAAAAAAACAAAAGATAGTTTAGGAACGGTTGTTCCTTAATGGAGAGATGATGAGGATGATCGTTGGTTTAATAAAACTCGTTGAAATCGGAATATGCAAAGAGAGAAAGTTTATTGAGAGCGTATGTATTTATAATGTATAGAACGGCACAGGACATGTCGCCGTCTCGCTTCGCCGGACACATGGTTATTGTCACGTGTTCCATATACATTTCATACTACGGTCTGTAGGAGAGGCAAGAGATATGTCGGTGTCTCACTCTCGCTGTTGGCTCCTAGTGAGTTCAATGACCGCGCGGCGACCTTCGCCCAGCGCCGTCTCGCTTTCCTTGCAGAGCGAGTTCAATGACTGAGCGGCCAAAGATCGCCTCAGTGGGTTCAGTGACCGCACGCACGGTCGCTATAATAGCATATCAATATATATTTTTTTAATAGTTAATCCACCCAAACTAGGATGATTTGTACCACCAAATTAAATTCACGATGCATATGTATCCATATAATATAACCAATTTAAAAAAATACCAATCTAGACTATTTAAAGTTTCAACTGATAAAGCCTAAAAAATCTTACGATTGGACGTGTGAAAATTTCTTAAAAAAGAAGAAATACAACTTTCATTGAACGCGGTAAAGATACGGCGTTTAAAAAATCAAATCTGTGTCGCAAAGGACAACCAAAAATACATGGTCCATAGTTTCATAATTCAGACCATATTCGCAGCCGGGATTCTTTACAATACCCATTCTATAAAGGCGACTAGCCACCACGCAGTGGCCCGTATGCAAACGACACATGACAAACACTGCTATGTTGTTCATTTTTATCGTATCAAACCAGGTTTCAAAGAGTTCGATTGTTGGATTGGTTAATATCTAGAGCCTATTTACACCATTTACATCCCAATCCAACGCCCATCGGTGCCAAGTATCATGTTTAGTTTTATTTAAAAGATCAGTTGGCTGTGAAAAATCACATAGAGGACAATCGATAGAACATGCTTTCTTTGCTAAGGAATCAACACATTCATTACCAGTGACACCAATGTGTGAAGGAATCCAAGTTGGAAAAACACTTGTATTCTTTGATATCAATTGAAATAACTTGACTTTGATTGGCTTGGCCAATAGTTTCTTTGTGTGAGTTATTCAAACAATTACCTGAAATTAAACGAAGAACATTTAAGGGATCGTAAAGAATAACAATTTTTGAAAAAAAAAAGTAATTGCAAATTCTAAAAACCTCTTTAATTGCCACACATTTAGTCGTAAAAACTGTAGAGTGAAATGGAAGTATAAAAAGTGCTTTTTTGTCTGTTTCCGGGATATACTCGTACACATGACACGCATGGCAACTAATAAAATGTTCACCATCTTTAGAGTTAAAACCTCTTTGGCCCAAACGCAATATGCTTATTTGGCTCCCATCACATACAATGGCGTGCCAACTTCAATAAAGGTAAAGGTTGGAAAACCATTTCGACAGTCGATCGGAGCGTGGTTGTTATTGCGACAGGATTTTGAGTACTTGGTCTTTCAGGATGAATGACGAGAGGAAAGGATTTATGTGGGCTCGTGAGTGCGGGTTTCTTCTTGTTGTTTTAATTTTGGTTGTTTTTGTGTTTCTGTGTGTTTTTTTTTGTTTTAATTTTTATTTTTATGATTGTGTGCGGTATATTGTGGGATAAATATTTTTGGTCTTTCTGGAGTGATGATGTGTGAGGATTTGAATTTCGCAAGATGTTTCCAGTTGTAGTTGAGTGTCACTGTTTGTCAGGTTGATGAGAGCGTGCAACGGGGTTTTGTTTTTGTGTAATCAAAAATCGGAAAGAAGTGTCGATTTATTTTTTCATGCTAAATATCCTCAGTGAGATACAGGCAAAAGCCTAGTTTACTGGGGATACGACAAATGACAGGCAACAAACCCAGATCCATTAAAATTGTGTGTCCAAATCAAATTGCCTGTTGTTTTTTCTCAAATTGTGTATATTTCTTGTCATGTGTAATAATAAATAAAATAAATTTAAAAAAATATTACTATAACACTAGAATCAGATTCCTCCATTTTGCACCCCTCAATATTCTTAATAAAATACGATTTTGGTTACATTTTCTTTTTAAATATGATTCATAAACAAACCAATACAAAGTACAACACAGATAATAAAAAAATCAATTAGTAATACAAGATTTATAAAAAGTAACTTATGACTTAAAAAAAATAATCTTTCTTAAGAGGATATTCTAGGTTATATTGTATAACAAAAATATACTTAAGATAAAATATAATAAATAGTCTTCCAGTAAAGCTGCAGAAGGCAACTTCTGAACATAAGAAGAAAGGGAAAAACATCTTCAATTACTCGTAATTTTTCTTACTATTAAATTCTTTATTTTCTCAATTTAAAAAATAAGCTTTGCTGAGAGTAAATACTCGTATATGAATATTAATTATTTGATCGTTTCTAGTTAACGAAAATAATTCGACTCTGTGTATTCCCGTTGTTGAAATTCATCAACTTCAACGATTTTATGATCTGCAGTAAAGCATGTCACAAGGTAATATCCTCTGTGAGATCATCAGCAATGTTTTGTCCATAATAAATTATTGGCAATTTTCTCTCCTCTGTTATGTTTGTTAGTAGATAGGATAAGTAAACTATTCGGAAATGACAAACTTAAAAGGTAATTTCTATAATACAACTCACTTTATTTAAAAAAAATATATAAATTAAAACAATTTGTATAAAGAAAGTAATAAAATAAGAGCAAGTTAAGAAATTGAACTATTTATGAGTATGTATTTAAACAACGTACAGTTTTATTGACTTTCAGTCAGCGACATGAAAAAGCTTTTTTCTTAACTAACTTCATTATGTATTTTATGAACTTTTCTCGCCCCTTGCGCGATTGCATAGATTGGGAACGCAATGAATGTGGACATATTCAGTTGTTTTAGAGGGACGCTGAAATCGGAAATATTTTAAATCTCTTAGTGTGAATCCTATTACTCGTATTAATTTTCTATGTCCTCGTTCACCCCCAAACGTCAATGCTTAGTTTGAATGTACTATATGTCTTTTGGTGCCCGATTTACTTTGTTTTCTATTCCAACTCGCCGTCAAACATCTCGTTCCATCTTTCTCTCTGAGAACATACTTATCAAGTAGCAGTGTTTTGCCACTCGTTTCAGTCTTTCATTGTAAATCTCGTATCTGTTTTATTGTTAAAATTATTCTTGAGATGCTGCGCATCAGTTGTCTCTCCACCTTTTGGGCGGTCTTCCTGACACGTGTTTTGCTATGATAGAATTCTGTCTGCCTATCTAATTCACATGATCACGCCATTTGAATGAGATGGGTAGGTCTATCGGATATAAGTTTCTGACCTCATTTGTTAGATATTTTTCCATAATGGTTCGCAGTATTCTCGTCTCGGATGACCAAAGAAAGAAGCTTTACATTCTAGTTATGTTGTCTCTAGTTAAAACTCTGTAACTCATAATCGGCCTGACATATGTCTTACAAAACAAAATTTTGCTACTAATGCACAAGTGTTTGTTTCGTATTATATATCCTAGACAACCAAATTTCCATCTTCATCATAATCATTAGCTTGATTGTCTCCAATGTTGCATATAGATTTCTCATCTGCTAATCCGCTCGTTCCTATTTTAGGAGCATTGCTTCCAGTTGCTCCCAGATACTTTTCAACTTGCCAAGGGGTCTTCTCACGTTTATTTTGTTTGTCCTTAGTCAACATTTCAACACTTTCTGTGTTTACCTATAATCTGTACATCTAGAAATGTGTCCTATCCAGTTCCAGCTAGGGAAGGCAGCCTGATGTTGTGGCCGCTTAATGTGTTTGTTCACACACTTCGTAGTAGATATTATTATTGTTCTTGAAGATTTCAACGTAACCTAAGTGTTTATTAGATTATTATATTATTTAAAAAATATTATATTTTAAAGTAATTTGGCTGCCTCTAAAGGCCAGACTCATTAGCAACGATTTCATCCCTCTCCTGCCCATCTTTAGTTAATTAGTTGTTTCAGCTCTTAATTTAATCAATCTTCATTATAAAGATAGCTTTAAAATAAATAAATATTGGAAAAGCAAACACCAATATTTATGGGGGTTTTGATAATAACAGCGGGTAAATATTAACAGAGTTAATAATAAATACAAATTTTAAAATATGGGAATGAAACGTGATCGTAGAAAATTACTGAAATGAGACGAATAAATGCTGTAGAAATGCGTCCTCTGAAAATAATACACTGGGGCAAAGTGTGACAGAATATGGATATTAAGGGATATATTTTAAGTTTAAGCTGATGCGTTGAATAAGGTGACAAACACTCTGAGATGATTTGGGTATGTAAAATGAATGGATGAAGACTAACAAAACAAAAATATAATGCAAATAGGAGTGGAACCTGTTGGAGAAAAACCAAGGGCAGTTTAATATATTTGGATCAATTTTTTTTTCAAAAATGTAGAAGTTGCATGAGCAGGTGTATATGAACAATGCTAAATAAATTGTCCTATTATTAATCAAGTATCGGGACGTCAGGTGAAAAAAATGTTAATTAAGATATGATGAATAAATCAATTGAAATATTCAAATAGGTTGATACAAATTTTAAGGTTTTTTAAATGGCCTATACTGTGGTTTTTCATATCATATTGTAAATTTATTCAAAATATTATTGATATCCCCGATATATTGGTTTTAATTGACATCCACACTCCTGCTAGAAATACGAAACCTTTTACCATACAAACGTGTAAATGGCAGTTTGCTAACCACAGTTGGACGTCGTAATTCATCTCTCACGAGAATGCAACAATTGGGTAACTCAATGTCTAGTTTAGTGAATATTTTTAATCTAAATGTTGTTGAGTTCATGAGAATCTTTCACTGAGTGACTGGTGGTTATTTAATTTTAATTTTGTCTTAAGCTTTCATTCGCTTTATATTGTCTAAATTGTACTGGTTTTTGTTGTTGATAATTTCCTTTTTATTTTGTTAATCTTCCTATGGCTTGTAAAGGATAATAAAACGTCGTTTTTTTTCTATAAATAAATATATATATTAATTCTGTGAAACTTATATTAATGTATCTTTGTTTTCGCTACAAGTAATAAAATAAATAATAAATATATTTATGATTACTTTTATTAAAAAATTACTTTTACAGGTTCCATCTGGAACGATAAAATGTATATTTTATTGCGTCTTTGAAAGAAAATGCGACGCTTAATGTGAATATAGAAGGATTGAAGTATTTAGTCACGTAGAAAGAATGAATGATGAAAGATTTACAAAAAATTATGAGTATAACTAATAAAGAATATACGTGAAATTTGAAAAGATCTAGAAAACTGTTGTATAACTAAACTAAATTAACAAAACCTAAAGAGATAAAATAGTCGCAAAAAGACATATCTTATAACGCCGTTCAGAGGGCAAACTCTCCTCAAGGGTGCACAAAAGGAATGACTGGGAATTATTAATTGACTGATGCAAAATATGTTTGCTATGGTGAAATAAAGTGGAAATGTGTTATCTTCCTTGGCCATTTAAAAAATAAACGCTTTGGATCTTTTTTTTTTTTCATAAAAATATCCAATTGATCTTTATTCTACTCGTAACAGCATTGAATATTATTTTGTATTTATTATATAAAAATAAATATTAATCCTTTCCTAAATCCAAATCCACCCGTTCGTCCAGGGAATTTTGATTGTCAATGAATCGATTTTTTTTCTCAGAAAGTTCATGAAAAATACTAAAATATATCCTACATACGAGTACTTCCATTTTTATAATTAAGTATCTTAATTTAGAAAAAGGAATTGAAAAATTTGCGTAATTTAATTAAAATTTCAAAAAATTACGAATTTAATATAAATTCAAAATTTTACGTAATTAAATTTAAATTAAAAAAAAACTTTCTTAAAACAAAATATTTTGCAAATCTCCCGCTTTCATCTTATTTATGAAGAAATTTTCTATCGGAAAGAATATTATGATTAAATCAAGTTGCCTTTTTATACAAGCAGGTAAAAAAATATTTCTATGAATATTTCATGAAATAAAATACGAAACAAAAATCAATACCAGTTACCAAAGATAAATTCAATATTCTCCAAAGGAAAAATATCACTTTTGAGAGAAAATAATTTTGAATTATATATAATATAAAGGGATGAAAATCACTTTTTCTCGAAAAAGTCATCGAAAGAAAATGTTTCTTTTTTCACCTATGGATAAAAGTTGTGTTTCGGTTATTGAGTTAGAAAGTGCCAAAAAGCTTTGTTTTAAGAATTTTACAATTTGGTTACAAAATATAACAAAAATTTCATCATCTATTGATTTTGACTTGGACGGATTTTGTTTTCGAGTTGATATAATAAGAATATCACTTGCAGTTTAACATAATATTTGTATGAAATATTTATTTGAACACATAATTTTATTTTATTTACTTTTGTTTTTTTTATCTGTTTGGCTGATTTTATATTTTAAAACTTCAAAATATATTTTCTTTACTTTCTGATTTCATGTCAATTGATTTTTAATGAAAATAGTACTGTTTTTTTTTGTATTCACAGCTTTTTTATTTTTACTATCCGCAACACATAGTTTAAAATTTATATTGTTTTAATAGAAAGTTAAAAGACGCTCAAATTCTCTATTTTATGGATTTGTTTAAGTGCCTATTTCTGCTCGTCGTCAGCTCGCCAAAGACGCTATTTATTGGGAGGCTGTACTCAGGCATATGAGCCACGTATCTAGACCGACGCTAGCTTGCACGCAACATCAGAATCTAAATGCTACAACAGTTTATCTTTATCAAAACTTCATAATTTGATATTCTATGATACCATTCGATCTTCATTTTTTGCCTGAGTTGCCTCTGCTGACATTCTACCAGTGCCCTAATATGTCGTCTGTAGGAAACCCATTATTTGTATAAATACATCCATTGATAATTATTACATATCACCATCCATGATAATTATTACATATCACCATATAAAACGTCCAACTAGATTATCTTATTTATTTATTTAACACTTTTATTGCAATACAATCTGGC